>JAVXUO010000846.1:0-290287 GCA_033065855.1 Escallonia rubra | reverse complement strand
AAACATGCTTCTCCATTAAGTTTTGATGCAATCTAGTGTCATGGCTTCCAAACTGACACTACGAAAGGCAACCGTTACCTATTTTTGAAAGTTGAACGGAGGTCCATTAGCTTCTTCACTCAGTTACCCAGAAGTTTAACAGCCAATCTGTAAACGGTCGGAGATATCCTAAGACCCCATCAAGCTCATGCCTCAGGAGTATCATGTAAGGGAAGGATAAGTCTCCTTGAGCTTATTGTCCGCTTCATTGATAAGGCATTGCAAATTAAACAACTTTGATCACGTTGTTACCTCTGTCATGACTTCCGGGCTAAAAGAAAAAAAGGCCTTTCGTGGTCTCTATCCAAAAAACCTCGTTCAGATATGGCTAACCACCACACATGAGATGGACAAGTATATCTTAGCGAATAAGTGTATGTTCATCAAGGAGACATGAGGGCATGAATGCGAGAAAGCGCGAGGAGGAAGAGGATAAACACAGTTGGGATACTAGTCCCGGAAGAAACCCATGCCTAAAGACATGCACTCTCCTGTCTAGCCATCCAAGAACCATACACCCCTCGGTACTTCAACGGCCCATATCTCAACGAAATCAAGAACAACTACCTTCGCTGGCTGCAAAGGATATAAACTCCGAGTAACAAGAGGGATCAAAATGCTTAAGTACTCTTGGCCATCACCAATTACCTGCTCCATGGACCTCATACTAGTTTTATCAAAAATGCATTCAAGTACTATGCCTTTCGATTCTGAAGTACTTCTGAATAACTCAACTTATTGTCCAGTCCTACTCTAGTCTCATCGATCAAACATATATTATCTACAAATAACATAAACCTTAGGACTTTATCCTGAGTATCTTCAGTTAGCTCGTCCATAACCAAAATAAGAAATATGAGCTTAAAGCTAACCCTTGGTGAAGCTAAATCGTAATTGGGAAGTCACTCGTCATCCTATCAGTTGTTCTCATACTAATAGTCGCTTCGTCTTACGAGTCTGTAATTACATCAATATACCTTTTTTTTTTTTTTATAAAGATCGAGAATAGTATTGATAAAGTACCTTGGCAACAATTACATTCGCCAAACGGCATAAAAGTCACGACAAACACGTAACTTTGTGTACACAGAAATTTTAACAAACTAACCTCGTAAATGCACATTACAATTGAATTAAAGCAGAGCAAATTCTACACTTTAACTCAACTTAAAATAACATGCTCAATCTACCGGATTAGCAAACCAAAAGAAACGAAAACATAAAAAGTAATAAAGCACAAGTACAACGTGGTGACAATAAAGCAAACAACAAGAACCGCACTACACAAAGGTGAGTAAACAGTTAAACAAGGCGCAACATACCACCAAGATCGTCAACACCGCAAATTTTATCCTTCTACTATCATTTTCTCAAATCCGAACCAACTTTCACAGACAGGGCGGAGAAAACACTACTCACCCACATCAGATCACGGTAGACACAGGACGCTAAATCACCGAAAGGAGCCCCCCCCCCCAAGGCCTCGAATCACGAGACATGGCGGAGAAAACACTGCTCACCCACATCAGATCACGGTAGACACAGGACGTTAAATCACCGAAAGGAGCCCCCACCCAAGGCCTCGAATCCCTCCCCCCCCCCCCTTTCTCCCAACAAAACGCACCCCACCCCCAAGATCCACCAAACAAACCATAACCATGGCTTTCTTCTCTAGAGCACTCCTTTCTTCTCTAGAGCCCACCCATATGACTTTCCTTAGTACCTTATCGAACACTTTTCCAAATCTATATAGGCCACCTGAAAACCCTTCCTTTTTTCTTTAATCCATCAATTGCCTAATCAGGAAAAATAGCTACACTGGATCTACTGGGCATGAAACCATGAAACCAAGTTGATTCGTAAATATTTTAATCCCTACCAAGTCTATGTTCAATTAACCTCTCCCAGATCTTCACAATGTGACTCACGAGCTTCGTGAGCATGATCCTCGGTAGTTGTCCCAACTTTAAATATCTCAGTCAGTCCTATATAGGTATCAAAGTGCTTTCCTGCGCTTCTCTGGCATTCTCTTAGAATTTATGATCTCGATAAACAGCTTATTCAATCAATCTATGCCCACATCAACAATGCTTGTACAAACCTCAATAGGGATATCATCTAGTCCAATAGTCTTCCCTCTTTTTATCCATTCCAAGGCTTCCTTCACTTCAGATTTTCTAATTCTACAAACCGCAGATTAGCATCATCAAACAAGCGATCAAGTTCTCATAAATTATCTTCAAAATCTCCGTTAAACAACTAATCAAATTAACCTATTTATTTTTCTAACAAAATCTTCTTTCACTAATAAATCTTATTCTCGTCCTTGATACACTATATGTCTCAATTCTCTTTTCTCTTACCTTAGCTAGCTTGTAGATCCCTTTTTGACCGTCTTTAGTAGCCAACCTTCGGTATAAACTAGTAAGTGTTACCTCTATCCTCTATACTGCAGTCTTTGCTTCCTTTCTAGTCACCTTATACTTCTCATCCTCCTCCTCACTGCTACACGCGTGAAATCCTCTTTAAGATTCTCGCCTTAACTTGATTGCTTTTGGACCTCTTCATTCTACTGCCAAATTTCTTTACCTATACTGCTATTGCCTCTAGACTCTCCAAAGACTTCGCTAATAAGTCTTCTGACGCACCTCCCTAGTTTCGTAATCCTCGTTAGTCAACCATCCTTAAAAGTGGTCAAGTTTCCTCCACTACCTAGTTTCCCAATGCCGCTCACCTTTAACCATCATATTCCAACTCTTAAAACGAATGTCCAGCACCACTAAGACACTAATATATGTCGTACAGCAAGACACTCCCCGTGAATGACCTTACAATATTTACAGAACACTCAGTCCTCCCTCCTAGTGAGGAGGAAATCTATCTGGCTACAATCAGACCCACTACTGTATATGTGTCTCTTCTTCTTTTCTTATTAAAGGTGTTTGTTATCATCAAATCAAAGGTCATTGCAAAATTAGAATGTCATCTCCTGATTCATCCTATCACCAACACTAAATCCTCCATGTACCCTCTCAAAGCCTGCACCGGCTCTTCCAGCATGCCTATTTAAATCTCCTCCAATAAACCAACTTCATGTTATGGAGTATTCCCTCTACAATTGCATTCATATCGTCCCAAATTTCCTTCTTAGTAGTACTCTGCTTGTTGTACTTTAGGAGCATACGTGCTGATTATATTAATAGTTTCCTCATGTTTTACTAGTTTAATTAATATACTTATTTCACCCTTCCATTTCTGTACCTAAGCTTGCACGTGTACAACTTGCAACTTATACCTTATAATTTGTTCTATCTACTTCCCTATATTTTTCGCCTCGCCACTTCTGAGACACTATATTTACTCTATTTCTACTCATCATATCAAGTAGCTCCCTTAGCTTACCCGTTGCGAACCTAAGATCCAACTACCTACCCTAAGTCTATGCCTTTAGACTAACTTCTTGGTGGGGGAACTATTGCTCTCTTGTTCATCGCATCCGGGCGCCGACAAGATGTCCCTTGCCATTTGTGAAAACATCCGAAGGTAGGTGCAACGACTCGCTCAAAGGGAATGCCTTAATATCTACGCATCGCTTAATGCAACTCATTGTTAGTACCAAAAAACGAAAATTGCAAGGATAATCTACTCTAATTCCAAATTCTCCATCCAAAAACATGTGCCAACTTTCCAGCTTGGCTGAATCTGCTCCTCCAACCATTTCATCCAAAATTTTCCGTAATCCATTTAACAACTCATAACTTCACGTATGCTAAAACTTTAACCTCTAGTTGTTCGCATCGAGTCAGCCAAATCCAAGAGTTTGGACTCTCTGCACTACAACTAACTTCTCTCTGTCACATCAATTGAACAGGAAAAAAGAAAAAAAAACAGCCCACTGGGAAACCACTTGCCATGGAACTACATTATGGAGTAGGAATCTCACTCTGAATCGGGAAGGAAGTGATTCCTCTCATACAAATTTCAGATCTAACATTACCATACTGAAGGCTTCCGATATGTTAAGGTAACACCAGATTTTCAAACTTATGTAGCAAGTATTATCCAACAGCTACAGAAAACATATAGCTCAAGGAGACAAGTACTGACTCATCCAGGATCTGAAACGTGACCATGCAAGCTCAGCAGCAGCTTGATTATCATCAGTCATTCCCATTTTCTTCCTCCTCTCCACAGCGTCCGGAGACGTGTTCATGAAGGCATGTGCAATGCCCGGATAATAATGTACCTCATGTGGAACTCCAGCTGCTTTTAGCTTTTCCTCTAGAGCTTTACCAGCCTGGAAACCCAATATTCAGTAGCCAAATAGATACCAACAAACAATTATAAAATGGTAATATGCATGACCTATTTACATTCTTCCTTTTTTAGGGTATTCAGACGTTCAAATACTTTGACCCACTATGTCATATCGATTAGTAAAAAAGACTTGTTAGTCCATAGGCAAAAACCACAAGACGATGTTTAGTACAATGCAACGTGTTAGGAGTGAGAATATTAAATCAATAAAGTCAATTAGACCTTACCGTCACATCTGAAAAGCCAACAAAATTATCAAGCTCCCCAAAGTGAGCCTGCACTGGTGACTTAGCATGGGTAGGATCTGCAAGCTCTGGTGGAGGAACTCCATAAAAGGCTACAACAGCATCGACCCCAGGGGCCAAAACAGAACTTGCAATAGTGAGAGCACCACCCATGCAAAATCCTGTTACGCCGACCTGATTCAACGCAACCACAACTTGTTAATTACATCAAAACTTCAAGGGCACATACCATATTAACTCCTCCTCCGCATGGTGCATAATACCTATATCAGTGCTAGATTTCAAAATGTAAATCAGTGCTAAAAATAAGGAATAAGCCAGGAAGAAAAGCACTCAAGGCATAAAGAGACAAGAAAACTCCAAAGATTGATCAGCACTAGTAGCGAGATTGGAGTTCAGAAAAAATCTCACCACGATAGTTAGATGAAGAGATGAATAAAAAATCAAAGTCAAACTTCTTCATCATCAAATCTTCATGCATGGACCACAGGTCTTTGTGCATATAGCATATATTCTCACACTTTCTATTTGTTCTCCTAGTGATAGATTTAATCTTTTATTTCCTCACCAATGCAAGCCGAATTAAGTATTACATTTCTGCAGTATGCAGTGGCAGGTTCCTAGTGCATTACTAACGAAAGATAGTGGTGCTATGAAGAAACAACAGGATCTTCGTTTATTATCGTTACTGCATTAAAGTTTTCCCATACCATACTAGCGAGAAAAAGCCAGTGAGATCATCTCCACTTAAGAAAGTGGGTATGTTACTCGCTGGAAAGCTCAACTCTCTTCCATCAAGAGAACAGCTCATTCGCCGTTAACCTACCTATTTGAGATTTATATTTGGTGAGGTCACTGTTTAAAGGCAAAGGCAGTACAGAATGCACTGGTGGAAAGAATAGAGAAAGCCTGGTAGGTTGAAGAACCAAGTATCTCCATAACCAAAATAGTGTTTCTCTTCCCCTCCCTCAGCTCTATAGTCTGACCTATGATATGTCTTCCTGCACTTTGATAAAAGCGGAAACCGAGGTAAATTCAGAGCTCTGAGTCAAGTACTCTGCAGATTATTATGTGTTCTAATCTTGAAATGACCAGCATTTATACTGCTCTGCACCAGTGCCAATCATGGGCTTTTTGTTTCTATTATCTAGCAATGCTAATTCATCATACCGATTCCATAGAGGTCATTCTACTCTTGTAAACTTAACTTACCATAAGCCAATACAAGAAACCAAAGATAGTCTGTCACCTGTAGACTTCATATCTGCTCAAAAAGAGAGGGCTAGGAGAAATAAACAGCCAAAGGAAAATGGAGAGATCATGACGTCCTGACGGTAACACAGAGGCGTACATCTGAGGGTGAGGAAGGTTGCCCTCCTCCCCATGACACATTAAATACTCTGTTGTTTGTCAACATCCGTGTTTTCTGTGAACTTTTTCTCTTCACATTTTAATGTGGTTGTTTGAGGTGAAGTTTATGACATATTCCAACAGTTTTCCACAATACGAGAATCATGAACACACAGAAAAATAGTTTACACTTAGAACTACTGGTCCTACTAATGCTCCGAAGTATAGCAATTTCATCCCTTAACCAGAACCATTGTTTATCAAACTCAATCCATCCTGAACAGACATAATGTATAATTATTGAGATAGTTATCTGATGCAGAAAATCATGTTATACTTTAGTTGCATTCCAAATCTCCGACAAATACGTATATATAAATGCCGAATATTTTCATCTGTTACATGTTCTCCTCTATTCTCACTACTTGAATTGGACAAAAGATATACTTATAACAATGGCCAACCACTCAGAGAACACTAATCAAGAGAAAAAAAGCTCTCTTTCGCTGTAACTTCCTCTGTTTGTCACTCTACTTGCTTGCTTCCTTCACCTCCATCCCTTACCTTTTGCTGTGTTGGCTGGAGGTTTCCAGCACAGCTTGCTTAGCTCCGGCTAGAGATGTCATTTCCTCTTGCACCTTCTCCCGCCTAATCATTGAAGGTGTGGTTTGTGCTCCTGTGATATGGGAACTTGACCCGGACCTTCCCTCCTCTTGTCGCACAAATTTGGGCCTTATTCTCCTGTGCTCTACAGTTGTGGGGATTTCTATGCTTGCCTTATGTGCCCACGGGGCTGGCCGGTTCCTACTCAGGTCTTTACTTACAATTATTTTCTTTCAAAAGTGGTGGTTCAGAATGTGTATTGGTGCAGGTTTTGTTCTGCCACAGCCTGGAGGTGGTTGTTTCGAGGGATTATTTGTCGGTAAATGCTTCCAGGTTTTTCCATGTGGGTTTGATTCTTTCAGATGTGGTGTTTTTGATTCACCTGTGAAGCTTTCATGCTGTTTGTCATAGCATCACTCTGCTGAACTACGCCTAGTCTGGGTTGATAGTGGCTCGCTGAACAAGGGGAGTTAAGTCAAAAGCGTGGTGGTACAAGTCATTTCGCTAGTTACCTTGCCAATATTCAACATTTAAAGGCCTTCCCCCAATTTACCGTTGCTGCTTATGGGCCAGGCTTGATGGACCTGTGCTATTATGCAATGTTGGCATGAGTCCTCATCTTCAGGCTCGTATCTACCTGGGTTAGCATCTTTGTTGCCTTCGGCTTGTGTGTGGGGCTGGGTGGGGGGGTGCTTATGGGGGGATGGGTGCTTGTTCTCCTTTTCTCCCATTTGTCTTTTGTATCTAAGGTGTACGTGGGTACCTCCTCCCCCCTTTGGCCTCTTTAATCAAGCCAAATAAGTGGCTGAAAATAGCTCCCTTGATGTTTCTGATTTGGGAGTGTGTAGTAAGATCTAGGTAAATGAACAAAGAAGTTTGAATCCAACTCCAAACTCGACATCAGTGGAACTCAGACGAAGAAAGCAAGAAATGATAATGGAAAAATAGCAGGGCATGGAAATTGCAGACCTTCTGTGAACCATTTGCCTTGAGCCAGTTAACCGAGGCCTCAATATCCTTGACAGCACCTTGCCAGTCAAGACCATCAAACAAATGCTGCGCTTCAGCAACATCTAAACCGACCTTCCCCCGATACAAGCTGAGGTGAGGAAGGAAAATTATTAAGCATTATAGAGTACGACAGAAATCACTATCAATATTAACAGTGGAAAATAATGTCTTACTCCGGTATAAGTGCCCTGTAGCCAGAATCAAATTGAGAAATTTTCAGAGCATTGTTCTTGATCTCGAAATCAACGCCCCACCACTCCTGAACAACTACGATTCCAGGAGCATTTTCTTTGCCAACCACATATGCATCAAATGTCTACTTGATATTGCCCACCAACAACCCAAAAGAAAAAGAATATTAGCAATAAGAAAAAGTGCATAGAAAAAAAATTAGTAGCCATGAACTTGCATATTTATTTAAAATGGTAATATTATTACGAAGATACAAAAATTACTTTAGTGCCTTAGCTTAACATTCCATGCCTGCTTAAGAGAGGCTCATAGAAATAACATTTCTACTGAATTACAAAGAAATATATATTCAAAATATGTGATTATATGACAACCCCCAACCCCCTGCGGGAGCGTGCCAGCCTACCAAATTTACTTAGGCTGTGTTCGGATCAGGTTTCTACTGGGGATCTCAGCTTGGTAAAGAATTCCAAAAATCCCCAGAGTGCCACCCATTATTCGGGAGGTGCAGACTCTGAAATTCTTTGAGGAGGGTATTTGGAAGCCAAAGATCCCCTCATGAGTAACGACCAGTGTGTAAATTTTTTTTAGTAGGTGAAGTTTCCCAAAGGAGGCGATCTAAAAATTAACACTACGAGTACAGTGTACAAATGACGACAGGGTTCAATCCATCAGTAAACAAATATAGGATTTAGCAACATGTCTTTTCTCTCTATGCTTGTACTAATTGTTGGAGAATTGGTTCATACAGTATTTCATCCTACAAACGAACTGCTTGGAACCTGGAAGCTTCTGATCCACCACAAAAATTATCACAGTACGAACAAGTAGCCCGTAGGCCAGGCATTTCTATTAAAACTCAACTACCCCTAATCAAAATACCACCTTTCACACACAGACACACACACGATAAGCGACACAAATTCGCGATACAATCGATACACAAACAACAGTCACTAGAATTGAAAAGATAGAGGAAAGTGCGGAAAACTCACGGTGTCGCCTCTCTGAATCTGGACCTTTTGGAACTGGGATGGTGCAGAGGCAGCCATTGAACGGGCTTGAAAACGAGAAACGAAGGAAGGAGAGCGCGTCCGTGCGAGGCCCAAGGCTGTGGACTTGACGAAGAGGGTGTTATTTGCGAATATTCTGGACGCACAAATTACCATAGTTGATTGACGTAGAGTCCGTCACTCACTGATACTGATGGATGCCACACACTGCCCCCAGACACGGTGTCGTATTGTAACCGTTGGACATGTAACTTATGTTTTTTTCACCAAAGTATTCGGAGGTTCTCGTAGGTTTGAGTCGGTGTTACACACACACCAGCCAGGCTTTTCACTGTAGAAGAACAGGTCGAGCTTTGCCCCAAGTTAAAAGCGGGCGGATCCTATCGGGCTTAACTCTTTAATATGGACATCTAGCTGGCCCTCGGCTCTAAACACTCAAAATCAATCAGTAATGACATGAGAGATTTATAGGGCTTATATATTGAAGTTGTTGACACCAATATTTTCACAAATAGTATATGAACACGTGGCATGAGGATAATCACAAAGAAGTGCATTAATAAAGAAAGTGAAAAAAACACGATGGTTATGGTTATCATCAGTTACCGAATCAAAAGGAAGAGATAAGCGATTAAAAGAAAAGCGTGGGAATAAAAATATTTGAATAACCCGTGCACGAAGGAAGAAACCGCTGAAACAACAACCAGATTAATAGTGTCAAACAACGTGAAGACAGAGCAAATAGATCAGCAACAGCAATTGATAAGCAGTTTCTGAAGCAAGCAGTTGACCAACCTATTTTTCATTTCAAGGCAACATTTACCTCACCTCGATTAGGCAAACAATTTATCGAGGCTAAAATTTGTAATATTGTCCCATGTAATACCATCACATTTTTAATTCGGGACACATGTCGAGGTTGTAAAAACTCACCATAAAAGGACAAGGGTCTATCAGTTCCCTTCGTTTTACCCGAAAAGAATTGTCTTTCCCAACGGCCATGCTAGTAGTCAGTAGTCTTACTACTAGGAATCACAAACTTGTGACCAGTAGACTACTACTAGGAGCTACTCAACCTTTTTGTATCCAATGGCCTGTTATATATTAGAGATGCCTCTCTCTCTTGATTTCACAAAATCTAAAAGCTTTGTGTAGCGTGGACAAGAAAAAACTCTTTTGTTCTCTCTTTTTAAGAGTAAAACCACCTTTTTTTTTTTGCACCGCCAAATTTAGCATTTTCCTTCAAAATATCTCAACGCCCATTAGATTATGTGAAAATCAACTCCAAAGAATGTTTGTATCCCAAAATACTTTTTGAGAACTCAAAACTTTTAGCTTTATACTAACCAAAAAACCTTTAGCCTTTCCAAAGCCTATACCAATGTTTGCATATCCCACAAAAGTAGTTTAACGAGAAATCTGTGGCAATACAAGATGATGATATTGCATCATTACTATATACTAATGATACATATGTATCTCCCTTGAGAGCTCCCACAAACAAAGCACAATGATGTGGATATGTTTAACCCATCAATAATAACCATAACCATGTATATAAACCAGAGATATCTCTATAATTTTCATGCACAGTGACATTAGCAGTTACAAGAAATATAATGCACGTCAAGATGTATGGTTTCATAAGCTTATTTTCTTGATACACGTATATCACTCATATAGCACATGCAATATCATTATTGTTTTTGGCCAACAACAAAATTTGAGTTCAAGATCCATACTTTCATGTCCTTAATTTTTCGGTATATGCATATTAATCATATAATGCATGCAATATCACAACGAATTATTTGGCAACAAAAAAAGATTTATGGTACTAGCAAATTCATATAAGTTCTTATGTGGACATGTTTTGGGAGTCTGGTATAGACCTTCCTTTAATAACATTGAATTTTATATCAAAAGCAATATAGAATAGGCAAGCAACCATTGCTTCTCATAGTTGAAACATGCCCAAAAAACAAATAAGCATCTGCTCAATTTAAAAAAAAAAAAATCTTACCTTGCTCTTGCAAATTATGTCTCAAGATATATAAGATGCGAAATGCGACACCCACATGAAAATTTTGATGTAAGGCATGTTAGATATAAAACTCACACCAAATATAACAGGCCGCATGGATAAAAAATTTACAAGAGCTCAAACATTACTTCAAGTAATAGATTAGACTTGAGTAGTGACACTTCTTTTAGATAAACTTATAGTTGGACTAAACTGCTAAAAGTATCACTCTGTCAATAAGCATGACATATAGTTTACCATCACTTATATAAGATTCCAATGCAAGGTCAATGACCATAATTTTCTTATGAGCATGTTGAGATTAACATAACACACATACATTTTGGGCATCTTCCATTATCCAAAAAAAAATGTATGTTTTGATCTTTTCTAGAAAAGCATCAATACTAAGGTAGCGTTTGGAATCACTTACAGTTTTGGTTTTTTGTTTCCAAAAAAATAAAACCAAAACCATTTCAGTTTTTAGTTTTTGCAAAAATAAATGGGTGTTTAATTACCCAATTTTTATTTTAAGTTTTTTCTTTGGTGGTGGTAAAGATGGCAGTGGTGGGGCGTGGCGGTGGCCGACAGAGCTGGTGGCCTGTGGCGACGGGCGGTGGGGGGTGGTCTCAAAACAAAAATCAAAACTGAAAACCCAAAACTCCAAAATGGGAGTTTTAAAAAACAGTCCTATTTTTAAAACTAGTTTTCAAAACTGAAGGGAAAAAAAAAACGAAAACTGTGTGCCAAATGCGTTTTTTTTTCTCTAGTTTATAGAACTGGAGAAAAAACTGAAAACCAAATGATTTTCAAACAGACCAAATCATGGTATAGTTTTACGTAATCATTGTTGTGCAAAACCTCATAACTTCTCGAAATAGTTTCAAGAGATCTCAAAAATTAACAAAACATTCTAACATATGTTTAAGCTTCAACTTCTAGAGAATTAATAAATTATCACATTTGAAAAAGAGATCAATTTTTTTTTCTATCATGCTGTTTGCTTGCAAAAAACATTTCAATTTTAATGCTTTCTTGTACATGAGAAAATAGCTTTAGCCAACGTAGCCAACTACATAAACACATACTCAAACTTTTTCAAATATGCGCATGATCTTGTTCTCTAAATGTCATATATCCAATAACAAAAAAGTAACATCAATTTCTTTAAACATGTTGAGCATCAAATTTTCAAAACTTTAATTTGGTCATCTTTAGAAAATTTCACTTTGCTACCCAAAACTTTTCAAATACAAAATCATCCCTATTTTCAAGTTCTAGCAAAATATTTTGCTTTTCGAAAGTAACTTTACATGTATATAAATATGCCTTTTTTAAGGTTCCCAGATTTTAAAAAGCATCTTTATTTCAAAACTATTGTCCCTTTTTGGATTCACATCTAACTTTTGCAAACCCCAAATACCAATGCATTCTTTTTGCAATGCAATTAAAGAACTTTGCATGCACAACTCCTTAGACAAATAGTTTAATAACTAAAATACAAATAACTCATATCCAATTCAGTGCTAATTTCATTTTTCATGAGAAATTCATTATTCAAAAAAATGCTAATGGAGCGGAAATATATATATATATATGTACCTAACTCCCAATGCAAAAGTTTCAAAACAAAGCTCAAGCAAGATATTGAACTAGTGACATAGATCTTGAAAGTTCAGTTGTTATAACTTCTTCTCAATTTTCCAAGGCAATGGAATCATGAGGTGAACAATTAGCACGTTTCAACCGATACATTCTCATGGCTTAAAAAAAAGTACTAGTTATCAAGATATAATTTAGTAAAATAAAAAATTGTTATTTCCATAGGCATGTAACTTATCTGATGCATTATACACAATAACATCACTAGTTTCAATAACCGAACCAGACCGTTGAAGGTCAGGCCACCAGGTAAACTTCACTTTTAAAATTATCAGAATGCAATTTATGCATTTGTTAAGGCTTATCACTTGTTACATTGTGTGCTTACCCGTTAATGAGACTAGTTTTGCTGGTCTTAATTGGTAGCATTAAGACTCAATCGTTACTCAATAATGCACCATAATCACTCACATAACAATCACATAATTATTGTCATATGATCAACTATATATATATATATATATATATATATATATATATATATGGGAGCTGATCCCTTGACAGCGCTGGCAAAATTGATTAAGTTGCTAGCGCGAACTGGCCGTCCATCCCGAAAGATGGACGGCCCAGATCTTTTTTTTTGCGTTTTTTTAAGTACGTCCGCTACATTATGTAGCGAACAATTTTTTAACTTTTTTTGACAAAAATACCCTTTGTGCCCATCCGCTACATTATGTAGCGGACAAAGCCCGTACTTTTTTTCTGACCCTTTCTCTGATTAATTTTCTGACCATTTCTCTCTCTTTTGTCTGATTAATTGTCCGCTACATAATGTAGCGGACAATTTTCTGACCCTTTCTCTCTCCTCTCTCCTCTCTCCTGACATGTTTAATTGTTCTCTCTCTCTCTCTCATTAATGTCTGACTCTTTCTCTCTCATCTCCCCTCCCTTCTTCTTCTTCTTCTTCTTCTTCTTCTTCTCCTCTCTCTCTCCCCTGTCCATCCTCCTTGCAGTAATGACAACAGCAAGCATCACGGCCGAGCTCTACTCCGGCGTCGCCGCAGCAGAGGCGTTCGCCTCTTCCCCAAGCTCCGACCACCACTACCAAGAAACCCACGAAGACGCGCCCCCCCTCTCTCTCTCTCTCATTTCTGAACAACGAGCTGGAGGAAGGAGAAACTAGAAATGAAAAGTTGGAAAATATTGCCCAGATCATTGGTCTGAGAAGTATTTGGAATTGGTGTTGGATTCTTTTCTTTCTGTTGGTCAATTTTCAGTTTTGGACAAGGGAGTCAACTTTGTGGTGTTGCAACCATATTCTTTCTTGAAGCTTGAACGCAAGCAGCCATGGTGGTGGGGACTTTCCCTTGTTTGAGAGGAAAGAATATTGGTTCAGGTGAAATGGGCGAGCCAAGAAAATTGCCTCACCATCAAATCCCCACAATTCGTCCATCAAAACAATGATCTACAAACAAGAGAGAGAGAGAGAGATAGAGAAAGTCAGAAAGTTAATTAGAGAAAGGAGAGAGAGAAAGAGAAAAAATGATGAGAGAGAGGAGAGAGAAAGGAAACCGTCAGAACATTAAATGAGGAAAAGAAAGAGAAAGAGAAAAAATATGTCCGCTACATAATGTAGCGGATGAAAATTGAGGGTATTATTGTCAGAAAATTGTCCGCTACATAATGTAGCGGACGGATTTAAAAAAAAGTCAGAACAGTAGTCTCGATAGTCCGCTACATAATGTAGCGGATGGGCACAAAGGGTATTTTTGTCAAAAAATTGTCCGCTACATAATGTAGCGGACGGACTTAAAAAAAACGAAAAAAAAAGATCTGGGCCGTCCATCTTTCGGGATGGACGGCCAGATCGCGCTAGCAACTTAATCAATTTTGCCAGCGCTGTCAAGGGATCAGCTCCCTATATATATATATATATATATATATATATATATATATATATATATATATATATATATATAGTAACCCAATATCCACATACAAATACACTATCACTATAAAATTTATCCTTCTTCGAATTAGTATGACAATACTACATCTCAAAATATAAAGAAATATATTCACTAAAATATGCAAAACTTTCCACGCACTTTCTCTTTTATAAGACTCCATTCATGCATGTGTCTCAAAACACAAGTTTTAATCAACCTTAAAAACAATTTACTAGATCAACAATACATAAAAGTTGGAACCACGCTTTTTGTTTCTCTATAACCCCTCTTTTCTTTTCAATTCCAAACGCCAAAGTAAATTATCCTCATGCCCCCACTATTTCAAGTTTATTTTTTATAATTTTTTATATGCAGCATAGATAAATTGTAGGTAAGAAACTTACATTGACGTGATATAAAAATATCACATAACACATACAATTGTTTAACTTTATAATCATATGAGCTTTTGATGAGTCGCATAGAATGTCTTGTGCACCACTGCGAGCTGTTGTGCAAATCTTAACTCCCAAAGTCCTCACATGTGCGATAACACGCTCACAATAAAGAAAATAAATTACAAATAGGATTAGAGGCCTAACCGTCATGAAATTGTTGGAAATCATTTCTAAAAATTAATATAATATCCATGCAAGCTCATATAAATGGAATTGAGTAAATTAAATCATAAGAACATTTTTACCTCTTAGTTGTGAGTACGAGAAACATGTTTACATCAATCCTCTTAGAAACGCGGCGTTGTTCTTACCATGTGAAGTACCATCAAGGGTTCGAAGGATCAACCTTGAACACCTTAGAACAAGTATACTAGTACTGGGTTGAAGCGCGGACTAGATCGCTTTCTTTAAGACGGTTTGCGCCCCTACGGAGTACACCGCTGCAATAGGTTCCAACGCGCCGCCTCTAGGATACAATAGCCCAGCTCTTATTTGTTGTAACCTCTCTAAGTTTGCACCACTTGAGAGAAGTTGAAGCTTCACCCAATACCCTTCTTTACCCAACAAAAATATAACAATTGTTCTCACACTCTTAAGAGAACATGATCACGAAATCAAAAACTTTTATACACTTGTCTTTGCAATAAGACTTGTAGTTAAGAAAAAAAATCGATATGTGAGTAGGAAAATGTAAAGGATCAAGTCTCTTAAGACACAAGCTCTATCATATGTTGACTAAAAAATGAAAGAGCTTGTAACAAACACACAAAAATCTCTTCTTGCAGGAACTAGAAGAATGACCTTTATATATACTTTATATATATATATATATATATATATATATATATATATATATATATATATATATATATATATATATATATGTATATATATATATATGTATATATATATATATGTATATATATATATATGTATATATATATATATGTATATATATATATATATGTATATATATATATAGGGAGCTGATCCGTTGAGAGCGTGGGCAAAATAGGAGAAGTTGCAAGCGCGATCTGACCGTCCATCCTGAAAGATGGACGGCCCAGATCGCGCCTTTTTCGAATACTGTCAGTCGTCCGCGACACTATGTCGCGGACGGACTTTTTTACCTTTTTGCCATCCGACCCGTCCGCTACACTGTATCGCGGACGGACAAAATATTTTTTTTACGTTTTTTTTAAGTTCGTCCGCTACATAATGTAGCGGACCATTTTTTGACAATAATACCCTCATGTTCCATCCGCTACATTATATAGCAGATGAGTAGACAGACACTACTTTAATGTTCTGACACACTCTCTCTCTCCCATGAATTTCTGACTCTCTCTCTCTCTCTCCTCTCTATGTTAAATACCCATCCGCTACATAATGTAGCGGACAGGAGAGAGGCACACTTCTTTTTCTCTCCTAACATGTCTGACCTCATCTCCCCTTCTTTCTTCTTCTTTTTCTTCTCTCTCTCTCTCTCTCTCTCTCTCTCTCTCTCCATCCTCCTTGCAGCAACGACAACAGCCCAGCAACAATAGTTTATTGGCTCCGATATTCCTCCAACAACTTGATAATGTTACCCCAACTAAATCAGATTCAATTGCCAGCCCTTACACCTGAAACAATCCTCCTCCATGAAGGAGCTTACCAGAGAGAGTGAAGTTTTGTGGAGTCGGTGGGCATTTAGAGCAGATTATGTTAGAGAGAGAGAGATAGAGAGGTCCTTTAATATATTTAAGTACAATTTACAGGGGTAGAGAAAGAGAGAGAGGATCACGAGCAAAGGATCTCTCTCTCTCTCTCTATCTCTCTCTCTTACATGGGTACTCGAGTGATTACCTATGGTGATTACCTATGGTGGAATACAATTGCAATATAGCAACCTTTGTGGTGAAATCTGGTTCTAAACTTATGGAACCCAATACTTCCATTGCTTTAGTATTGTCCGAAACACAAAATCTAAAGGATGGCCACCGCCATAGTATTCTACTAAAAAGAGAAACCATCTCCTTAAGATATACAACTGGCATACTTCCACCAGGAAAATCATGTATGTTATGGAGTATTTTACCAACTGCATTTTTCTTTCTGAGGATCTCCAACACTTCTTTTTCTCTTTTCACGCACAAATTTGAAAGGATGAACCCCAAAGCAGTCGCACATGAAACAGCAACATCGGATTCGCGGGAAGATAACAAAGACGTCAAAGGGCAGACCATCTTCAAAAAATGAGGTTGGAGAACTGAACTTGGTATAATCCTGACCATCTTTAGCACCACATTTGATGCCGACCACACTACAGACTCACTATTATATTGAAAAATACCTTCCAATGCCTCAACCATATCAGCAACCGTATCCTAGAATAGAGAGGAAACAATTACGAGTACATATTTGACGAAGTGTAAAACAGGTGAATTGGCAATTGCCAAAAAGCTGGGGAAGGGGGGAGTAACATACTTGGGTGGTGCAAGCAAGGTAACACTCGAGTACCCATGAGAGAGAGAGAGAGTCAAAGTTAGCAGATGGGACCTCTCTCTCTCCTATAAAGTTGTCATGATTACTGAAGCCCATGAAAATTTAGTGCATCACTGTGTAGTACGAGAAAATAGGCTCCATCCATCATCCGCTACATTATGTAGCGGATGGGTATTTAATAGAGAGAGGAGAGAGAGAGAGAGAGTCAGAAATTGATGGGAGAGAGAGAGTGTGTCAGAACATTAAAGTAGTGTATGTCTACCCATCCGCTATATAATGTAGCGGATGGAACAGGAGGGTATTATTGTAAAAAAATCGTCCGCTACATTATGTAGCGGACGAACTTAAAAAAACGTAAAAAAAATATTTTGACCGTCCGCGATACAGTGTAGCGGACGGGTCGGAGGGCAAAAAGGTAAAAAAGTCCGTCCGCGACATAGTGTCGCAGACGACTGACAGTATTCGAAAAAGGCGCGATCTGGGCCGTCCATCTTTCAGGATGGACGGTCAGATCGCGCTTGCAACTTCTCCTATTTTGCCCACGCTCTCAACGGATCAGCTCCCATATATATATATATATATAGGGAGCTGATCCATTGCTCGCGCTAGCAAATAGAGTTAAGTTGTCAGCGCGATCTGGCCGTCCACGCGCGATCTATGGACGATCCAGATCTTTTTTTTACATTTTTTTTTAAAATCGTCCGCTACATAATGTAGCGGATGATTTTTTTGACGAAATTGCCCTTCAATATCCATATGTTATATTTTCCAAAATATCGTCCGCTACAAAATGTAGCGGACAATATTTTGGAAACACACACCCACGTTCAATCTCACTTCTCACTTTTCTCTCTCTTTAGAAAAAAAAACCCTCTTTCTCTATCTCTCTCTCTCTCCTTCCCTCCCTCCCTCTCCCTCTCTGTTCATCGCTAGCACCTTCGTCTCCCCAACCCCAGATTTATCATCATCTGTAGTGTAATACCCCGAATTTTAGCTAGTTACGTGCGTAATGATTAAAAATAATAATACTAATAATATCTTTTGATCTAGAGTTAATTAATGGACTTTAGAAAATTTGGTTGGGAACTCTTTTAGTGACGAAATTAATCTTTGGTAATATTTAGCGGCTAACGTAATTAGATTAGATATTAAGAAGAAAAAAAATTTGAAGTTATATTATGATTACATTAGTGATAAGTACTTTTATTTGTATTATAATTACACTAGCAATAAGGATTTGAGACTTCAAGTCATATTAGGAATTTGATTGGTGTGTTATATAAGGAGTAAGAAGACATAAGAGTCTTCATAATTTTGAGACAAAAGAGAGAAAAGAGTTAGTGCATCTTTTTGAGGTATTCAAGAAAAAGGGTTGTGGTTGATTTAGGATCAAGAGATTATTCACGACGTTAGATTCGTAACTTTGAGGTAAGGGATTTTATACTCTCTTTCATTTGTAATATACATCCGTTTGTGCATATTTTGATTCGCAATTTCGTTATCTTCCGATATTTTACTGCAAATCTGTTAAGGTGATTTTTATATCTTATCGCAAATCTGTTAAGGTTTTATCGCAAATCTGTTTTCGTCGTCTATTTAAAGTTTTTATGTACTATCTCTTTCTTAAGGCAATCATTGCACCTCTATTTTCAAATTGTTTAAAATTTTCTATACAGTTTTACCTTACTTAAAAACACATGTTATGCCGTTGATTTCTTTTTCCTCTGTCAGAACCTGTGCAGTGCGGCAAGGTTACAAAACAGCAGTGGAATGGTCCTTTTAAATCAGTCGACCGTCCTTTTTGTTTAAAGAAGAGTCAAGTTTTTATTGTTTTTCTGAAAGAATGGGGATGGCCGTAAATTCCTTTAACCAAAAGGACAGTTGTCCTTTGTCCATGATACATTCAGATTTCAAGAGTTTTAGATAAAGAACATGCCACGTGTCACTTTCTGAGTGGTCCTTTTCTTTAAAAAGTTTTATCGATCCTCATACCGTTAAGTTTTTATCCAAAATTTTCGTTTCTCAATATCTCACTCATCTGATCTTCGATTCAGCTGATTTTTATTCCGTTGAATCTGTATTTTTGTTCTCTTCGATTTGAGTCTATAATGACTATTTTTGGACTTCGAATGAATATTCGCTATATTTATCAAATTACTTTGTGGGTGATATTTGTGTTTGAAAGTCACTTTTAATTATCGTGACTTATGTGTGATGCGTCGGCTGCGATATTCGACATGGTCTAACCATGATTTGTGATTCTTAATAATAAGCAATTGTGTATGTGACACCCACAAGTTTTGATGAATTGTGTTTGAAATTCGGCTTATTGGTTATTTACCATCTTTTGATAACGTTAGTTATTCGTTTGTAAAATTCGATTGAGTTATCTAAATTTTTATTTGTTGGCTCTACTTGATAACTCAAATTTGGTATTCGTCTTTTTGGCCCTCCGGGTGTAAAATCTTTTACTGGACAATTCGTGCTCACCCCTTTTGTTTTGTTTCCTTCCCCTTCCAGGCCAAGAGTAGCACGAATGGTGAGATATTAGTACTGCAGCGGAACTTGGTATTCGCAATTGGGAGCATTAGACACTATTGATTAGATAAACTCTTAGTTTAGTTCGTTCTTTTTATTGTTATTATTCGGATTAGACATATAGATTGTAATAAGTTTTGAACTCTTTTGGAGTTAAGTATTTGAGATTCAGATAATTGTGTTATGGAGTTTTAGATGCTCTGCTCTACCATTACGATTGTTATGTTTTGGTCATGATTGGGTTTGGTTTAAGGACGTGTTCGGACTCTCGGGTTCGGGGCGTTACATGTAGCCTTGGCGTCGCCGCCGTAGCCTCGGCATCACCGCCGCCGCCGTAGCCTCGGCATCACCCAAAGCTGCCGTAGACTCGGCGTCACCGCCACTAGGCGGGTGGGGAAAGCTACCGCTTTGTAGACAGCTCCGCTTCCGGTGACGACAGAGGAAGGAAGCAATCCACTTGCTGTGGCAACCCCATTTGCTTTGGAGTTGCTCTCCGATAGACTCAGAAGCACCACCAGGAACGTTACCGCGCGTTTTCGAAATAAGATCGAGAAAAGCTGATGTGTGGTCCGTCGATCTGACGTTGATGAGCGGTGGTGCTCGGCGATGGCACGGTAATGGGTATGATGTTTATGGTGGTGGGTGCATGTGGGTGGTAGTGCGGTGGCGGTGGTTATGGGTGGTAAAACAGAAACCCATTTGGAATTTTGAGAATTTTGAGATTTAATTCTTCATCTCCTCTCTACCTCTCTCTGTTTAGATTAGTTATTTATCTTGCATAGAGGTTTGGGATGGCTGAGGTTTCAATGGTGGTGGTTCGGGGAGGCAGAGGTTCGGATGGTGGTGGTGGTGATGGGTTCAGTGGCGGTGGAGAAATGGTGGTGGTTGTGGGTTCATTTGAGTTTAATTTTTGTTGGCTCGGAAACAACAGAGTTGTGACAGTGCTACGAGCATGGTTGTTTGAACATTTTCTTCATCCCTTTGAGAAGCTTTTTGCACTTGAATTTTAGTTTGTGGAACTCCATTGCATTTTCTAGAAGAGCACACAATAGAACAAACAGATAACAAACATAACACAGTGTGCCTTTACAGACTCGGTTGATTTTTTCCTAAGATACGTCTGCTACATTATGTAGCGGATAGATACTATACTCACATAATATAAGGCACTCAATTGGGGGTTGAGGGGTACTTTTGTCAAAAATTTGTCCGCTACATAATGTAGCGGATGGACTTTAAAAAAATGCAAAAAAAAAAAGATCTAGACCGTCCACAGATCGCGCGTGGACGACCAGATCGCGCTGGCAACTTAACTCCATTTGTTAGCGCGAGCAATCGATCAGCTCTGGACCGTCCACAGATCGCGCGTGGACGGTCAGATCGCGCTGGCAACTTAACTCCATTTGCTAGTGTGAGCAATGGATCAGCTCCCACAACTTAACTCCATTTGCTAGCGCGAGCAATGGATCAGCTCCCATATATATATATATATATATATATATATATATATATATATATATATATATATATTATGCAAATAACTATTGTCATATATAAACTACTTGTAATGACACTTATGGACCAATAAAAGAGACATAAAGCAAAATACTACTTAATACTTGTAACGGTCCAATAATAAAAAGTAATTAGTGCTTGGAAAAGATTTTTCGCATAATAGATAAAAAGTATATCACTTGTTTAGCCATGTGACAAAATGCAGATCTACAGCAGATTTTGTCAAGATATTGGCACAAGATCAAAACCAATAGGCCATGCTGACAAAGGGACATTATTTGTTTCTATTAGACTCAACTTTTTCAACAATTTTTTTGGATATCCTCCAAGAATGTGAGGCATCATTCCTTACATCATCATATAAAGGGTTCAAGCTCCTTGTGGCCAGACATCTTTTGGCTTCAATCGATACCCCCACAAAATTGATGAAACGCCACCTTAAATAGTAAAAATGGAATAGTAAAAATGTACTCGTTCAGGAAACTTGTTTGAAATATAAAAGAATTAAGCATAAGTCTACTTGTTTGACCCTAGTTAAGATCTAAAGCCATAAAGTCCTCTAAGCCCTACTTTGGCATTTGAGTTTGACGGCTTCTCGAAGCACTTTCAAAAATATATAAGTAAGTTTATACGTTTAAATACGGACACATAACTATTAGAAAAAATTAAGAAATGAGTGGTTTCGGAATAAATATTTGTTAAGGTGGGATTCTTTTGAAAACTTAAGAAAAAATGGGGTGACTTTTCAAATTTTAACAAGGGATAGACTTAAGAAAAAATGAGTTTTTTTAAATCAATTAATTTGGTCTTACCAGATTACCCTTCCCGCCAAAATCGTTAACTCCTGTTGTGGTACAGGTCCTTTTCTGCAATAATGCAAGTATGGTTATGAAAATACTTGTCAGTTTGTTCAGATATTCAAGTCGTTTCTTCTCTTTCAATTAAGCAATATTAACTTTGCCTAAGAGAAGAGCTTATATCATAGCACAGCACTCAAAGATTTGCTTGCTATAAAATGATTTGATACAAGCTTTTTCAGTCATTAGCATTTCTGCTATAAAAGAGTGAGGAGTACTTGAGTTGCCTTCCACATCTTACCATCTTACTTAGCCTCCTTCCTTCAAGGGCAAGAGCGTTAAAAACCACGTTTGTTCATCCCTGCATATTGGCATAACTCTATTATTATTATGTCAATAAAGATGAAGTAGTGAAGCCGATGAAGAGAAGGGTAGATCAAGATGATGGAGATCTCATGTCTGGTTGTTCTAGAAGATAATTAAAGGCGGGGAAGACTTTTCCTGCGTGCTGGTATGCTTTGTTTATATATAGCAATCTCTCAACAAAATTCTGTATGTAGACGAATTTTGTATTTGACTCCATTTTCTTGAGTAATTCTTTGTGGTAGTTCTTGAGTTGGTTTCCAATTGTTTGCTGCAGTCCTTTCTCGTTGTGTTATGTCACTTGTTTAGCCATGCCATGAGACAGATGAAGATCTACTGCAGCGTTTGTCAACATATACTGGCACAATTTGGCTGGATACCCTCCAAGAATGTGAGGCATCATTCCTTACGTCATCGCCATCTGCAACGTTGTTTCTTGGAATACCATTAGAAAATGTATGGGGTCCGGATGTTGATGTGGTCCTTGTTATAAACTAGGACTGGGATTGTTCCGGATGTCAATTGTAAGGGGGAGTGCATGCCATTGAAGACTAAATCATTGTCATGAAACATAAAAGTGTTCTTGGCTACAAACATTTGGACTCTGCCAGCTCCTAGAGCGAGAGCCAATTGCTTTACGTAAATGAGTTGCTATTAGACTGGTAAACGTCTAAATCAACCATTTTAAAATGTTCTCAACCAGAGTTTTTAATTTCTTTGAATTTTGTTCAGGATTTCATGCATGTGTACGAAACTAGAGATACACAAAGTAGATGGAATTGACTGACCATTAGAAGTTGCGTTTCCTCGATCTGTGTAGCCTATGCACCTTTAAAAATATCTAAATACTTCAGAAAATTAGTCTATTACCATGTCATGTTCAGTAGTGTGCCAGGGATAAAGGTGAGATAACGATGTAAGTTGGCTCTATTGCATAGTCAGCGCCAGTAGATGCTGAAAATTTACCCTTTGTCGTGGATAAAGATCTCGTAGCAGCCAAGGTTGTAGCAAGAGGTTACCACCATGAATGCTACGGCTTCAACGGCAACTTGCAAACACCTTCAGCTGCAAATTAAAACATGATATAACCTTTTTTAGTAGGAGTAAATAATGACTTTCGCCGGTGCAATGCGTGCTTCACGGTGGTTGTACCTCATCTTTTCGTAATTAAACATAATTTTTGGGGAAAGTCATATGTGATTTGACAATAGGGTTTGCATAATTAAATAATGCAACTAAAGCATTAGCGACCATTTAAGATTTCCAATTTTGGGACTAAAATCCAAGTTGTAGCCAAAATTTTGTTATTTAGGCTACAACCCCACATTTTAGCAACAAGTAACCGCTGGCAAACAAAATTTGCAGCACAAGGTTACAATTTACCACTTTAGCAATAAATAACCATCGTGAAACAAGAATTCTGCAAGTGTTGAAGCACCTTCAGCGACAATCTCGATAGTAATTTTTGAAACATTTTTAATGACAATCTTAACAGCAATTTTTCCTTCGTTAAAGGTTACTAATTGCTGAAGGCCCACTTGATTAAATAATGCATGATATCTCTTTGTACCTAACGTCATGCATGCACGCAACCACTGGAGGCCTTCTGACGTTTAGCTAACCTCCGACAATAGCAGTAGCAGTGACGAGGCCACCAAATTAGTGTCCCTGACTGGGCAGTGCTGCTCACTCATTGGTTGCAGTTCGCGGAGCGTTTCAGAAACAGGAAAATGTACAGATTACAAGATTTTAGAAGTTAACAGGTAAAAGCAAAAACGAAAAAATTTTGACTGCAATTCCGATAATAGAAATCGCTAGATATTCTTGTTGACATTTTTTTAAGTACCTTTACTGATAATTTTTTAGCAGTACCCTTTTAACGTTATTAATTGAAAGTCACTAAGGGTAGGTTTGACACTCTCTTTTTTTCCTCTTTTTCTTTTTCAGTTTTGAAAATTGAAAAAAAAAGGAGCATTTGGTAACCATTTTTTTTTTTCAAATTTAAAAAACCATTTTTTAAACTGAAGAGTAAAAAAAAAAAACTCCAAAAACTGATTTTTTTTTTCACTTTTGGTTTTTTTTTTTAGACCACCACCCTCCCACCGCCGGCAGCCACCTCAGGCGACCACCGCCGGCAGCCACCTCCGGCCACCACCACCACCACCGTCGACCACCGCTACGCCCCACCACCGCCACCGCAAACCACCAAAAAAAAAAGGGTTACCAAACACCAACAAAAAAAAAATGGATATCAAACATCCACATGTTTTTATATAAAAAAAAATTAAGCTGCTCTTTAAAAAACTGCTCTTTAAAAACTGAAAACAAAAAAAAAAAAAATTTGTCAAACGAACCCTAAATATAATTTACAACTATCATTTGTTAGTATATAAACAAATTATTGGTTGTTCTTATTGTCTGAGTTGCGGCTAAATTTGTTTTATAAAAATTTTAGAAGTCTTGGCACGTTTCAAACTTCTTTGTCGCAAAGGGGGAGCCGAAGTTCTTGGCGTACACGTATTACACTGGCATAAACTAACTTTCAACGACTATTATAACATCAAAAGGGTTAGATAATAGTTAATGGTCTATGCTAAATCAACTATGGCAAACTCTGTCGTATTGGAGTGAGAGTGAACAACAAAAAAAGAAACACTACAAGAAAACAGGCTTTTAGCGACGGGGAAATCCGTCGCTAAAAGCCCAAAATCCGTCGCTAAAAGAATTAGCGACGGATTCACCGTCGCTAAATATCCCTTGTATAAAAGCCCGTTACTAATAGTTTAGCGACGGATTTAAAAATTCCGTCGCTAAATATGTCATGTTTACCGACGGATTTATTTTTCATTAGCGACGGATATTCCGTCGCAAATTAAAATTTTAGAATTTTAATTTATTTTCTTTTTTGTCAAATTAGCGACAGATTTGATATTTTTAGCGACGGAATATTCCGTCGCTAAAAAACTTATTTAGCGACGGAATATTCCGTTGCGAAATAACTGATTGTAGGAATACTTTAGCGACGGAATTAATCCGTCGCCAAAAGTCAATTTTTTTTTGAATTTTTTTTTATTTTTCAATTACCCAGACCTGTAATACAATTTTCAATTCTCAACAATAACGCACAATAATCAATACAGAAAGAAATATATATAATCAATTATAAAAAATATTTATTATAAAAAAATTGATACATGTACAAGTCGGGAACCGGATATAGCCGGTTAGGAGAGGGGAGAAGAGTACAAGCCGGGCACGGGGGGCGGGGGAAGCTAGGAACATGCACGGGAAAGGGCTCATCAGGGGTTCCCGAGTCCCGGATCTGGATCCTGCTGATCTGGGGCCGGGGCGGCCGGTCCAGCAGTGCCCTGCTCCCTGATCATCCGGCACACCACTGTAGCAATGCGCTGGATCTCCTCGTCGTCCAACTGAGGCCGAGGAGCCGGTGTCTGTGGAGGGGCAGCAGGGGGTGAGGACGCTCCTATCACGGCACGAGGAGTCGTGCTAGGCAGGCCGCGTATGCGGCCTTTCGGCCGATTCACGACCTCCGGCGTATCCAGCCATCGCTTCAACCCCCAGTACTCGCAGCCGTACTAGTGGACGCTGATGGCTGTCCGGACTGCTGCTTGGACCCCCTTAGCTGTTCATACGAGGCCTGCAAAAATAGTGGTTTAACGATATGTTAGGGCATTAATTAACGAAACAGACATTGAGGATAGAAAGAAAAAACATTAACTTAAATAAATTGACTCACATCGATCCGCCGGGCAATATCTGAAATATAGTCGCCCGCCCGGCGCGTCTCGTCCTTGTCCTTCTTCCGCACGTGCGTCTGAGTATAGGTCAGAGCTATGACCTCATCCTCCTCTAGATCCGGGTGCTCGACCGCGTTCATGTGTCGGACGATGTCGTGTGGCACCGACCCCCCCGTGTGCGTCGGATCTCTGTTCTGTCTGTTCTCAGCCCCGCTCTTACTCTTGGCGTCCCAACCTGGATCCGCAGCCCACCGATCTATCATCTCCCCCCATACACGGTGAGATATCCAATGTGGGGGATATTTCGTCATGTCCGTCATCGGGGCACCCGCGGGCAGCGCCTTCTTCGCCCGGTCCCGTGCATCGTGGAGCCATCGGCGGTAATTCTTGCCGATGTAGGCAAAGAAAGCCTGCTGCCCCAGTACCTGCTGCTCAGGCGTGTCAAACGTGAACCCCTCCTGTAATGCATTCAATAACACAAATTAACAACATAAAACAAACTGTAATTTAACATTTACTAACGCTGAAAAAAATACTTCACCGTACCAGCCACTCCTCCCATAGGGCCTCCCTCGCAGCGGCATCCCAGTCCTTCCAGTACAGGCGTGGCTCGAAGAATCGGCCCTTCACAAGAACGCCGATCTTCGTCCTCGCCATATTCTCCAGGATCCTGCCAAAGAAGTAATTAAATTAATTAATACAGTTCAAATATAAATTAACACCCAAAAATTTTAAACATAAGGCATGAGGTGATATTTTTAGTACTTACAGGCCCTCCTGCGTGAGCGTAACTCTCTGTTTACGCTGGGGGTCGATGCGTACCCCGCGTGTCGGACCACGGCCTCGTCGAGATCCTACAAAACACAGACATTAATACAGTTCAAATATAAGGCTAGCGAAAATGTACGAAACACCGTTATCAACTATACCTGAGGTAGAACCCACGGAAAATGGAGAATGCACGCGCGTGTGGGATGAATCTGCGTCGGGCTGGGGTGACGACTCGAGCTGGGGCTGGGGCGACAGCGATGGCTGGGGCTGGGGCGACGGTGACGGCGATGGCTGGGGCTGGGCCCCCGATGGCTGTCCGCGATCACTCTGTGCCTCGTCATCAGTAGGCAATGACGAGGTGGGACTAACCGGGGAGGAAGCAGCTCGGCGTCCAGCCCGGCCACGAATAGCCCGGGGAGTAGTGTTGATTAGTCCTAACTAGCGCTAATTAGGCATAATTGGGTTATGTTAGTGCAAATTATGACTAATTAGGCTAACTACAATCAATATGCGCATAATTGAGTTCATTTGGGCTAATTACAGCTAATTTGAATTTCATCAGGTTCTTAGGGTTAATTAAAACTAATTAGGCTCGTTAGAGCTAATTAGGGTTAATTGATTTACTAAAATATTGTTAATCAGGACTAATTAGGGCTAATTATAGCCAGCGCTTGAGCCACGATTAGTTTCCAGGGGGTACATGCTAAAAATGTCGCATTAACCTAACTAACCTAAATTTAATGCACATTCAACAACCTCAATTCCGACACCTCATATAGGGTGTCGATATGGTGTCCGATACGTGTCTGACACCTCCGGACACGTGTCCGACACATACCGACGCATGTCCGACGCCTCTGGACACGGCGTCGGACACGTGTCCGACGGCGTCGGACACGTGTCCGACGCCCACCGACACGCACCTCCAGACACATCGGCATACGTTAATTTGTTTTTTAAATGCTGGACACCGTCGATCAAACGTGGTGTCCGTGTCTGCGCTAACTAACATGTATCTCAATCCAATTGGGTCTCATCCTCCGTCAACAACCTCAATTCCGACACCTCATATAGGGTGTCGATATGGTGTCCGATACGTGTCTGACACCTCTGGACACGTGTCCGACGCCTTTGGACACGTGTCCGACGCCCACCGACACGCACCTCCAGACACATCGGCATACGTTAATTTGTTTTTTAAATGCTGGACACCGTCGATCAAACGTGGTGTCCGTGTCTGCGCTAACTAACATGTATCTCAATCCAATTGGGTCTCATCCTCCGTCAACAACCTCAATTCCGACACCTCATATAGGGTGTCGATATGGTGTCCGATACGTGTCTGACACCTCCGGACACGTGTCCGACACGTGTCCGACGCCTTTGGACACGTGTCCGACGCCTCCGAACACGTGTCCGACGCCCACCGACACGCACCTCCAGACACATCGGCATACGTTAACTTGTTTTTTAAATGATGGACACCGTTGATCAGACGTGGTGTCCGTTTCTGCGCTAACTAACATGTATCTCAATCCAATTGGGTCTCATCCTCCGTCAACAACCTCAATTTCGACACCTCATATAGGGTGTCGATATGGTGTCCGATACGTGTCTGACACCTCCGGACACGTGTCCGACGCCTTTGGACACGTGTCCGACGCCTCCGGACACGTGTCCGACGCCCACCGACACGCACCTCCAGACACATCGGCATACGTTAATTTGTTTTTTAAATGTCGGACACCGTCGATCAGACGTGGTGTCCGTGTCTGCGCTAACTAACAGGTATCTCAATCCAATTGGGTCCCATCCTCCGTCAACAATCTCAATTCTCAATTCTCAAATGCTCAATACAATAAAAATTAACAAAAATCACACATTCAATCCAATTAGGTCCCATCCTCCGTCAATAATCTCAATATCTCAAATGCTCAATGCACAATTAACAATCTAAAATCATCAATTAACAACCTAAAATCATCAATTAATAATCGCAATTACTTCAAATGCACAGCTAATAACCTAAAATCATCGATCAATAATCACAATTCTAAAACGCACAATTAACAACCTAAAATTATCAAACAAATGATCAATGTTCAAATGGGAAAAAAATGTTCAAAATTCACATATCCGATGCGCTTGAATTATTTCAATTTAGGGTTCGATTGTATTAGGACATTCAATTTAGGGTTCAATTAGTTTCATTTAGGGTTCGGTTCGATTAAGGCATTCAATTTAGGGTTCAATTTAGGGTTCAATTACTTCAATTTAGGGTTCAATTAGAGGGTTCTATTGATTCAATTTAGGGTTCAGTTGATTTGAGGCATTAAATTTAGGGTTCAATTAGTTCAATTTAGGGTTCGGTTGGATTAGGGCATTCAATTTGGGGTTCAATTAGGGTTCGGTTAGATTGGGGCAATCAATTTAGGGTTTAATTAGGGGTTCAATTAGTTTAATTTAGGATTCGATTCAATTAGGGCATTCAATTTAGGGTTCAATTACTTCAATTTAGGGTTCAATTAGGGGGTTCTATTGATTCAATTTAGGGTTCGGTTGATTTGAGGCATTCAATTTAGGGTTCGGTTGGATTAGGGCATTCAATTTAGGGTTCAATTAGGGTTCGGTTAGATTGGGGCAATCAATTTAGGGTTTAATTAGGGGTTCAATTAGTTTAATTTAGGGTTCGATTCAATTGGGGTTTAGGGTTTAGGGTTTTGGGTTTTGGGTTTTGGGTTTTGGGTTTTGGGTTTTGGGTTTGCGTCATCTAAATTTTAATGTCCCTTGCCCAGTTTCGTCCCGTCCCATCCCATCTAGATCCAACGCCACTTAACCCAATCTTGTCTATGGCTTCCTGCCACCAAAGTAGTCGCATAAGGCCTATTTTCGGATCAGAAGCAACATCCATTGCTACTATCTATTGCCCATAAATCCAAACTAATCAAACAACATGTTCCTACTATCTATTGCCCATAAATCCACATGCCTAACATATCCTTCATTTAATTACAACGCTTTACATTAACAATCCGTTTTATTGAAAGGTAGTAAAGTCAAACTACATTATACCCATTGTTAAATAAAAAAAAAAACTATCAATCCAGCTCCTACAAACCCATCATCATTGCAAAAACAGAAAACGAATATGCGAATATGACAAACGTACGAACCCTTAATATCTCTGACCCACAAATTCGCATTCTTAATATATCTTTTTCTTCACTTGATCACAACAACTAATAATCTTATCAAATTGAGCTCTAAGAAAGCAAAGTTTGCCCACTCAATCTCCAATGTCTTTAACTTTTCACAGCAATTTACATGTATAAGAGGAAGACATAAGGTATAGCGTAGAGCAAATAGAGAGGAAGACAAGAACTTTACCTCACGAGAAATACTGCCGGAGGTGAGAAACCGTCGTCTCCGATGGTCTCCGATGGTCTCCGGTGGTCGACGCTGCTCTCTCTCTCTCTCTCTCTCTCTCTCTCAGTCTCTCTCCTCTTCACAGATCTACCGGAGGTGAAGGCCCGTGGTCGCCGGAGTTGCAGGTGGTCGCCGTTGTCGAGGGAGGTCACCGCCGGGGTCGAGGGAAGTCACCGCCGGTGTCGAGGGAGGTCGCCGCCGGGGTAGAGGGAAGTTGGGTTTTGGGATTTTCGAAGAGAGAAGCAGTGACAGTTCAAACCAGATCTGTGAATTAAATAGACTTTTAGCGACAGATTTATTCCGTCGCTAAAAGTCCGTCGGTGAAGACCTATTTGTACCGATGGAGTTTTTGGCGACGGAATAAATCCGTCGCTTAAATAATATTTCACGGCGGAGTTTTACCGACGTAGGTTTCCGTCGGTAAAACGCCTTTTCACCGACGGAGTTTTTTGCGACGGAATAAATCCGTCGCTTAAATAATATTTTATGACAGATTTTTACTGACGGAGGTTTCCGTCGGTAAAACTCATTTTAGCGACGGAATAGATTCCGTCGCAAAAGACGTCTTTTCTTGTAGTGAAAACACTAACTAAAAGTACTCTTTCGTACAAAAAGACAAGAGAAAGTGCGGCTCACACCGTGTGAGCTGCACTTTCTCCCATACAAAAAGACAAGAAGAAACACTAACATGTGTGAGTCACACACGTTGCTTCCTCGCCATGTGACTTGTTTTGCGATTTTAGCATGTATTAATTTGATTATCGTTATAGTTATCGATTACTTTAAAAGTTCAAACATTTGCGTAATGAGTTCAATAATTTTGACTTGTTAAATACTCTCCATCAAGTATAAACCCGATTGCGCATCAACTTTATTTTAATAAATTTATTTAATCCTTCTGGTGAAATATCAATACGCAATGTGGTTATGCATATTTGCTAATTCTGATTTGGTCATTATACATGTGAACGAAATTAGAAGTTTATTTAGTACACAAAAAGGAAAAAGGTAAATTCCACTGATCAAAGAATGTGGAGAACATATTAAAATCAATTTGCTATTGCGTAAGAAGTTTTCATTTTTTTCTATGTATCTTTTAAAAATAATTTGTACATTTCAATGGTTTGCCCATAACTTTAACTACATTTTAGTTTAATTTTGATAGAGAAAACTTTGGTCCATTTTTTTTTATAGCATGTGATTGATAAAAGTTAATTAACGTATGGATTTTAAATTTCATATTAGAAAATACTTTTAAGGAGATAATTTTCAAAATGAAGTCTTAATAGATTAATATATTGATTAAAGAGAGTTTTAGAATGATTACAATTAGTTTTAAAATTATTTTTCTTCTAAATTAAAAGTATTATTTTCTTTTTTATATATATTATCTTTTATATTGATATTAAAGAATAGTTGCGAAGATACAATAGTCAATATTAAGTCTTAATAAGTTAGTATAATGATAAAATTAAGTTTTAGAATAATTAGAATTAGTTTTTGAATTTTAAGGACATAGTTGTCAAAAAGAAGTCTTAATAGATTAGTATATTAGTTATGTAGAATTTTAGAATGATTAGAATTAGTTTTCAAATTAAATAAGACTTACTAATATATAAGTTAATTAATCTTAAAATAAGAATCTGATGACGTGTCATATAAAAAAAGCGATGATTTGTCGCGCAAAGAAGTCATCAATGTATTATTTGCCTCGCTTATTATATATTATATAGATATAGATTTCAATAAAGATGAAGTAGTGAAGCCGATGAAAAGGTTAGATTAAGATGATGGAGATCTCATGTCTGGTTGTTCTAGAAGATAAATTAAGGCGGGGAATTGAAGACCTTTCCTGCGTGCTGGTATGCTTTGTTTATATATAGCAATCTCTCAACAAAATTCTGTATGTTGACGAATTTTGTATTTGACTCCATTTTCTTGAGTAATTCTTTCTGGTAGTTCTTGAGTTGGTTTCCAATTGTTTGCTGCAGTCCTTTCTCGTTGTGCTATGTCACTCGTTTAGCCATGAGACAGATGAAGATCTACTGCAGCGTTTGTCAAGATATTGGCACAATTTGGCGGATACCCTCCAAGAATGCGAGGCATCATTCCTTACGTCATCGCAATCTGCAACGTTGTTTCCAGGAATGCCTGCATTGCTTGCTTATTGAAGTGGCGTATTCAAGCTCCTTGTGGCCATACATTTTCCTTTCCCCCCTCCCTCTGTACGCGTCCTCTCCCTGATAGCATACAAGTTGATGTGGTCCTTGTTAGAAACTCTGGTAAGCGAGTGCATGCCATTGAAGACTAAATCATTGTCATGTAAGATAACAATGTTCTTGGCTACAAACATTTGGACTCTGCCGGCTCCTAGAGCGAGCGCCAATTGCTTTACGTAAATGAGTTGCTATTAGGCTGGTAAACGCCTAAATCAACCATTTTAAATGTTCTCAACCAGAGTATTTAATTTCTCTGAATTTTGTTCAGGATTTCATGCATGTGTACGAAACTAGAGATACACAAAGTAGACTGTCTCTTACTCTTTTTGACACGCGCTCGTGCACAGTCGTCTGGACAAGACAAGGCGCGGGTTTTTTTTTTTATTTTTTTTATTAAGAACTATTATTACACGTTTGAGGTTCTATAATGGAACTGACTGACCATTAGAAGTTGCGTTTCCTCTGTGTAGCCTATGCACCTTTAAAAATATCTTAATTCTTCAGAAAATTAGTCTATTACCAAGTGATGTTCAGTAGTGTGCCAGGGATGAAGGTGAGATAACGCTGTAAGCTGGCTCTATTGCATAGCAAGCGCGCCAGTGGATGCTGAAAGTTTACCCTTTGTCGTAGATAAAGATCTTGTAGCAATCAAGGTTGTAGCAAGAGGTGACCACCCTGATTGGCAATCAGGGTGCTCAATCATTAGCTGATCGCTTTTTCTTTCCTGTTCGTTGTTTGCTGTAACTGGTAAGTTTGGCAAGCATGAACTTATATTGTAACACTGCACTAGACTTGGGAATCCCTTCAATTGACAGATTCCTTTGATTTTTTTCTTTTTCTTTTTTTTTTTGTGCAGGAGGAGGCAACAATTACCAAGTCAGTTAGCAACAGTTGGTGTCTTCACAAAATATCTTGGGAGTTTTATTTCTTCTTTTAGAATAGTGAAACCATTTCATTAATGGTTTTTTACTTCTCATGTTATTTAAAGACATATATGAGTTGAAGTGAGGGGTTTTACTGTATTAAGTGTATAGCTTATTCATTCACGAATGAAATAAAAAATTAATTAGATATTAGTTGGGTTGGGTTGAAACCCAAACCATAACATTTTTACTTGGGTTGGGTTGGGCTTTTTTTACAAAAAGCCCAATATGGGTCGGGTTGAGATGGGCTTTTAAAAGGTTGGGTTTTCTCGGGTTGGGTTGAAAACCGACCCAACCCGTCCAAGTTACACCCCTACTGATTGCTACAGCTTCGACGGCAACTTACAAACACCTTCAGCTGCAAATTAAAACATGATATAACCTTTTTCAGTAGGAGTAAATAATGACTTTCGCCGCTGCAATGCGTGCTTCACGGTGGTTGTACCTCATCTTTTCGTAATTAAACATAATTTTTGGGAAAAGCCATATATGATTTGACAATAGGGCTTGCATAATTAAATAATGCAACTAAAGCATTAGCGACCATTTAAGATTTCCAATTTTGGGACTAAAATCCAAGTTGTAGCCAAAATTTTGTTATTTAGGCTACAACCCCACATTTTAGCAACAAATAACCTGGTTGTTGCCAAACAAAATTTGCAGCACGAGGTTACAATTTATCACTTTAGCAATAAATAACCATTGTGAAACAAGAATTTCAGGCTTCCAGCACCTTCGGCGACAATCTCAATAGTGATTTTTGAAACACTTTTAACGACAATCTTAACGGCAATTTTTGACCGATAATGACCATTAGGTGATGGAGCCAAAAAAATTCGTTTGTCGATCTAAGTTCTTGAAACCGTTGCACGAAAGTACTTTTCCTCTGTTACGGGTTACTAATTGCTGAAGGCCCACTTGATTAAATAATGCATGATACTGTTTCTTTGATACCTAACGTCATGCATGCACGCAACCACTGAGCCCTTCTGACGTTCAGCTAACCTCCGACAATAGCAGTAGCAGTGACGAGGCCACCAAATTTGTGTCCTTGACTGGGCAGTGCTGCTCACTCCAAAACAATTTCTTTTTACTCCCATTGGTTGCAGTTCCGGAGCGTTTCAGAAACAGGAAAACATACAGACTACAAGGTTTTAGAAGTTGATAGGTAAAAGCAAAATCGAAAAGATTTTGACTGCAATTTCGGTAGTAAATTTTTAGCAGTACCATTTTAACGTCATTAATTGAAAGTCACTAAATATAATTTATAACTATCATTTGTTAATATAAACAAATTATTGGTTGTTCTTATAGTCTGAGTTGCGGCTAAATTTGTTTTATAAAAATTTAGAAGTCTTGACACGTTTCAAACTTCTTTGTCGCAAAGGGGGAGCCGAAGTTCTTGGTGTAGACGTATTACACTGGCATACACTAACTTCCAACGACTATTATAACATCAAAAAGGTTAGATAATATTTAATAGTCTATGCTAAATCAACTATGGCAAACTCTGTCGTTGGAGTGAGATTGAACAACAAAAAAAGAAAACACTAACTAAAAGTACTCTTTCGTACAAAAAGACAAGAGAAAGTGCAGCTCACGGGAGCTGCACTTTCTCCCATACAAAAAGACAAGAAGAAACACTAACATGTGTGAGTCACACACGTTGCTTCCTCGCCATGTGACTTGTTTTGCGATTTCAGCATGTATTAATTTGATTATCGTTATAGTTATCGATTACTTTAAAAGTTTAAACATTTGCGTAATGAGTTCAATAATTTTGACTTGTTATAAATACTCTCCATCAAGTATAAGCCCGATTGCGGATGGACAGACAAATCAATAAGAGACACAAATGAACAAAACGCAAATTGCACTAAAAGCCAGCGGAAAGAATCAAATTCCAGTTGTTGCGTGACGAGAGTTCTGATACCATGTAAGCTACCAACTACGCACTCTAAAAACTTGAGCTATTAGAGAACGCGACCAATAACACTGTTGTGCTTAACATTTGTAGTGCAGAACCCTAACTTTCATCACACAGTCATTCTTCCTCTTTTTTGCATATTCGTAAGACTTGTGAGATCTATGGAGCAGAAGTACACGTCATTCCAATGGTACACATCAAATGTATATACCTTACAATTAAAAAATGTAGGACGCCACATATAACGCAATTAATTCATGTCCATGCAATAGGGAATTTCACAGCTTTGGATCTAAAGGGAAGAAGCCATCGATAATTGCATTTACTCTTTGGTCCTAGTGACAAAAAATCAAATGTAAGCTAAGTGAAGAGTGGTAATTGCTTGTAGATGTTTGCCGAATCCCCTTTCCTTCGAGTTTGTTATCTAAAACAAAGAATGAGAGAGAGGGCGAGCCGAGAGGGGGGAATGGAGGGATAGAGATCGATCAGATGAAATACACGCCAATGACGGTGTAAACTTGTTGCTGAAGTTGAACATATCGGTGAGAGAGAATCCCTAGTTGTAAAGGGAGCGACTATATTCACCTATGAATTCATCACCTCCATCTTTGTCATTACAAGATCATCATGACTTGTCACTAAAGTCTGTTCTTAGCACCCAAAAAAAAGTAGAGAAGGATATAATTGAGGGAGTGAAAGTAACATTTTGTCGTAGACTCGTAGATAAATGGATTTTCACTATTGCCCTTATAAATGAATATACTAAATGTGGAGTGAATAAGCACACGAGGGGATGAAATTAGTCGCTTACTTACAATTTTGGTCCTCATAGTTTGCTGATTGTGTCTAGTTTGCTGATTGTGTCGAAATAGTCTTTCCGCCTGTAATCTTTGACATTTGGTCCTTGTAGTTGGGTGATTAAGCGTCCAAATGCATTGACAAATTTGATTACGGCGCAGCCTTACAAGAGTAGATATGCTTTCATCATCACCACAATCAGTATATACTACTGGAGAACTTCTGTACCTCATGTTCAATGGATGGTCTTCAGCGCATTTTAATCTTCCGATCCATTATAAGTAGCCATAACAAACACAGTGAGTCCTAACAAAGCTTCACCACCTCGCTAACATATCTCCATATTTGCTACTACTCTTCTGCTACTATTTTCAATGGCATCCCTCCCTCTTCATGAGGAAATCCCTCGTAAACGTAGGATACAACGAGCAGTGGAACTCGTAATCCTCTTGCTTCTCCTCTCCCTTCTTGCTTATCGGCTTCTCTTTCTCGGAGACCATGGATTCCATTGGCTACTAGCGTTGTTTTGCGAGTCATGCTTCACTTTCAATTGGATTCTCACTATCTCCATTAAATGGCATCAGATGGATCACAAGACATACCCTGAACGCCTCTCGCAGTGGTAATAATCCTTAAGTCATTCAGTACCACCATGCGTAGTAGCGGTTATAGTTCTTTCCTAATGTTCAGTTGAGATAGCCTTATATAATCCTCTGTGTGTGTGTGGTGTGTGCGTGTGTAAAGAAGCTTCTTTGATCTTTAAATTACTGGAACATGGCAAGTCTGTTTTCTTTAACTTGTACTCACCATACTAGCTCGAAGACGTCCTTCTTTACTCCTTTGCCAATCATTTACAAGGGACTTTGGTAATCTTTGTTGCGGTGTCAAACAGGACATCTGAGCTTCCCCCAGTGGACATGTTTGTAACAACGGCAGACCCTGTCCTTGAACCGCCGGTTCTCACAGTGAATACCGTAATATCCTTGTTGGCAGTTGATTATCCAGCTAACAAGTTAGCTTGTTATGTCTCCGATGATGGTGCTTCCCCTCTCACCTTGTACGCACTCGTTGAAGCGTCCAAGTTCGCCAAACTTTGGGTTCCTTTTTGTAAGAAGCATGACATTGCCGTTAGAGCTCCCTTCCGATACTTTACTGCCCAGTCCACGCCATTGAAAGATACTCCATCCGAGTTCCAACAAGAATGGAAGAAGATGAAGGTACTTGTCTCAATCATCAACATTTCATACGTAAGAATTTTGAGGAATCCCACTTTAAATGCTTAAAATATCTACACTTGTATATACCAACTTTTGTGGCTCAAAAAATAGAAAAAGGTGTACCTGATTTTTAGCGTCCCAATAAGATGGTAGTGATCCAAGCATTTCAAAATGCTACAACATCATCGTTTTTTGAATGTTTAGACCATAATACGAGTTGAACGTGACATATTTAATTAGAAGAAGTAACAGAACTCATGCATGTAAGATTAACAATTTCAATATGGAACTAATGAAGTAAATCAAGAACTTTAAAAGAAGATAAAAAAAATTGTAGCCCAAAATGGCTTTTCATAAAGCTAAAAGTTATTTGTCATTCTTTACGAGATTTCTTTGCCCAAATGGTGTCTTCAAAATGATGCAAAATCAAAGTGGATTGACTCGGTTAATTAGTTTCAAGTATATCATCACAGTATGTACTGGAAATAGCGTTATGCCAAAAAGAAAAACGTTGCCTTGCATCATTATTTGTACGGTGCACTGGAATAGAGACAATAGTTGTTCTTGAAAGGTGACAGCAGTCAGAAATGTTGTTTGTCTCCATCTTTGAAGGATGAATATGAACAGCTCTGCCAGAAGATTGAAGATGCAACAAGCCAAAGGGGTTTGCCATGTGCTCTTGCAGCTGAAGATGAAGTTTTCTCAAATACTGACCGCAAAAACCATCCAACAATTATTAAGGTAGACAATAATCTCCCTCGTCTTGATTGCCTCAGATTAAAAAGAAAAAAAAAAGGGAATGTAAAAACTTGAGTCTTCTCATTAATTAAGAAAATTGTTTTACTTTCAACTTTTTAAATGTTTGGACCATGCACCAACCTTTTTATCGTACAATTTTTTGAAAAGGATATTTCTGGATATTACTGTTATTCTTTAGTTTATACGTGTGACATTATATTAAAGTCTCCCCGGCCTTAATATGTTTGATTATTAGTAAAAAAATTAGAGGCTTTGTAATAAGCATCTATCAAGGAAGACTTAATTGCTTAAGTCCTCAATATTTGTGTCTTAAAAGGCATTTTTATCATAGAAAAATGATATATAAAAAAAAAAGGATTAAAACTTTTATAATCAGTTTTTTCTAACCTTTAATTTCCAATCAAAACTTTAGCCCTTCACAAATAAATATATAATGTAGCTTTAAGATATCTCACATATTCGTTTTTTCTCAGCTTTGATGTGTCACATTCACCAAAGCAAGTTCCGTGATATGTCATTCTTTAAATTATAAATACGCCGGCTAAATACATTCGAATTGGGGACTAAAGCAAAGATTCTGGTATATACTTAGGGTAGATTACTTATTTTGTAGGTTATATGGGAGAACAAGGAAGCTCTTCCGACTGGGCTGCCCCATCTGGTCTACATCTCAAGGGAGAAACGTCCAAAGCACCCACATCATTTCAAAGCTGGTGCCATGAATGTTCTGGTAATTTTTTAGAACTAAAATCAAAAGATAGTCTCCAATGCCCAATATTCAATTGCTAGAAGTGATCGAGCCACATTAAGGAAACCACCATTAGCAGCAAATTTGAAGACGTTTGGTATTGAGGAAACCTTTTGAGTTGCTTGCATGTCTCTACAGCTTTTCATGAATAACTTTTAATTTGCCAGTCTGTTGATGATGAATAGACCAGAGTCTCAGGAGTGATGACAAATGCTCCTTTCATGCTGAACGTGGACTGTGATATGTACGCCAACAATCCAAAGATTGTGCAGCATGCAATGTGTCAGCTGCTTGATGCCCAGAACGAAAGGGACTGTGCCTTTGTTCAGTGTCCACAAATATTCTATGATGGCCTCAAGGATGACCCTTTCGGAAATCAGTTGGTGGCTTTGCATGAAGTACGTAAATTTCTTCCCAAATTCTCTTCTCAGTATTTCTTTCTAAACGGAGCTAAACATGATTTCATACTGCTAGGCTACAACTATCAGAGTGGAAATATATTCATTCTGGGGGTTGTGCGTGACGGTGTTTGCTATTGTACGCATGCGCACGCAGACACGCATTCGAATAGTTCTCTAAAAAGAAAAATAAGACACCCTTCAAAAAGGTTATGTAAATGAAAAACTAAAACAAAAATGGAAGGAAATTAGAAATGCATCTTGGTTATACAATAGTCTTGTTTCTCTTTACAGAAGTTACATTTAGACGACGCGCATTTATATTTTCTTTTCTTTTCATTTTTACTTTAAGAAATTCTCTGACTTAAAGTGATTCATATAATGCACAAATTAATGATATATATGATTGGTAGCGAGCCCAGCAATTTTTACTAACATCTACGTTCGTTAGATTAAATTATGTTATCTTAGTTTTAAATTTTGAAAATCTTTAATGAAAGTAAAATGGCCTGGCTGACTTTCACTTCAAATTATGTTTGGAAATTATTTTGCCGCCACCGTAGGAACATAGTTACAACCCTTGTATAGTAGCAATTAATGGTCGATAAATGTTTTCAGTAACTTTTCTGCTGACACTTTTAGTGGTAACTTTTCACATCACTTTTTTAGTAACACTAAATAATAGCCACTAATAACACTTAACGACCATTAGTATCGCTATATGGGGTTGTGGTTATCTTCCTATCACTAAGGTATAGGAGCCAAAAATCTTCCATTATATTTTCATGGGATCCACTGCTACTAAATTTTAATGAAAAAGAATCATCAGCCAGTTCATTTGCAATCCAACATTGTAATTCCAATTTGAATTTTCCAGCAAATTTTGAGCAAGCAGCACAATTGAAAAGCTCTCACACAATTGTCTACTAATGGCACCCTCGTCTCTGCTAACACTATATATCATCAGCTGACTAACAAGCTTATTCCTTGTGTATATGTTGAGCCAGTACATGGGGCGTGGAATAGCAGCAATTCAAGGACCTTTTTATGGAGGAACAGGATGCTTTCATAGACGCAAAGTTATTTACGGTTCATCCCCAGATGATGCACCAACTGGTGGTACGTATTAACTTTTGTTAAAGCAAGTTAGTACTGGCATTAACTTTTGTTACAGCAAGTTAGTACTGGCACTGCACCAAGCATTGTTTCTGTACATTTTCACGTTTGCGCAAGCAACTGTACGTTTCCTCTCCTTCATCTTTTCAGGAAAAATAGGTGATGGAGATATGCAGAAAAGGTTTGGCAAGTCCGTGGAACTGACTGAATCAGCTACTCGGATTTTATCTGGAGCAAACATAAAGACGGATGCCCCAGAGAGCCTCTCCAGTTCTCTTGAGGTAGCAAACGAAGTTGCAAGTTGTAGCTATGAATATGGCACCAGCTGGGGCATTGAGGTAAGGAGCACTCCATTGACTCGTGATTTGGTATACACACAATGCGTATGCAAGATAAGATAAATGAAAGTAATGGACTGATTGTTAAAAAGGGCACAATCATTTTTCTGTTGACACGTGCGACCACACGTACGAAAGTCATAAAACATAAGTAACGTTTGGTAATACTTTCAGTTTTGATTTTCTGTTTGAAAAATAAATAAAAACTAAAACCAGTTTATTTATTTATCTTTTTTACAAAAATAAATGGGTATTTGATTATCCAGTTTATATTTTGACTTTACTCTTTTGGGTGTTTGATTACCTAGTTTTTATTTTGAGTTTTTTCTTTGGTGGTGGTTTGCGGTGACGGTGGTGGGGCGTGGCGGTGGCCGACGGTGGTGGTGGTCTGCCGCCGGCAGTCGCCTCCGGTGGCTGCCGGCCGCCGGAGGAGGCTGCTAGTTGCCGGCGGTGAGAGGGGTGGTGGTGTTCTCAAAATAAAAATCAAAACCGAAAACTCCTTGTTTGAATTTTAAAAAACAGCCATGTTTTAAAAACTGGTTTTCAAAACTGAAGAAAAAAAAAACGAAAATTGTGTGTCAAACACGTTTATTTTCTCCAGTTTACAAAATTAGAGAAAAAAATTAGAAAAATAAACGTTACCAAATGGAGTCATAACTTTCTACAATCTTTTTTAAAATTAACACTATCTTACTGTCTAAAGTCACTTGAATCAACCCACATTTCAGTGACAGCTACATTATCTTGATTATTATTTTTATTTTTATTTCATAGGTGGGTTGGATATATGGATCTACGACAGAAGATGTCCTCACAGGACTTACCATCCATAAAAGGGGATGGAGATCCGCCTACTGTACGCCCGACCCACCAGCATTTCTCGGGTGTGCACCTTCGGGCGGGCCTGCCTCAATGACCCAACAGAAGAGATGGGCTACTGGGCTCTTGGAGATCCTGCTCAGCGACAAGAACCCATTGGCCGCTACTCTCAAAGATAAGCTTCGGTTCCGCCAATGTTTAGCCTACCTTTGGATCCTTACATGGGCTCTACGGTCCATTCCCGAGCTCTGTTACGCTGCTCTGCCGGCATATTGTATCATCTCCAACTCCAGCTTCTTGCCCAAGGTGAGCCACAGATCACAAGTAGCCTAATTCTACTTGTGCAAAATACAGAAAACTACCTCAAAAGATTTAAATTCTTGATAATTTTACTCCATTTAGTTTTAATTTCTATTTTTACCCTCGGGATTCTTTAGAATTCCCACTGCTTAGCTTTCAATTCGCCTCTGACCATCAAATGAAATGTGAATAACCCGTCCTCTGCTCTTTGAAAGAAGGGGCGCTTCCGGTTCTGTCGGTGCTTGAAACAATTTTGTCTTCTCCATATTACTATATCTCTAGAGTCAATAATTTTATATGAGGAACTACTGAACTCAATCACTTGCTGCCGTTACTCTTCAGTTTAATTAGGACTATCGACATATTTAATAGATCTGTGTCCTTGTTTATTGCACTCTAACAAAAACAAGATCGACCCTCTAACAAGTAAAAATTACGAGAGATTCGAAAAAAATTATGAATTATTAGAAGTACTAAATATTAAATTCACATATACAGTTTCTCCCATATAAAAATCTATCTCTCTTATACTTCAATAAGAGCAAAACACAAAATATTTTTCTTAATTATTTTTGTGGCAGCTTCAGAATAGTTGCGTATTAGTAGCGCCCCTAAGACATAAACAAAAAACTTCTAATATCCTTTATCTCAGTGTGAACGTGAAGTTTAATGGAAGAAATATAGGCGAAGGTTGTAATAGGTGAGCAATTAATTGACATCATATATCTAGCAAAGTAAAGCATTCAAAAATGTAAAATTGCCTAACATATTTGTGTATTATTAGTTTCCACAAAGATATGAAATTGCAAAACACTAATGATGAGAGGGTCTGTAAAATTATACTCATCTCTAATGACAATGCTTTTTCCATAATCAAAAGATTATGCAGTTTGCACTTCTTCTTCTCATAAATTTTCAAACATTTATATGTTTCTTGAACTAAAACTTGAGAATAAGGCCGAAGTTGATATGTGACCATATGTTACAAACGTTATGTTTCACTAACATGTACTTGTTTCAAGTTCTATTCAGTAATAGCCAAACTTTGGTTGTACAGGTTTATGAACCGACCATAATCATACCCATGACACTGTTTGTCATCTACAACCTCTGCACTCTGTCAGAGTACCTTCGAGCAGGCCTATCTATTCGTGCATGGTGGAACAACCAAAGAATATGGAGAGTAACCACCGTGACAGCATGGTTTTTTGGATTACTGGGTGTCATACTCAAGCTTCTAGGTTTATCAGAGACTGTATTTGAAATAACACAAAAAGATCAGACAGCTTCAGACGACAGTAATGCTAATGCTGGAAGGTACACTTTTGATGAGTCCCCCATTTTCGTGTCAGCCACCACTATCTTGCTCGTTAACTTGACCGCGTTGGTCATTGGAGCATTAGGGTTCCGACGGGTGGCTTACGGCAACAGTGGATCAGGAGTTGGGGAGATCATATGCAGTGTCTTGGTGGTAGTACATTTTTGGGCATTTCTGAAAGGGTTGTTTGGGAAAGGGAAATATGGAATTCCATCCTCCACCATTTTCAAGGCAGGGAGTCTAGCATTTTTGTTTGTACACTTCTGCAAAAGTGCCTAATTGGCCGGAAAGAGTAGAAAAGTAAGGGTTTGATTAAATACGGTAAATGACCAGAAGATGGCTTGCAGACATTGTAAATGCATATGATGCCTTGCAAACATGGGCAGTTGAGAGGAAAATGAGGTGTAGAGTTTGAGATAATTGGTCTTTAGAACACACTCTTTTCTACTAGGCTGAGTTTTAGATTTCAAATGTATGCACTTGAAGTTGGTTCGGAAAAAAATTGACTCGGTCTTCATGCCATATATATGTAATATTTCAAGAAAATCGGTGGACCAGATGGATCAAGAGTAAAAACTGATTGATCTCTAAATATACTCTGAAGGATATTAATTAACTCCAATATAGACCTTTGGTGATTCTACTTGCAAAATCATCGAGTAAAATGTGTGTTGTTTGGTTCATAACATGATAACACTTCCATGTTTATGTTTCCATTGCAACCAAGAAATTGAGAGAATCCATAAATGAGCTCCACAAGTTAGAATTTCGTTGATGCTTTGACAGGCATGTTCGAGTCCTGGGCATTTAGTGCTCAATGCTTGTCTTTTAGGACCTTTAATAATATCCAATAAGGGGGGATAAACGAGTATAACATATCCTACCACGTAAGCGGGGGATAAGATATAACCTCCTAAGGCATCTGGAACTAGCTTGGATGAAAAGCTAAATTACTTAATGATAAGTTACAAGAATGAAAGAAAAAATAAAACCTAGATCTTTCATCTCCAATCCTTTTCACCCAACACTTTCAGGTACTCCACGTTAGGAACACGACCTTTTCAAATCTGATAAGGTATTTTACCGGTCTTTTTATGGGGAACTCTATTTTGTATATGACAGGCAGAGAAAATAGCTCCCCCCCCCCCCCCCCCCCCCAAGTTAACGAGTAAGCCAGAACTAACAAGCATAACATTCATCATTTCTTTTAGAGTCCTATTTTTCCTCTTAGCAATTCCATTTGATTCAGGTGAATAAGGTAGAGTTACTTCATAAATAATGCCATTTTGTAAACATAAATTATCAAATGGATTAGAGTCTTATTCACCACATTTATCTGTTCTAAGCCTTTTAATTTTATTATCCTTCTAATTTTCAACTTCAGACTTAAAATTCATGACGAGCATTTCACGAGCTTCGCCTTTTGTTCTCAATAAATAGAGTATACTGAATCTAGAGCAATCATCAACAAAGATAACATAAAACCTTTTACCACATCTGGTCATGATCTGTTTTAAATCACCTAGATCACTGTGAATTAAATCAAGTGGTTCACTTTCTCTTGTGACAGGTTTACATGCTTTCTTTGTACTTTTGGTTTCAGCACAAATTTCATATTTGACTATGTTAGACTCATGAAAGTTAGAGATTAAACCTATTTCTTTCATCTTCTTTATGTATGCATAATTCACATGTCCAAGTCTACCATGTCACATATCAGCAGAGTCAATCAAGTAAGCAAAAGTAGACGATGCATTCTCATTAAGCAAATCAACAACATTAAGTACATAAAGACCTTGGTCCAGATACCCCTTACCGACAAAGACGCCATTTTTTGTCAGAGTAACAATACCTCCATTGAACAGACTCTTGATGCTGGCCTTACCGAATAGTTGCACTGACACAAGATTGTATTTTATTATCGGCACATGAATCACATCAGACAATGAAAGGTTTTTACTTGAAGTGTGTTTGAGAACTACCCTTCCCTTTCCCACAACTGGTACGGACCTGTTGGCCTCAACGTATACGCTTTCGATACCTTCCCCCACATTTAAGTAGGAGGTGAACACATCTCGGTTAGCACAGACGTGCCTAGTTGAACCCGAGTCTAAAACCCATCATTTCACTTTCGTGACTAAGTTCACTTCTAATACCACAGTAGCAATGATATCATCATCTACCTCAACAACATTTGCTTTGGCTCTTGGTGGTGCCCTTCTGTTATTGTTGTTGAGATGGCAATGCTCGTTGTTGTTTTTGTTGTGTTGATCACCTTTCCAATATTGACAAACATTTGCATAATGTCATGTTTTTCCACAAACGAAACATTCTCCCTTTTCTGGTGAATATGTGGATTAGATATTTGGCCTCTATTGAAATTATTAAATTGAGGTCTTTCCTAAGGCTTATGACCATATCCCCGATTTTGTGTTGTTAGGTTTTAATTTAGCCGGTCCAATTTCAACCACGTTTGACTTAGACATTAACTCTTTACCCTACCAGTCATTTGCAATTTTCTATTTTGAGCATCAACTTTAATATAGATTATTTTTCTTGTAGAGTCATTGCATATCTCTTTTTGTCTAAATTTTAATTTAAATTCCTTCCAAGAGTCGGACAATTTTTCGACAAGACATTGAGTCTTAAGCCTTTCAGGTAAATTGTCACCCTCTTTAGCTAAATTATTTATGATATTCTAAAAATCATTTTTTGAGTTTCAGTACTTTTGGCATCAGTCATTTCATACTGTAAAAAGGTTAACGGCTAATAACTTTTTAGTCTCTTCATCTTCAAATTCATACTTAGTGACCAATTCGTCCCCATAAAGCATTTAGCAAGCGTAAAATGATTGTAAATGCCATATAGATCATCTTATAAAGCATTACGAACAGTACTGATACAAAACTTATTAGCGGTTTTTTACATTTCTAAATTTTTAGCATAATTTTCAGTATTTTCATCCAGCATAGGCTCAGTTAGAACAAAAGAGATTTTAGAAAAATCAAAGACATCCAAAACCATGTATTTCCATCTTTTAAAATTATTTCCATCAAAACGGTCGATTCGGCTTACGTCCAGGATAAATTTTGTTTGTGTGAGAAATTGCGAATCCATTTTTCAGAATCAACCTTTTGGATTGTTGGATATAAATCATTTTTGTAAATTCTTTTGGAATGGAACCACACTTTCTTACACAAAATAAGAAAATTACAGTACACTGTCAATAGTAACACGTTACAAGATGAATAGGAATAATCTCATCAATCTTTAGAATCAAGCCGAATCTTTGTCCTAAAAGGTTAATTCGCGACCCCGGAACTAGTGGCTCGATTGGATGAGCTTCACGGCACGCAATCTATAGTATTATCCTGTTTGCACGTACTTGCAACAGAGACTCTAGAACGAATCTCTTGAGTTTCCTCTTCCGCAACTCACACAATATCAAATAAGGTGTACACTAAAGTTTATCAAAGGTGTCTAAGAGAATTTTTGGAGCAAGTGTGTTTTGCTTTTGTTTGCAAAGAAATTTATTTTTTTGTGTGTTTAGTGCTTCGCTGAGTGGCCTTTTTATTGAGGGAAAGATGGTTAAAGTCTTGGAGGTTAGTTAAAGGCAAAAAGGATAAGGGAAAAGTGCAAAAAACAACCTCGTGGTTTGGGTCAGTTGCAAAAAGACCCCTGCTGTTACAAAAGTTGCAAAGGAACACCGGTGGTCGCAAAAGTGTTGCAATCCACAAATTCTGTTACGAAATAAAAAATTTGTCCAAAATACCCCTGTAAATTGTCCAAATGAAAAAATTGCCCTTCATTCTTCACCACAAGCCCAAGCCCTAATTAGGGCCGGTGTGAGCAAGCATGTGAGGCAACAAGAAGGGGGCGGGATGGAAGGAGAAAGGTCACCGGCGAAGGCCAAAGCTACGGACAAAAATGAACGGCGGCGCACAACCCAGGACCCACAATCTGCCATAACCCAACATCTGGAAACAACCAACCAATCTGCCACGATCTGTCGCTGCGTCACCATCTTGTTGCCGCCGTGTCACCACCGTGTCACTCCAGAACCACCAAATCACCTGATCATCACCCGCACATGGCCTCACCCCAATTACCCACGGCCTGAAATTACAGTATAACCCCAATCACCACCTGCCGCAACCCCACAACTTCACGTAAATCACCTCCGGCTCCGGTCTCATCACAATACCGCCGGCGTCCCTGTCCCCACCGGCTTCAACACCAAATCACCACAACCCCACGGCTGCACCTCAGCGCCATCGGCGGTCAGATCGTCCACCAAAACCACCTCCACTACCGTCGATGTCCAAATCGGCATGTACACCCGGCGATCTAGCTCAAAACCAAGCACCATCAATCGCCGGACCGAGACTGTCGATGTGTAGACCGTAGATCCCTACCCTCCGGCCTTTCCCCACCACGACGTCAGACGAAAAACAAATGGTGGAACCCAAATCGACGGACAGATCCGGGTGGAGCAGGCGCCGGCGCCGCCGGCGATTGTGATGAGGCAGGTGGCGGCGGTTAGGGTTTGGCTGATTGGAGTAGGAAAAAAATCAAGATTTGGAGAGGAAAGAAATAAAGGGCATTTTTGTCATTTCGTTAGAATAATCTCTACCAAACGCACTATTCAGGAACATGAACATCACTTGCCGTTAGTTTGAACTATTTTTTTAACGGTTGTAACACTTTTGTAACCGCAGGTGTTCTTTTGTAACTTTTGTAACAACAGGGGTCTTTTTGCAACTGACCCAAACCACGAGGTTATTTTTTGCACTTTTCCCAAAGGATAAATTGTCGACAAAGAGAGCAACAAATTGATGAGTAGTAGCAAAGGAGATGAATCTCTCAAATTATTGAACAAAAGAGGTAAGGGGCCCACATGGATGTGTCTACGTTTTTTTTTTTTTTTTGGTTAAGAGGAGAAATATATTATCAGTAAAAGGTTATACAGGCCGTCCCGGCCAGAGCAACTATATTACAGACATTAAGATAACAGTAAACGCTATCAAAACATTAAACCAACAACTAACCAATATGCCTGAAACAAATTACAATTAGACTGAAGCAGAGCATATCTTACACTTGAGCCTAATTTATCGTAACTTGCCGAGACAAACGGATACAAAAAAGACCTATAACACAAGCTAACAAGAAAACCAAAAGAAAAAAACCAAACAAATTATAACAATACACTGCACTGCCAGCTGTCCACGATCAGACCTGACAGCCGCCCTAAGGGTGCAGCTGACCTCGAACCCCGTGCCCCCTCGCCGGCGCCAGATTTCCCACCTTCTCAGGCTACCATTCCGCTGCCGAGCCCCGATAAACCCGAAAGCTGCCTCACTAACCTGCCTCACCGAAATCTCCCTCAGAAGATGCCTAATCTTCAGCCGAGCCCAGACCACCTATCACACCTGCCGAGATCCGGCCACCTACTGCAACCTCCTCCGTCGCAACACGGCCAAGCCACCTAATTCAACCATCTACAAACGCAGACCAATCTAGGGCAAGGGGGGAAGGGGGATCAACTAGGGGGAAGGGGGAAAATAAGCCCTAGAAGAGAAACCCTAGCCTAGACTCACCAATCGATCACAACCCAACGGAGCTCAAACTCAACAAACACGACGAAGGAAGAACAGACAAACCCTCAACCAAGCCCCAACCCCTTAACTCCGAAATCAGAACAACTAATTCGGCAGAAACCTTACTCACCCGTTAGTCACCACAACCCAAAACGAGGAACCACTGAAGCCCCGAACAACAACACCGAACTTCACACAAACCGATCACCATCGCCGGCAAAAAGAGAAGACCACGTCAGATCGGAGGCAAAACGTTGCAACCCGACGGCCGTCCAACTCACCAAAGCTTCCCAGATCCCAATTGAAACCCTATCTAAACACGACCTACCTACCAAGTCGGAGAAGGGAACCTCCGCCCCACGCGCGCCATCGCACGGTGGGGCGGCCGCTGAGGCTTTCTGTGGAAGGTGGTTTAGAGAGAAGGGAGAGGGATATTCAATACTTGTTTTTTTTTACACGTGTCTACGTTTTGAAACACTTACAAAGAATACAACAATGCTTTCATCATCACCACAATTAGTAAAAATAATACTTCTATACCTCGTGTTCAATGGATGGTCTTCAGTGCATGTTAACTCTTCCAATCCATTATAAATAGCCATAAGAAGGCAAGCAAAAATACAGTCAATCCTAACAAAGATTCACTGCCACTCTAACTAGTGGCGGAACCAAGATTTCACTGCAAAGGTTGCTAAAAATATATCGAAGTCACTAATTTTTTTTTATAAGTAAAATAGTATATTTCCTATACTTAGATACTTATGTTTCCTATATATTCATTATCTAAATTTCATAAACCCTGATTCTAAGAAGTCCATATTAATTTACCCATTCAAATTATACTACCTTTGTGCCAACATTCGGATTGAGCAGAGAAACATACAGTCGAATGAAGCGAACTTTCAACAAAAATCATAATAGTCTTACATTGTCAAGTAGCAAACAACAATTCCCCACACACTCTGAATTTTTTGTGCTTCATCTTCCCTATTGAGTCCAAAAGCCTCCAAAACTTTTTTAAAAGGCTTTCATCAAACACAGCAGACCCGCTTTTGCTTTTCTATCTTCGAAATAACCATCTTTTACTTGCCCTGACCCTCTGTCACTCTCTAACACTTCATATTTTGCCTTGGCATGTTGTTACCAAGGACACATTTTTGTTCCAGCCGGTTATTGTTGAGCAAAGAAAGACCGTAGCTTAAAGTTAATTTTGTGCTATTTTCAACGGTATTTTGGGTGATGTAATACCTGATAAATGTCGTTAAGATTGTAGCGAGAAAATTTTACTATTACAGCAAACAACAATATATTCGCGTTTCTCTTTTGAAATTTTTGGGGTTTCATTCATTCGAATTCATTCTCGTTACACGGTCTAATTCTCACATTAAATGCTCAATCTAGTCCCAATCATGGACGATATTAGGAAAGCAACTATGAAAATCAAATTAGGAAAGCATCTCAATCAACAATCTGAAATGCGCAATCAACAATCTAAAATGCTCAATTAGGAAAGAAAATAACCAACTAACAATTTGAAAATGCGTACCTAAATTTGAAAATAGTGAAAGCAGTTGAGTAATTGACCGGTCACGGGTCACCGGACGGTCGTCGACGCCTCGTCGCCGGTGCATATATTTCCTTCTACTAGTTAATAGTACCATATGATTTGTTTAAAAATTATTACTTCCTAGTTACTTGAGGTTATTACTTATAGGCCTTGGTATGCAGCTGGTTCCACAAAAATTTATTAATTGTCAAAAGATATGACATTATTAAACACTATTAATTATAAGAGGGTCTATAAAATCTAACTACCCTTTCCATGCTTATCTCTAGTAACAATGCTTTTGCTGTAATCAAAAGATTATACAATTTGGACTACTTTTTCTCATAATATTCCTGAAATCTATACGTTTCGTGAACCGAAACTTCAGATAATATGCATACAACACCATTAATAAGGCCAAAGTTGTTATGTGACCATATCTTACAAACTTTATGTTTCACAAACATGTACTTGTTTCAAGTTCTATTCAGTAATAGCCAAACTTTTGTTTATGCAGGTTTATGAACCGGCTATAATCATACCCGTGGCACTATTTGTCATCTATAACCTCTGCACTCTATCCAAGTACCTTCAAGCAGGCCTATCTAAGAGTGCGTGGTGGAACAACCAAAGAATGTGGAGAACAACCGCCATGACAACATGGTTTTTTGGATTACTAGGTGTCATACTCAAGCTTTTAGGTTTATCAGAGACTGTGTTTGAAGTAACACGAAAAGATCAAACAAATGCAGATGACAACAATGCTAATGCTGGGAGGTACACTTTTTGATGAGTCCCCAATTTTTGTGTCGGCCACCACTATTTTGCTAGTTAACTTGACCATGCTTGTCATTCGCGTATTAGGGTTCCGAGGGGTGGCTTACGGGGGCAGTGGATTAGGAGTTGGGGAGATCATATGCAGTGTCTTGGTGGTATTACATTTTTGGGCATTTCTAAGGGGGTTGTTTGGGAAAAGGAAATACGGAATTCCATCCTCCACTGCTCTCAAGGTAGGGACTCTAGCACTTCTGTTTGTGCACTTCTGCAGATGAACCTAATTGACTAGAAGGGAGTAGGAAAACTAAAGGCTGAAACGATTTAGTAAATGATGGTGAAGATGGCTTGTACACATTGTAAATGCATATGATGCCTTGCAAACATAGCCACTCCAGAGGAGAATGGGATGTAGAATTTGGGATTGAGATTATTGGGCTCTAGAACACAGTCTTTTCTACTAGACTGAATTTGGGATTTCAAATGTATGCACTTGAAGTTATAAGTATACTCTAAAGAATATTAATTAACTCAAATCTATATCTTTGTAGGTGATTCTACTTGCAAAATCATCAAGTAAAATGTGTGTGGTCTGGTTCATGAGATGATAATACTTCCATGTTTATGTTGCCATTGCAACCAAGAAATTAATGAGCTCCACAATTTCCATTGATGCTTTAATAGGCAGGTTCGCGTCGTGACCATTTTAGAGCTCAATGCTTGTCTTTTTAAGGCCTTCAACAATATCGAGTAAGGGGGATAAGTGAGTATAACATATCTTACCACGTAAGGGCGGATAAGATATAATCTTCTAAGGCATTTGGAACTAGCCTGGATAAAAAGCTAAATTACCCAATGATAAGTACAAAAAAATAAAACCCAGATCCTTCATCTCCAATCTTTTCAAAACAAAAACTAACCATGTCAATCCATCATCGCATACAATCGAGGAAGTTGGTGGTGGCAGTGGTGCGCTGTAAAGGGCTGAAGGGAACGATGGCAGTGGTGGGTCATGGAGTTTAAAGGTGATGGTCGTGGTGGCAAGTAAGGGGATATATATAGATGATTGGTCGTTCACGATTGTGATGGCGATGGTAGGTTTTGGAGGGGTGAAGGTGGCGATAACGATGAAGGTAATGGGATTAATCTTGTTTTAAAGCTCAGATTTTAGATTGAGGATTGCCTTATGAGCTACTGAACTTCTTTTACTAACATATATATATGTAGTCCTAATGTTACCTGAAACATTGCGATTGTACAAGGTTTCAATGAAATAACTAGCAAGATTTCTCATTTCCTCAATTCATGTTCTATCAACACCGTATGATAATAATAGGTGGTTCAGTAGTGGCTAGAACAAAAGATTCTCTTATCCAAGAAAAATGAACACAGTGATGCTTTCATATAAGGTCGTTATTACAAAGATTGGTGTAAGGGTTTTGATAAACAATTCTCCTAAAACCTCATGAAGGCTAATTTAGTGTCCAAGCAAACCTTATGAACCTCAAAGTCTTGTACATGGAGACTTAATCACAAATAAGGCAAACCACTAGGCTCTTTGATTTCCACCATGCCATACCATTTTTTTTAGGAAATACATAAAAGTACTCTCCACGTGCTTCCCTCACCATCCACCGCGAATTTTTTTCACCAATTCATTAAGATAGTTTAGCCGAGAGAATTACCAAACTTGATTTTCAAGGCTCGTATTCACTACTATAAAATCTAGAAAAAAGGATCCACGCACCATCACACTATCTACTCGAACTAAATTTTACAAGTCGTATTAATTGCGACCAACCGTCACTATCAACAAAGAACTAACCAAGTTTGATTGTCATGATCGTGTTCATCAATTCTGCTAAGGTGACTAAAACACCAAAAAGCTGGACTACCGAAGCTAAAGATAGAGGCAAGAACAGTTTCCAGAATTCCCATGCCAAAATCACTCTAAATGGAGGGAAGAAAAAAATCGAGGTTGCTCAAATAATATGGAACTAAAGCTAGTGAGAGATATACCATGTATAGAAGAAGGAAAATTTCACCAAGAATTGGGGAACAAGATTTGGCAAAGTCAAAATTAAACAACAGTAAAGATGAGATATCCTCTTGCTAAACTTGTCCTAAACATACCCACCTCAACCCTAAAAGGATCTCAACAATTAACCCACCCCTCCCACCCACCCTTCATGTTACTTCACCCCCACCCAAGAAGGCAATTCCTTTTGTTCATAAAACCAAAGACACGCTTAGAGACGTATGGTTGAAAGCCTCGAAAAAAGCAAATACTGTTTTTACAAATGTTGTAACATACGACATTTGTAGCACGCAACAAACCCTTAACAAAGCAGGTGTTGCAGCAATAATCATGGATCACTCCAGCAAAGGTTGATTGGATGCTCAAGACGTCTGCAGAACACTGACTGTCCGCGATGAGTAACTCTAGCCTAGAACAGAAACCATAGAAACGTCATGCTTGACGACATAGACGATCTGAATATTGTCCATTTACTACAAACTGAATCACCCCCGCCCCCTTTATTGATACCTTGGTCTTTGACTTCACAGAGAGCTCATTAAAAGGACTTTGGCAGGTGAAAGTTTCCATGCTTACAAGGAAACAATTTTTGTGCAGACCAAATAGCGAAGCAGGCTGGAATCCTGACTCCCACATCGCGGAATGGTGGGCAGTTCGTGATGGGTTTTCACTAGCTTGGAACATAAACCATAGAAACGTCATACTTGACGTAGACAATCAGAATGTTATCCTTTTACTACAAACTGAATAACCCCATGCCCCCTTTATAAACCTTGATTTTTTACTATAGGGAGCTCCATAAAAGGATTTAGTAGGGGAAAGTTTCCTATGCTTACAAGGAAACCAATTTCTGTGCAGACCACATGACAAAGTAGGTAGGAAATCAGCAAAACGGCTACCAACTATGAAATCATGAGCCAATTTATTTGTCTACCCTCCTGAATCTAAATGCAAGTGGGAGAGTAACCCACCATATATGACTCATGCTACTGTTGTTTAATTAAATAAAGTTCTCATGTTTTCAAAAGAAAAAAAAATCAAATGCTGCAACATGGGCAAGCCAAAAGAAGAACATAGGGTCACATACACGTAGGTACCCTGGAACTACCACAAAGTCTCAATTAAGGGTCCTAAAGTTTAATTTTTACACATAAGGGCCTGTAACTCCAAATTTGCAACAAGTAAGGGCATCCGTCCACTTTCTTAACGATCCAAGCTTTTCTGTCAGGGGCACTTTTGGGTTTCCATATTTGGGTTTCATTGTGAGACAGAGAGACTGTGAGAGAGTGTGAGTTTGTTTCAGGTGGGTCTTTAATACACATGAGTTGGATTGGCCAAAGGAGATAGCAAAAAATAGAGGCCAAAGCAGATCGCGAAAAACGGACGGAATTGGCGTAGGATTCGAACCGGCGGCGAGCAATGGGTGGTCTTTGCCGGAGGGTGTTGAGCAGTTGGGTGGTGGTTGCCGGAGGTTCTCGCCGGTGGTGGAACAATAAAGAACCAGATTGCATGTAAAGTTTTGATGGTCGTGGTCGTGGGTTTGCAGGTAAGGTTTTGGGTGGTCGTGGGTTTGCCGGTAAGGATCTGTGGCGATTGGTGGTCGTGGGTTTGCCGGGATCTGGATTGATTTAGTTCGTCGGCGGTGGCTGTTGGTGGGTTGGCATGATTGGTGGTGGCCGGCGGCCGGAAGTGTGCCGATGTGGTTGTGGCCGGCGGTTGGTTGTGGTAATAGGGTGGTAGGGCCACTACCGGTGGGGTCCCTAGACGGTTTTTGTCGACGATGGATCGTGGTGATGGGGGAGCGGTGTTGGTCGCCGAACGGCGTTGGTCGGCGGTGGATCGTGGTGATGGGGGAGCGATGGCAGGGACAGTTGCCGGCATGGTAGCCGGATGGTGTTGCAGGTGGTGTTGGTCGTGAGTGGGCAGCTTTTGAAACACCCAAATATGAAAACCCAAAAATGCCCCTGACGGAAAAGCTTGGATCGTTAAGAAAGTGGACGGATGCCCTTACTTGTTGCAAATTTGGAGTTACAGGCCCTTATATGTAAAAATTAAACTTTGGGACCCTTAATTGAGACTTTGTGCTAGTTCCAGGGTACCTACGTGTATTTGACCCAAAAACCTATCTAGACCAAAAAAGTGATGTGATATTAGCGCACACAGAGACTACAGTCCTACTGAACAGTCACAAAACTGGAGTCCGTCGAGTTTAGATAGTAAAGCAACAACAACCATGTCCAAGTAACAGTATTATGTCCCTCTCCACAGTATCGAAATGGCCAACACATCCATCCAACATGAATTTCAAGAAGAAGAAAAAAGGGGACTAAAAAAGGTAAGATATACCTCGATTAGAAGTCAAACAAACACATGTTGATGATGCGAAACAAAAACCTTACCTCTTTTCAACGATAAAATGATTTCCGAAATGCCCCCGTAAAATTTCGATTTTTGAATAAGCATCATTAAAAATTTGTGAAAACATCTCCGGCAGTGGAGGAGACAAAAACATCCGATCACACACTACCTCTTCATATTAGAAAACCCTCGATTAGGTTACTAATTGTCGTTGCATCCATACAAAGCAACTTAGATCAAGCGTTAGAAGAGACCAACGGTTGTTAACTAAATTAATTAGATGCAAAATTAACAAAAAAGAGAATCAAGTTTGAGGAAGAGGATATCTTATAATCTACAATACACAAAAGAGAAAGATGAGGGAGAGCCTAGCTCTCGACCCTCGGAAAGATAGAGTTACGGAGAAGTCAAAGCGTCCTTCGCCAACGATTCTGTCCAAGATGCTAATAAGATGTTCTTGAACAAACTATTGTGCCAAAATAGGAAGATAATATATGCCATAACACTTACAAGCATTAATAAATATAACACACTCGCACTTCATGGATAACAAATTGAAATAACTACGTAATCCTTCGATGGGACTATTTATGTATGCTTGTAACCATCTATTGCACTCATGATATCATTATATAAGTGTTAATCAGATATACAAGTCTTAGTGACAACAAAAAAAGAGCATCTATTTTCACATAGCCGTATGCTTTTGGTATGAAAGATTTAGTATTTTATCACTGATATACTTTAGGTCAAAAATATAAAAATTTGAAAATCATAATTGGGCGCAGAAATGGAAAATAAAAGAGGAAGATCCACAGTATTTCACCCAGATTAAGTTAATCTTTGTCCTTGACCCAAAAGAGACGTCAAACTCTTGTCAACTAAACTAACCACCACGTGTCATCACACAATTTGCTACACGTCAAGAAATTTCAAAAAGCCTGCCCCCGGCCAACCGAAACCGTGCATGACCAACATGTGCCAGCTCCCAATCCGGTAGCACGAAATATCAATTCCCTCGCCGTAAGTCTAGAAAAGCCCTTCAACGCCCATTTCATATAAATAGCGGCACGACTGAAGGACCGTGGATTCCAAGCAAGTGTCCTTCAAGTGAAGCGAGTGTATTGGGGTGTGTGTGTGTGTGCGCGCGCGCCCGTTTGGGCAGATTTCAGGGGGAGAGATTTAGCGAATCCGGCCATGGAAACCCCTCCCGAACCGCAGTCCGTCGGGTCCATGGAGGTCGGCCCGAGTTCGTCGAGGGGCGCGGCGGCGTACCTTCGCCTGGCTACAGTTGAACAGCTGATAATCTTGCTTCGCGAGCCTCGGTACCGTGAGGAGGTTATCGTTCTTCTCGACAAGGTGATTAGTGTGCGTGTGTGTGTATCTGTGTGAATGAAAAGAGAACCTAATACATAATCTTGGTGCTTATTACCGGTGGTTGATTAATTGCATGTTATCAGCGGCGTATAGATTTTCGTATCGCCTCGTCTGTAAAACGATAAAGTTATGTTAGTACCCCTGGATATGCTTACAGAGTGCACATGTAGCGAATGATTGGTCGTTACTTTTGATACATTTTTGCTAGTTTAAGCAAATTAGGGGTTTGGTGGGCACGTCTTGTATTAGATCCTGGAAAATAATTTACTTCGCAATCCAAATAGTAGATGTTCTAACTGAATAAATCCCACATTATTGCGATCCTACTTCAATATATATATTATTCAATATATCGTTAGCTGCTAAAATAATGTGGGAATGAATATGGAAAGTGTTTATTGTTGCCTTCTTAGTTTGAAAATAGTGGATGGTTTAATTTTCTTTTGACTAATTGGCGTTTATGCGCATGCATGTATGTATCTTTCTAATGCTCAATGATTTAACGTTAAGACTCGTAGTTTGTGTAATTAATGGAAAAGATTGAAAAGGTCATAGAAAAGACGTGAATCCTTTACATATCATTCTTCTGATGAATGCCTTGCTAAGGCCATTTCTTTAACATCAATGCATAATAAATTAAAGTTGAGGAACAAAAGAAACGTTTAGCCGTTATATGGGAGCAGAAAGCAAAAACAAGGATGTTAATTTCATTATTGCAAAATTTTTCGTTAATTGATGTTACTTTGGCATATCGTGTCAAGAATTGGTACATTGATTTAATTATTGCAAAATTTGTCGTTAATTTGATGTTATTTTGGCGTATCGTGTCAAGAATTGAGAGGAATTAGTACAATTGGATTGTTTTCGGCGGCATGTTTAATGCATATGCTTTAAGGAAAAGGATATTGGCTTATCTTGTCGGCCGGTCACCAACTCGCTTGTCGCATTCTTGGTAACGCACAGATGTGGAAATAATGGAGATGGTGTTAAAAACATACAGCCATGACCTGTCATTCCTCTCCACCCTCATCCCCGAGGCAAATACCTTAAACCATGCATGATTAATATGATCGATGACCAAGATAACTTTGGCTAATCGTGTTAGGGAAACTTTTAGTATTACCTCTGGTCTATGTTATTCTTTCTTTATTAATGAAAATATGTCATTGTAAATTGCTAACTGCTAAGGTATCTGCTTATAGCTACACATGCTTAGAGAAGTGCCCATGCTGCTAATTATCGTAAAATAGTGGTGAATTCTGCTTGTTCCTGCAGTTTAGGATTCCTTGCTTGTTTTCTGTTGTTCTGAGCAAGTTTTTAGCTTCCCATTCCAAATTATTACTGGATAAGTCTTTGTCAAAGTGTTCTTTCTTGATCAGTCCCTCTTCCTTTTATTAATTAGATTGTGTTAATTAGATCTATGTCCATGTTCGCGTATCTGTCTAAACTTCTTGTTTGTTATGTCAAGACTCGAGTTTCTGTAGCTAGTGAAAAAGGTTGATATAATGCAACATAAGAACATCATTTTCAATAGTTTGCTTATAAAGCATAACTTTCTTCCTTATAATCACCTTCCGGAGGTCTATACGGAGATTTAAACCCGTAACGAAAGTGAAGAACAAAAGAACTTTCCATTTTTTCCTAGAGGAGAAAACAAATACAAGTATGTGAATTTCATTATTGCGATTTCTGTTGCTAATGTTATTTTGGCACATTGTTTCGAGAATCTTTGAGGTATTATTACTATTGGATTATTCTCGGCAACATGCCTAATACACGTTACACGTGCTTACAGCAATGGGTGATTGCTTATCCCCTTAACAAACTCGCTTGTCGTGTTCTTCTTAAATGCCCCCCCCCCACACACACACAAACCCCCAACCCATATAAGATGTAAAGGTAAAAAACAGTTAATAATGCTTGATTCACAAGATTGATGACCTAACTTGTTTTGCTCGTCATCTTATAAGATTCAAGTAAAAATTTATCCATGTTAATGTTGCCTTTAATGGTGAAATGCCCCGCATGAGCTTAGAAATATGCAATCAGCTACCATTTTTTTAGCTTGTGAATTATTATGAATTTTTCTTGTTTTGGAGATAGGGATTTTTTGCACTTTTTCTATTAGATCTTAGCAAGATATGAACTTCCGATCGAAATTGTTAGATTGTTTACTTAATAAATCTGCGTTAGGCATGTTGTACAAAGGGCTGTACACAAAACGATTTCGAGCTAAATAGGGGCATGTTCGAGCTCGATTAGTATACTTTTAGGTACGTTCGAACTCGGGCTCATGTTCATTACTTTTTGAAAATTGATGTTCGAACTAGATTCAAGTTCGTTACCAAAAAACTCTGGCTCAACTCGCCTCGTTTGTTTAACCGAGTTCAAATCCAACTGCTCCGACCAAAGTAGTGGAAATGATGATGCTACGTTCCCAGATCTAATCGTTGTCATTGTCGTTGGCGTGATGCGCGTGTATGAGAGAGTGAAGGGGGGGGGGTATATTCTTTGTGTGGACACATTTGTGTAAGAGAGCATGGAGAATGTGCATGTGCGTTCTGTAAAAACAGTTAATTGTTCCCGATGGATAAGATTGACAACCCAACTTGTTTTTCTGATCATGCTACAAGATATCTGTATAACCATATATCCGTGTTATTGTTGATTTTAACGGTGAAATGCCAGCTTGCGCTGAGAAACGTGGCTAATGATCACTTGGGGATTCTTTGCACGTCTTTTATTGGATCTTAGCAAGTTATGAACTTCCCAATGGAAATTTTAGCTTTTTGACTTGATAAATCTGCAATAAAGATTTCTCTTTGACGTGGATATGCTTGTTATTGCCTTCTTTGTAACACCACATTGGGCAGCCTTATATCCCCTAATTAATTAGCATCTAATTGCCTGCAGGATAGTCGATGCTTTTTGGTATTAAGACTTAAAATTTTTAAATAATGAGAAAAGAAGAAAGATGTTGATTAAGTTACGAATTTTTCTGATGATACTATTTTGGCATATTGTCTCAAGAATTTTGAGTAATTGATTGTCACCTCAAGATGTCTAATTCAGTTGCTTTAAGAACAAGGGTAACTGGTTATCCTGTCGGGTGTCACCTACCTCGTTTGTCATATAGTCTTTGATGCACAATTGCGGAAATTAACATTTTCTTTAGCAGAAGTTTGTAAAGAAATGAATTGTGCAAAAGTTAGCTTAATAATCTTAGTTTTGTTTTATACTGAACTTTTACCTCCCTGCAGAGCTATCTTCTTTTCTCATATGTTGTATGGCAATGTCTCTCCCGATGCTTGCTTTTCCTCGACCGCATAAGCTGTGATAATTGTTTCTTGATAATCTCCCTTACTCTGCTTGTGATAGTTAATGAAAAGTTGCAAAAATGATTTTTCTTAATAAACAGAAAAGAGAAACTTGTAAAGACTTGGCTTTGCTTTTGTGGAACACTGCCCATACAGTTTATTTTCTCACACAGGTATGCCCCTTATTTAACCGACTATTCAGATGTTTCTCTCTATTAAATTGCACCTCGATAATAATTTCTAGTTTTCAATCAAATATTTCCTGCCTAGTATGGTAGATATAGAGGATGAAAGGTCCTTTCCAAGTAGTCTTTCAATTCAGAGGATGTTATGTAATGTATTTAGTGTAAGAAACAAGTCCTATAGCATCTGCTGTTTACAGATCTACTTGATCTCAACTTGAGTAAATCTGATATCCCCAAATTAGTGAACACTATAGTGTAGTTTTCCCCCTATTTTCTTCTTTGTATTGCAAGGGAAGGAATCTTGTCCAAAGGAAAGGAATGAAATTACATTTACAACCATAGCGGGGCATGCTCTGCTAATCTCTGGACTGCGGCCCATATCGTATCTTCTCAGTGGAAACCTGAAATCATAGGTTTCTGGAATTGATTTACTAATTATTCTGAAAGCAGGTTTCAGCTTACATAGGCTGCATGAAAGTAGAAAAATAATTTAAGAATCAGATAATTTTTCTCAATTAGACCAGAGATGCATTTGTAGAAAGGGAAAAGAGTAAAAGATATGTATCGGCAGGCCATAACCTTAGAAAACATCCGACCAGCTTGGTGCCAGGCATTTGTTTGTGTTTTGTTGATCACAACGTTTAGATGATTCTTGCTTTAGCATCACAGAGAAAAGACGTTGGAGCTCCAAGTATCAGCCATTATTGTAATTTGCTGATGTGTACATGACAACTTTAGAACCTGTCTCTCGTAATTCTAGATGGACATAGGTTCGGTTCAAAGCAGCTCCAACCTCCAACATATTAACATGTATGTTCATGAGCTACAGTCCCGAGGACCGAGTACTATGATATGCATTCTGATAGGGCTCTCTCAAGACGTCAGACCTTTGTTCACTATTACTGAAGATGATCGAATGATGAAATGATTCTATCTGCATGTACTGGAATCCTGTTCCCTGCTTCAAATCGTGACTACTTGTTAACACTACGATCTTTTTCAAAACAGGAAGTATTATTAGTATACAAGTTGTTGACATCCTCAACACTCACGACTAGTGATTCTAATCGTGCTTGCAATGCTATTGCCTTACTTCAGGTCATTACTACATTCCTTACGTTATCCTCTTGTACAATGTGCCAACTCCTTTATGTTTCTATATTTGCTGATACTTAGTACCATGTACCCATATCTGTGTTGGAATTTAAAACTTTGCACCTTTATATTGATTACTCACTTTTTCGAACACTTCCTATTCTTCAGGTCAAATATAGTTGCAATTCTGGAATTTCCTCTTAGTATTGTTATGTGGAAGCATTCTTATTACTTTTAAAGTAGTTTAGAAAAATGCACGAGTTTGATACAATCACGTGAAGAATTGATTTTATAACTTGCATGATAAATTTACTATTTCAAGATTACTATATGACTGAATGCATGTTTATCATTCTCTCTTAGCGTGAAGAATTGATTGTATAACTTGCATGATAAATTTACTATTTCAAGATTACTATACGGCTTTGAATGCATGTTTATCATTCTCTCTTAGCATATACGTAATCCAATCCGCTTAATACATTAACTAAAGTAGAAAACTGAATAAATCATGAAGATAGATATACATACTAGGTTCCAAGAAAATAGGGTATCTACTATGAATTAGTTGGTGAAGGAAGGTCAAGTGGTGGCACATTTGACAGCCTAGTCACCCCCCCACCCCCTGACAGAGCAGATGGTAACTGAAATTTAACCACTATGAGCCGTAGCCGAAGGAGGAAATATGCTCCATGCCGCAGTTTCCACTGCCTCTATTTGTTTTTCATCTCCATGTTTCCCATTCTTTCAGAACCATCACGACCTGCTCTAGCATATTTTTTGCTCCTGCCACTCTGTTGCCAAATCCAATGTCAAATTGCGGACTGTGTTTGAATCATCACTACTGTCTTGAAGAAAACCATGGGCGCCCTCCTTACTGTCTTGCGTTATTTTGGAACAATATGATTATAACCGCAAGACTAATGATCTCTAGATCCACGAGTATTGAGAGGCACTACCTTATAAACGATGACGCTGACATTGTTTTTGGTTCCAGGTTAACAGTACTCTATGCTTTGTTGTTGGACATGCATATATTAACCAAGCACAGTGCTTTATCAAAAAGCTTCAATTAAACAGAAATTATAGAAGTACCTATGTTTGAGGAAATCTTATCCTTCCATTAAGTATGCTAAGAACTTTTTGCAAGAGACCAAATTCAACATGCCCCCTCAAAACCTCTATTCTTAAGTAATAGTAGTAAACTTTGTTTTTCCTTTGCCTCCTAACTGAATAAAACCACCAACTTATACTTTCCCCTGCCTACAAGACTTAATGTATCAGTAAGCTTGAGTCCACAAATCCTCTTCTTTCACAAAATCTAAGTTCAGAACAGAAAATATTGTTTGAGTTTTCTAAGCTGAAAAAGAGATACTCACAAGTTTACTCGATGTTATCCAATTCATCTAATGTTACGAAATGCAAGCAAGAAGAGTTGAACCCTAGACGTTGACAAGTCATAGCTCTGATACATGTTAACTGACCACTTGATCTTAAAGCTTATCAGAGCAAGGGCTGACATTTTATATCTTGCTTTAACAGATTGCCGCATGATAGTGGAAAATTTTACTAAGTTGAACTTTGTGTCATGGTAACAACTTAGATTGCTACTTCGTATTATTTCATGAGTTAAACAAATTATTGCCTACTTAAAGCTATGATTATAACCTTTTGTCTTTACTCTGGAATGTGATATCAAACTATTGATGGATAGTTTTACAATATGCTATCTTTGGTTCTTTAAGACCAAATAAGAAGTATGACTTGTCTATTTCCTGATTAAACCTCTCCTTTCTTTTTTCTCGTGCAGTGCGTGGCCAATCACCCAGATACGAGGATGAATTTCATCAAAGGTACATTTGTTTATGTAACTATACATCTGAAGGTTTTTATCTTTTCCAGGTAACTGTCCATGTTTGTATGTCACATTACCATGAAAATACCGCTTCATTATGCAAACCTTCTTGTCTTGATCCTGCTTAGGTTTCTGATTCGCTCTTAGTGCTAGATCATCGTTGCTGAAGATTGGTTTTTTGTTTCATGATTAATAGCCTTTTATCTCAAGTTGTCTATCTCTAAAATTCCCAACAGAGTTCTCTTTCATGTTTGAGGTTTTATTTTGCAACTTGTTTGGTTGCTTGTTGAGAATTTTTTTCCTTTTCCAACCCGTAAAAGGAGCTATATATCTAGGAATTAGTAAAACAAGTGAGATGTTTTTTCTGATTAGTTGAGCCCTGTATGAAGCTTCCGACTAACTGCTTTATTTGCAATTTTGTTAGTTCATTGAATCGTTTGGTTGTTCAATGTAATCTAATCTGATTTCACATCTGGCAGCCAAGATACCAATCTATCTATACCCTTTTCTCAAGATGAAGGAAGTTGAAACACCTTACGCCTTTTTAAAACTTGCCAGCTTGGGTGTTATTGGTGGCCTGCTTAAGGTGCTTGTTGCTTTCATGGTTTATGTTTGTCATTCACCATCTTAGAATGATAACTCCGCTCGAGCATGCTGGTTATCTCAAGATACTGATTTATTCTTGGACCTTTTCTAATAGTTTTGTAACTTTATAAAACTTCAAACTTGAAAATGCAGCACAAACTTTTTAACAAAACTTCCAAGGTTAAACAGCAATCTTCTTGTGAAGTTTGTGCTTCACGAGGAATGGATCTCTTTCCTTATGTCTAAACTTGAATTTTTTGTTACTGACGAAAAGGTTTCAAACCTTCTCTTGGTGCAGGTTGACGATCAAAACTCGCCTCAGGTCGTTCATTTTCTCCTTGAAACAGAGTTGCTTCCTTTGTGCCTAAACTGCATGGACCTGGGCAATGAACTGACACAAACAGTGAGACCGATATATCTTTTGCAGTTATTAGAACTCCTGTTTTCTAACCAATTTTTACCCTTCACAGTGTTAATTATCTGTTGCGAGCATCAGATCCTTTAACCACAATATATGTGAAGAATGACTGCATGCAATGTAAAGTTGATTTAGAGTCAGCTATAGGGAGTGCAGTGACACCTCTATTGAACTTCAGGATTTAACTTGAACAGGAAAACAGAGTCCACAACTCACACACTTCTGAGCAAATGTGGCAATTTTGTCATTTGATAATTTTATAGGTATGGTTAGAATTTAAAGTTCGAATATTTTATTTTTTTCGTAAAGCCATACAGTCTAACACAGTTAGCTGCTATGAAGCAGCCAGACAGACAAGATTCAATGCAATACGTCCTAGACAATTAGTATGAAACTGGCAGAATGAAGGCAATCTATGTAGCTTTTATGCATGATACATGTATAGAATCTTAACTGGCAAAAAAAATTGTATGTCTTTATGAAATGGATGTCAAAAATCTACTTAATGTCTCTATACAGGCTTTGCACAATAAAGCAGGCCAAAATCTACATGCTAGCTTGTTGGTCGCGTTTGGAGAGTGTCCAGCTAGTGTTAATTAATTGTCTGATTATGTACTGTAGAATATGTAATTAACATCTCCAACTGCTCTCAAGAATTTATACATCTAATTGTTGATCTACTTTTTTCTAATAGGTTGCAGCATTCATACTATCAAAGATTCTAATACAAGAGGAGGGACTACACTATTGCTGTGATTATGTGGAGCGGTGTTACACCGTGGGACGTCTTTTGGCAGGCATCATTGAAAAGGTCTCTAAACCCAAAGTGCGGCAGCTGAAACATGTTATTAATTGTTTCCTCAGGATGTCAGATGAGCCCAGGTTAGTCAAGTAAACTGTCATACTGGATATACAATTTTGGATTGAAGCAATTGTCAAGTGAATTGGTGTTGATCCTCTGTTTGAAATGCAGGGCCTGTGATGCGTTAAGACATTGCTTTCCAGCGAAACTAAGTGATAGTAGCTTCATCAATGTCCTTAATGTAAGTCCACCGTTTTCTTCATTGATTTCCTTGAGACAGAGCTTAGAAGAAAATCAGATTCAAGTGTTCTGAGAACATGCGGTATGTAAATAGCTTGCACACGCGCGCGCGCACACACACACACAAAAACATATCCGACTGCTACTTTTATCTATTTTCTAGACCTTGACGTTGAAGGCTATGATCATTGTTCTTAGCATTTCCAGTATTCCTTGTGCTAAGCACAACTTTTTGCAGCAGGAAGACCCATCAACAATGGCGCTGCTTCAACAGTTAATCTACAAACTGACGGCAGTGACAAAAGTTTCAGTGGATGCCAACTGGGGAGGTACTTGGGAACTTTAGTTGAAGCTAGTCAAAGAGCTTTTACGCGTTCCATATTAGTAGACGCACTCTAAAAGCGCATGTATACATTAGCTTTTGTCACTTGCAGAAACCTTGGTCTAATCCAATCCAGAACATTAACCCTGCCTTGTTAATCGCTTGTAATCCAGAAATAACCAAACTTTTTGCATTGCACTACTCTTCTTGTTAAAAACTGTTTCAGCCACCCCTGTTGTCCACTTCTTTTCTGTTGTCTTTGGTTTGTTAGATCCTACCGAAAGAACCATTGGGGAAAAAGAATGGAGTCTCTCAATCACCCTGATGGTTTAGAGATTTGTAAGACAATTCCAGGCTTCCCGAATGGATTTCAAACTAGAACACATCGAATGTGTGTAGAACATCGAATGCGTGTAAGGTCTCCACTTACAAGTGTTCAGACTAAAATGCATCGAAAAAGTGGACAAGCTGCCCCTTAATGTGTGTAGGGCACAATTATACAAGACATTTCTAGTGACTGGTGTAGTTTAAACTTTTACGATGAATTACCCACATCTACAGTAGTGTAGTCTGCTTTGTCTCCTAAAAACAAGCTGTATAATATTTGCAAAAAAAATTGGAATTGCCACCCAGAGATGTTCACAAAAGCAGCTTTCCCGTCCAGGCATTCCACAAAGGTCACAGAACTCCAATATAACCAACTAGTGCTTCTAAGCCGATCAATGATTAATCATCACATAATGCAGGTCAAAAAGAAACTAATGATTGAATGCAATATACATCAGCACACGGTTCTGGCAAAACCTCATGGTCAATTACGAGAAAAAGAATTTTGACCATCTAACGTCGAGGGAAGTGAAAGATTGCTCTCAAGCATGAAAGAAAGGTCATGCATCTGCGACATCAACATCTCTGCATCATCCTTTTTTGTGTTGGAAACATCTCCTTTATTTACAGCTGGTTTGGCATTTCCTCCAACAGCACCAGTGGAATCAGCAACCCTATCCATGTACAAGAAAGCTTGAGTTAATAAGCTTGCATACCATACCGCTAGAAAAATATAAAGGATTATTATGAACTTTAAATGCTACATAGTTAAAATATCAGTGATTGATCTTCACTTTAGACGAGCAGAAAGATGTTCTGCGTTTCATGGAGTTCTAGGAATACAAAGCAATCATGCAACAACTATATATAGCTTTTATGTGCATGTCAGCCGCATATCTCATATCCATACCCAAATTTGCAATATCAGGCAATCTATACACGTTCAGAAGAGGCTGGCATAACTTCAACCCAAAAAGAGGCTAGTTCATATAGCTAATAAATATCGTCAAAATGTTAATAATATACATGGAGACCAGTTTGTTAATTTGGATGGAAGCTCCTTATAAAACCATCACGACAAACTAAACAAGAACACATACCTAATCTCGCACACATCCCTAATCTCTCAGGTCCTCATTCTATCCTACACCAAGGCAACAAAAGCAGAATACAAAGAGACTAAAGGCCTGACTAAGTCATCAGCTGCTTAAGAATCCCCAGTTGCAGCACATCAGCCAACTGGTATAACTCCTGGGAATGTAGTTTTCCCAACTTTTATCGGTCCAAATCGACGCCTTGGCTGCTTTCTGGCTATTCAAGCAGTGCCAAACCTGTAGGAACCCTCCTTTAATTTCAGACACTAAAAAGAGACAGTCAGCTCCATTCCCTCCAAGATCCCACATTAAACAAATAGGACGCATACCCATCTAATCCTCAAGCTAGGTACCGCTTGAGCAACATAGGAAATCTTCGACAAAATTTTCCATAGCATAGATACCAAGTAAGGCAGAGAGCAATATGTCCGCCTCTGATAAACGTCATGATGTAGAAGCAAATAATCTATTATCTCTTCATATGGAGGAATATGCGGTCAGGAGGAGCTACTTCAAACCCCTCCAGTAGTATAAGAACAGCCCCCACATTTCAAAGCCACCAACCATAAACAATAAATTGTTTCGGTTGCATATCAGAAGGAATTCGAGGTACTAGAAACACCAATCCCAAAATTATCAAAAGTTAAGATAGAGCTGAGGGCTGCTGGGAGCTAAAGGTGGGTAAAGAATGAATAGAAGGAGCAGACAGAAAAGAGTTAACTTCAACTTTACTGCCATTTGCCCTCCTCTAGGTGCACCAACTCCTATAACAAGCTCTGGTGACAAGAGCACCAACTCCTATAACAAGCTCTGGTTTGTCACTTCTCATTACCATTCATTCATCCACGTCCACAGCGTGACACTTGCAATTGGCAGCAAACTAGCTAAAGGTTTTCGCTGGAATTTTCAAAAATATACTTTTTAAGCTGCATACCATTTGTCCCAATGTCCAAAACCAGATGGTTTGAGGTAATGGCACTGTTGGTTCACCCGGTGCTGAAAATTTAAACGCAATAACCTAGTACTAATAATACTCCTTCACCTCACACAAAACGTTTCTTGAAAATCCTTTTGACTCTGTATTCTACAATCCAGTAAAAATACAAGCACCAGACAGCAACGTTGCATGCCAATCTGTATAAAACTCTCTTTATGGTTCTTCAGATTTCAACAAAATTTCGTGAATGCGCATCATTCGGAACCTTTTCTTTAGACACGGCTTTAGCTAGAAAAGAATCTATATCAATATGACATAGCGCAAGGCTTAAATGCTCATATATTGAGGCTTAAAGGGACCAAGAAACCCCTTATCCTCCAGTATGATGACACCAAATGATTATGATGACAATTTCTTAGGGGTGTTGTATTTCCAATTATCCTGACTTCCATCTCCAAATTTTACCTCTAAACCACAATATTGTTGTTATCTTCAATTTTTTCTTGATAAGTAGCTATTGAACAACTCTTGGTGCTATAAATCTCAAACTTCCAGGTAAACTAACATATATTCTGATTTTACCCTTTGACAATACTCATAACTACTCCCACATTCTGACCACAACTACCGGCTTTTCTCTCCTCTACTCCACCCCTTTTCACCGACCGGACTATTTGTTTTAACCAGTATCAGAAGTTGAATTACAAGTAACTAAGTAATGTTAAACCAAGAAGTGTTGAATACTATGTATGAACAGAGGAGTGAAAATTTTCCACATAATGACAAAAAAAAACCTTTAAGTACAGCAGACAGCAAAGGATGCACGAAAGGCAAGTTCTATCAGAACAAAAAGCCCTGTAATATCTCTCACCAACTACTAAGAAAGTGATAATATACACACCTCTCTGCAATAGGAAGTTCTGACAAGGTCTTGTTCACTTCTGCAGAAACATGTTGATTGCTAGGTGAAAAGCTACTAAAATCCATTTCTTTGAAGTTGTTTGTTGAGCTGAACAAATTTATATCCGACATGTCTCCAGTAACAGCAGATATTTCATTATCACTTTGCTTCCAAGCATCCCTAGAAGGATTTTGAGCAGCAGTCGAGCTTGTGAAATCATTCCACTCGCCGAATGAATCATCATCTTCATTAATTATCTGCTTTTTAGGGGGACTTGTGATATTTGCTTGCCACTTATTATCCTGAAACCAGTCAATACTATCTGAAGTTGTACTTTTTTCTAAATTATTGCCACCCACATCAAACTGCTGTGTCTGCTGAGAAACCAAAGAGTCATTAGTTGTCTGATTCTCAGAAGGACTTGTGATATTTGTTTGCCACTGGTTATCTTGGAACCAATCAACACGATCAGAAGTTGGATTGTCTAAATTATCGCCACCCTCATCTTTGGCAGCTAGATCAAGCTGCTCAGTCTGCTGAGATACACCAGAGTCATTAGTTTTCTGATTCGTAGGAGGACTTGCGATATTTGTTTGCCACTGGTTATCTTGAAACCAATCAATACTACCTGCAGTTGGATCATCTATATAATCGTCACCATCATCTTTGGCAGCTAAATCAAACTGCTCAGTCTGCTGAGACACCACAGAGTCATTACTTGCCTCATTCTTAGGAGGACTTCTGATATTTGTTTGCAATTGGTTATCTTGAAACCAATCAACACTACCTGCAGTTGGATTGTCTAAACTATCGCCACTGTCATCTTTGGCAGCTGAATCAAACTGCTCAGTTCGCTGAGAGACCACAGAGTTAACATTGTTCCATAGGTCGCCTTCAACCCAGTCATTTGCCATGGAAGTGGAAGGGACTGGACTATCATTTGGTTCTCTGTCTTTAAAATTTTCTGCACGACCAAAAACTGAGTCCATGTGAGCGGAAAGACCAACCGTGGAACTTATCAAACCATCAACTGCTTTGGAATCCACCTGCTGATTTCCAGCATCAGCAGACTGAAAATCTGCCTCCCAGCCTGAGAAAGCGTCACTCCTTGCATCTGCAGAAGACCTGGCAGCTGCCACATTCTGAAATGAGCTAAAATCACCTTGGCCCTCAAAAGCTTTAGTTTCAGTACCCTCAATCTTGCTTATCTCTGGCTGCTCTTCAAATACACTTGTTACCTTGTTCCTATGTAATTGTGAGAAAAAGTCATCCAAGTCGACTCCAGCCACATTTAAGGTACTTCTACTCTGTTCTCTGGTCTCATTTGTGACACTAGTCTCAGCTTTTTCTGACTCTTCAGGCCACGCTATTTTTAAATCTAACAACTCAGATAAGGTAACCTTCGCTTCTGCTTTACTCTGCCCTCTGTTAGGTTCATTTCCTTCATTTGACGGTCCAATTGTTTCCTGCAATTTAACTTAGCTTGATCATGAGGAGTCATCATATCCTCAACTCTAGGAAAGGAAAAGAAGTCTTAGGGGAAAAGAAAAAAAGCAAACAACAGACTCCACCCGTGCCCCTCCCGCACCCCAAAATGAAAGCCACCCGAAACATGCTGAAGAAACGAAAGAGGAAAACAAAATGACGAAGACAAGACTGAATTGTCTCCAGGTTATGACAGGTTAAAATTTTATTTCTTCCAGATTTAGTATATGAAAGATAAATTCACAAGCACTTTTTGATTCATCCAATTTTGTCCCACATACTACTTATTACCCTACATAACGTATAGAATTTCTGCCCATGCAACATTGCTAAATGTGTAATGCAGAGAATACTGCTGCTAAAAACATCGTAGCTTCGTCTACCAAAAAGTAGGAACCATCACGGAGGTAAGCATCAATTCGAAAACCTAGCTGATTCGCATAAACACTCGCTACTAAAACCCACGAACTCAAGAAGAATCAATCATCCAGTAAGGCAACAACAACATGATGTCTTCACTGAAACGGAAGCGACGTAAACGCATAAACGCTGTGGCACGCTACATATAACTATATATAACACTTATTGAACACCAATGCAATCTTTGGCGGTCTTTCGTCACACAGGTGGTCATATATACGCATTATATTTATGTCTAATGATCCTAGTAGCGAAAGCGCCATCTTTAGTGACAACCAATTGGATTTGGAGCCCGCCCGGCAGGTGCATACAATTCTGTGCACCGTGCACACGGTCCGACATCTAGCTTGGCTCCCACTACACGTACTATAGCCGAAATGTAAGTACTTGCGAGACTTACGGATCCATCAAGGTCCAATGCTCCGAGCAGCCACCGGTAACCGGAGGTGGTATTGAAGGCAATGGGGTCAGGAGGGACGTCCTTGGGCTGTCTTCGACCGCAGTAAATGCAAATCAGTGACTGCAACCCTCTGAGCAGCTTCCCCTTGCACTGCCGGCAACGGAGGTACGGCGGCGAGGGGTCGAGGCCGGCGACGGACGCGGCGAGGGAGGGCAGGGCCGGGAGGGTCGGGTCTGCCGGGTCGTAGGAGGGGAGCCCGGCCTCGGCCCGGAGCGCGATCTGGAGTCGGCGGATCAGATCCGTGGAGACCTCGAGGGCCATGGCGGATGGTGGGTGTGGATTCTTGGGTGGAGATTTATTACATCCGACAGCTGAATTTGAGCTAGAAGGAGGGTCGGTTGTACATATGAAACTGTTCCAGTGATCCGGGGCAGTGACTGAGGAGTTGAGTTGAGGTGCTACAACTTTGTTTCTAGTTGTCAAATTCTTTTGTGTTTGTCGCAATTTATTTTGGTTATTATTTTTTACTCCATATCTATGGAGAGCAGTCAAAGTTCTTAATTCTGTTTTTTTAAATATTTAATTGATAACAGTCCATTAAATAAATTCAAACTCAAACCTACTGCTCTCGTATTTTCTAACCGAAGTATCCACTTATCTTTTTATTTCCTCGTAATTACATGTGATCATCTCTATAATTATTTCTCTGAGTTTATCTTTATTATTTTTATATTTGCAAAAATATCGCTTGTGTCATTTAAAAGATAGTTAGAATGAAGAGAATTTATAAAATGGTACAAAATTTTGAATTAATATTCTCACTTTAAAGTCAAATCAAGTACTTCGTCATGTCTCACATGAATAATATCAATTTGACGGTGATGATGGGTTCACCATCTCTCAAAATATGAAAAATCATTTGTATGTTGCTTTTGTGTAAAGATCCAGTCTCATTACAAATGCTTTGTTTGTTCGCTTCAAATTTACAAGCAATTTGCTACATCTTCTCTTCTCACGCATGAATGGTGTAAGCTTCGAGTATAACAATCCATTTTGCGAGGGCAATACACGTTAGATAGATAACCAAAACCAAATTAGGTGGAATTTGATTCACATCTCAAATTGTGTAGACTTTTTTCTTACATAAAAATGGAAATGAAAAGAGTATAGAAAATTGGTAATTTCCACTCCATTTGGCCCCCAAAATGATCGAAATGAAAGTTCTCTGTCCTTCTCGCTTGCTACTCCAGCTTATGTTGTTTGCTTCCCGCATTTTCTATCTTGTTAGTAAAGAGATGAGAGCCACAAATCTTGGTCTTACTTAAAATGCAGAGCCACTGAGATCGGCTAGAATTGTATTTAAAAGTGTTACCAAAAAACGATTTGAAAGTGAGTTAATTAATTTTAGTGTGAGCATATTATTTTTCAATACAGTATAAGAAGTCAACATGAAACACTGTAGTGGTATTAATTACTAATAGGGTGGTAGGCGCACGTGATACGTGTACAATTAATGAAGGTATATAGAGATCTAATCGATACAGATAATAAAATGTATATATATAAGAAAAAAAATTATCATAAAATGGAGACCAGATGAACGGTAAAAATGGAATAACGATGGTGACGATTGAATATTTGGATAGAGTGATTTAACAATAAGGATTATGGTAATAGGGGGGAGCCTTTATTTATTAACTAGTATAAAAGTTTTCAACTATAACTTCTACCCCCTCGTTCCCACGTAATTTGATCAACTTTCTTTTTTGCACCGTCCCACAAAAATTATTCATTTTCAAATTAAGAAAGATTTTGTAAGTACTTTTACATACAGCTCATTTTCTTTCTTCCGACCTACTTTCTTATACTTTTTTATTCTTTATGTCTCCACATCTGACACTCCACTATTATCATCATCTTTCTAAAGGGTAGAATAAGAAACACACAATATATCACTTAAATTCATAATTTGTATGCAAAAAAATTTGATCAAATAATGTGGGACGGATGGAATATGTACTTTGTGTTACTATTATGAAACAATATAATTAAAAGGGTTAATTGCATAAATTACCCTTATGATTTGGATGTTTGCAAAAAGACTCTTAGAGTTACAAAAATTGCAAAAAGACACCCGAGGTAGCAAAAGTCTTACAATCGTCAAAAAAATCGTTCAAACAAACGGCATATGATGTTCACGCTCCTAAAGAGTGCGTTTGGTAGAGATTAATTTAATGAAATAACAAAAATACCATTTATTTCTTCTTCCCTCAATCCCAATTTTCTCTCCTACTCTAATCAACTAAACTCTAACCACCCCCCATTTATGTCACCACCGCCTAGCCTCATCACAATCGCCACCGCCGCAGCCACCTGCTCCATCCAATCGCCTGCCGCCATCAGCCCCTCAAGCCAAAACCCTAGCTGCCACCCTCACCAAGCCCCATCCACTAGCACCACCGCCTATTTCTCCCACCACAGCCCAACCTCATTACAATCGCCGCCGTCGTAGCCACATGCTCCACCTAATCGCCTGTCGCCATCAACCCCCTCAAGCCAAAACCATAGCCGCCACCTTCACCAGCCACATCCACCACCACCACTGCCGCCCCGCCTATTTCTGCCACCACCCCCTATTTTTGCCACCGCCCATTTCTGCCACCACCGCCTAGCCCCGTATACCTACAAAGTCGTAGCCCCAACCACCCACAGACACCCCTATGCCTCCGTCGCTAGCCCTTTATCAACCCAAGTCAAGTGCACCGACGCCACCTGTGCCTTCCACCCACCACGAACTTCGCGCCATCCCTGTGATCACCCCAACCTTGTGCACTGCTGCTGTTAGACCTTGAATATTTAAATCTGTTAAGTTCGATAAAAAAAAATAGCTTAGAATATTTTTATTTTATTTTATGCAGAGTGGGTTATACTTTTGAAATTAGATTATCCGATTTAAATTTTGACATTTGTTTGAACCATTTAAAAAGTTTGAGAATTTTGGACATAACGGGCATTTTGTAATTCTAAATGGCTTAGGAATATAATTATATGTCTTTTTAGGTTCTGATAGTTTGCGTACAATACATATTCCTAGGAGGACAAAAATTTCAGAAGAGCCTCCAAAGAATCCCTAGGAAGGGATTTCTTCAGATTTTGCAAATTGCTTTGAGGTAATAAATTATTTTGATTATTGAATTGAGGTTTGTAATAGGAATCCTACGAATATTTATTGTTGTTCGGACCTAATTAGAACATTTGAGTATATTGATTTTTAGGGCTTTCGATATAATCGGATTAGGAATATCAAAGCCTTGAGTTTAATTGTGCAGGTTATAGGTAAGGGTTTACTGTTATTGAAATCTAAATCAGCGTGGACCGATCAATCTTATGTTTGTAAACTTTTTATCATTCAATCTCGATTTCTTGTTGAATTAAAATCCTTGACTTCAAATTTTTGCCTTTAGTTCAATTCTCGTTATTTCAATACCGCAAATTCACTGTTCGTAATGGGTATTCTTGGTCCGTACCCATACCGGTCATTGATTTCTAATTGCCTCCATGGACTATTGTCTTGTTCAGGTAGTTGTTTCATTGAGTAATTACTTGTCTGAATGAACCAGTCATGTGGGCATCAGCAAATTATGAATTGTTGCCTTTTGTTTACTGTTTTCTCTTCATTCTCCCATTAGTACATTGGTTAGCACTTTTCCCTTGCCTAAGGAAAAGGCCTTCCAGCTAGTCTTTATTCTGCCGCTCCTATTGCTCGTTGCTGACCTCGTTTTGCATGATCTTCATTTGGCTTGTTTGTACCGTGTCATCACAGCCAGCCGTGTGGTCTAATGCATCTGCTATTCTAATTCCATGTCATACATGATCAGTTTAGACTCTCTGTTTCGTGCATGTGTTATCCTGTTCTTTGCTTGTTTTTTTTCTTTCTCCACTGCCATGTGTGTAGAGTTGTCAAAAGGGCCGGGCGGCCCAGGGGCTGGCCCGACCCGGCCCGGTTCTGGCCCGGGCTGGCCCGGCCCTGAAGGTGAACAGTAACGGCCCAGCAGATTTGGGCTTGGGGCCAGGGCCTGGACCAGGCCAAAGAATTCTGGGGAAAAACCCGGCCCGGCCCGGAAACGGCCCGGTTATGGCCCGGCCCGAAGACGGCCCGGTCCTGCGGCCCTGTTCTGGCCCGATTCGGCCCCACCACTTGGTTTGAATTTGTTGGTTTTCCCCCCCTTTATTCCACCCCTTTTCCAAAATTCCACTTTTACCCCCCAACAGTAATATAACGGCTAGTTTGGAGGCTATTTTAGTCTAACTTCATTTTTCCAATTCCTTTAAAGGTTTTTACACTCTTACCCTCCCCAACAATTATAAACGGATAGTTTGTAGGGGTATTTTGATCTTTTGTGAAGTTTCTAAAATTTATAAATTCACACCATTTCTCTCTAATTTTTCACATCAATCTTCTTACTCTCTCTTACCTAAACATTCTATATTTCTACAAGCTTTACTACTATTTTCCTCTCCAATTACTACTCTTGCTAATTACTACTAGTATTTACTAATTAGTACTCTTGTTTATTAATTAGTAGTCTTACTAAATTCTAATTACTAACTACTACTCTTATTAATTTGTTACTCTCTAATTCTTTTGTCTAGTAATTAGTAATTAGTGAATTTTTATTTATTAATTACTATTACTAAATGCTTTTTAATTACTAACTCTCTCCACATTGGATCAGAATTACCCTCAGTGATTAATATTTGTTACTCGTTCATTCTTTTAATTGTTATTTCTTATTACTACTCTTATACTTGTGTATTTAGTTACTCTTACAATTTTTAGCGTGAAATATGGCTGAATTATTGAAGAAAATGAGGCGTGCATCGTCATCACGAAAAACATCATCATCATCGCAAGCACCACCACCAGCACAAGCGCCAGCGCCACGGCCATCACAAACACCAATCGAAGCACCAACACAACCATTCGTTCGTGGACGAATGAGTACAGGCTGTATGATAGATACCCAAGCCAATTGGGAGTTCAATCAAAACATTCCAGATTTTGAATACACGCTTGATGAGGACCACCCTCACTATAGTCAAGGACGCAGCTCGATTGGCGAAGCTACTACTCAGTGGCATAATCTCAACCCTATGCCTGGTCATGATGAAGAAGGGCCGAGCAATGCCTCCGATAACGTGCCAGAAGTCCAAAAGGGGAAAAAGAAGAAAGCCGAGTGTTGGAATCATTTCGATGTAGTTACGGTGGACGGCATCCGAAAAGCTCGATGTAAGTACTGCTCTAAATTATTTTCGTCTGGTAGTGGTAATGGACATCTTAACAGGCATTACCCTCAGTGTGCACCTCGACAAGGCCACGTCGAACCTACCCAAACGCAGTTATCTTTTGACGGTAAGTTATTTGTTTATAATCAGCGAGAGCAAAGAGACGGTCTCGCTGAATTTGTTATTCATGATGAACAAGCCTTTTCTTTTGTCGATAATTCTAAGTACTCTAGATATATGAACACATACGTTCAACCTTTGTACAAAAAGGTTACTAGAAACACAACTAGATCCGATGCACTCCGACAGTACAATGCTGCCAAAGCACGCCTTATCGATTATTTCGATAAATTTGACGGTAAAGTTAGTCTTACTTCTGATATTTGGCAATCTTCATTTACTTTTGTTAGTTATTCTTGTGTGACCGCTCATTGGATTGATACAGATTGGGTTATGCACAAGAGAATCATCGCTTTCGAGCACTTTCCTTATCCGCATGATGGAATGAACATTGCTATTCTTATATTAAAAGCATGTATCACATTTAAAATAAAGGATAAGATTATGAGTGTTAGTTTTGATAATGCTTCTAATAATAAAGCTGTTGTTGCAGCTTTAAAGGACACGCTTCAACCTGTACTTCATGGTGAATTATTTCATGTTCGCTGTGTTCGCTGTGAATTATTTAATTGTTTAAGATGGTTTAGCTGCTGCAGGAGATATTCTGCTCAAAATGAGGGGTATGACAGCGTATGTTAATGGCTCGAGTTTGAGAACACAACAATTTAAAACGTTGTGTGTTCAATATAATATGCCTCGCAGGAGAGCAGTTACAGATGTGGTCCACAGGTGGAACTCTACATACCACATGCTTTTACACATTCTGACATACCGAGAAGTCTATACGCATTTTCTACTAACCCAGTTCCCAGCCGGCTTGCCAACTCAAGAGGAATGGCAGATGACCACATACCTAGCTGAATTTTTAAAGGTATTCTACACGTCTACCAATTTATTGTCTGGTACATACTATCCCACCTCTCCTCTCGCTGTAATAGAAATTCTCAAGATGGCTACAATGTTAACAAAATGGAGATATATAGGACCCTTTCAACAAATAGTAAAAGAGATGGATAAAAAATTTAATAAATATTGGAAGAAATTGCCTGTTATTTTTGTTGTGGCTACTTGTTTAGATCCTAGGTTAAAGTTGCATGGCGTGAACGCCTCGATACAAGAGATATCGAAATTAATGTGCTACACAGCAGATGAGACAACCGCACTCACAACAAAAGTGAGCAAGAGGTTTGAGGACTTGTTCAACCTCTATCGTAATTCTGCTGACGTGCGCGGGCGAGCTACATCATCATCCACTGCTGAGAGGTGTTATGCGCCATACCTTCAGGGCTTTGAACATCTAGTAGCAAGACAACTACCAGGTGAAGGTACTTATAATTCGGCAGGTTTATATACTTTTTCCTCTTTTAATGAGATTGGTGTATATTCAAATACTGATCATTATTCTGATTTATCAAGGCAAGAACAGGTTAATTTTAATTTGTTAAATTTTTGGAAACAAAATCAAAACATGTATAAAACTTTATCCCAAATTGCACGGGATGTACTGCCAGTGCAAGCCTCCACGGTTGCTTCAGAGTCGGCATTTTCAGCCAGCGGGAGGGTTTTGGATGACAGGAGGAGTCGTCTTAACCCCGAGTCGCTCGAGCTATGTGTATGTTGGAAGGATTATCTTGATGCGAATTACCGCGAGCAAGATAAACCGATTGATGATAGGAAGAGCAGTGACTCGGATATTGAAGTACTTCCGAATGATTAGGTAATTTCTTTTTATTTTCCTTCTCTTAAGTTTTAAGAATAAATTTTTTCACAAAATATACTTTTTTTCCATATATATAAAATAAATTTTTACAAGCAAGATATATATTTTTTCGTATATATAAAAAAATAGGTAACTTCGCCTGTTTGTTTACAAGCAGCCGGTCCCAAGCCCGGATAAAAGGAGGAGGGCCTATGAACACATTTATTAAATGTAAAAGTAGCCTACAACAGTTTGCTCTATATAACGATCATTGTCGCTAAATGTTATTAGTGTCATTTTGCATGCATTCTTTTAACAATTGTTTTAGCATTACAATCGTTTTGCATTACAATCGTTTTGCATACGTTCTTTTAAGAATTGTTTTAGCGCTACAAAATAAAAATTACTAGACATATTTAAAAGGAAATACTCATGTAGTAACCAATTCTTTTTTCCCAATTCAAGATAAATTCATGAGGAAGTGGTATCTCTAATAAAACAACATTATGAGTAAAGAGGGATAATTATAGCCAATTAAAGAAAGAAATTATATAAAAAAAAAATATTGGGCCCGGGCCCGGCCCTAAATATTGGGCCTAGGGCCAGGGCTTGGACTGGGCCTAGCATTTCTCCTCAGTAGGCCCGGCCCGGCCCGGCCCGGATTGGCAGCCCCTTGGCCCGGCCCCACTTCAAGCCCGATGGGCCCGGGCCGGGCGGCCCAAGCCCGGCCCGTTTGACACCTCTACATGTGTGTTTAGAATTCAATTAAGTGCAGTCTCCTATTCTATAGTTCGTTGAAAAATAAAACAAAATAAGCTACCTGGGTGTTCTACCTGATATCTTATTCCATTTTCATGTTCACGTGGTACTGCTTCTTTTCGGTTATAATTGGCATATACAAAGTCTGAGTTTGATTTCACTTCTACTGAATGTGTCTTTCAGTATTCTTCTTTGATATAAGTCTACTTCTGAGTAGATCCCAAGTTTATTCAAATACTCCACTTGAGCCGTTTCAAAAGTGTCCGTAAAGTTCTGCCACATGACTTTGCGTAACTTATTTGTGACAATTTTGTGAGCCTTGAGCCGCAAGGTGTGTATGATCTGTTAGTTTACATAGTTTGGGCAATTTGTTAGTGTCTCGTCAATATATTGAACATAAGTTTAGGAAGTTCTGTGAGCCATGTTACAGTGTATGTGACGCTTCTGTTCTGACTTACCCACATGGATTGGAACGTGAGCTAGCTCAGTGAGATTGAGCTAGAGATCGCGATCTTATTTTCTGAATCTTGTCTCACGTGTCAGTGATGACGTGTGGGACCTTATTTCTGAATGGCTCCTCTCGTGCCTGTCTCTGTACGAAAACCTATTTTGTAATTTAAAATTATGTTTATTATCCATTCTTTTAGAATTTTGCACCTCCGTAGTTTCGTTTTCTCAGACATTTTTGTACCCATTTTGGTTGGTTCGTTGAGCGACCTTACTGGGCATTTGGCTCACTCCCTTATTGTTTTTCTTTCAGGTACTCAGTAAAGGAGATTGGATTACATGACTAACTGTGTGATTGAGAGCAAGCAATTTTATATCAAATATTAGCATTTTAGATATAAATATTTAGATTTTATTTTGGAACTCCGTGTTGGAGTAAATTGGGATTATATAATTGCTTAGGACCGCTATGGCATTTATTAGTGTATCTTGGAGACTGATTAGTAGATGCTCTGAATAACCAGTTTGGAAGACTTTTTGATAGTTTTGAGGTTTTAGAAACCTTTGTTTATTTGAAATTAACGTTCCAAAAATAAATAAAATTCGGGGCGTTACAGTTGCTAGCCCCGCTAGACATTGCCGCGTCCACCCACCATGAACATGCATCGCAGCTCGCCAGCCCCGCCATCAACCCCATCTGCATGCGCCGACGCCACCTCCACGAGCTTAGCCCTGTCCCCATCTGCATATACCGGAATCGTTTGTTGCAACACTTTTACAATTTTGAATGTCTTTTTGCAATTTTTGTAACTCTAAGGGGTCGTTTTGCAACACGTCGAAACCGCTAGAGTAATTTATACAATTAATTAACTCTAATGAAAAAGCTTTGCCGATAGATTAATCAAATCCGTTCCATTCCATTAGATTCGGTTGACCAAAGCAACGTCGTAAAGAGATAAGCTCAGATTTCCCCGATATCACGGCTGTCGGTGTCATCGTCAATCAATTACTGTACTAAAATTCGGTCATTTTCCAACGTCGTGAAAAGCCGGTATATTGCTTTTCTCTCTCTCCTCTCCTCTCCTGTACTTCATTCCTGCCAAGTCCAAACCTTGTACAGGGGGGACACACACTTCGACAGATAGAGAGAGTTGATCTAGAGAGACAGACAGAGACAGAGAGTGAAAATGGCACTGAATCGGGCCGGATCCTGTAACCCGAGGGTGCTAAAGGCGGTACTTGGCCTGTTGGCACTGTGCCTCGCCGGCTACATACTGGGTCCTCCTTTGTACTGGCATTTCGTCGAAGGCTTGGCGGCCGTCAGCCACTCCTCCTCCTCCGCCCCCTCCTGCCCCCCCTGCACTTGCGACTGCTCTTCCCAGCCTCTCCTCTCCATTCCACAAGGTAACTAACTTCCTCCAGATCTGCTAAAAACACTATGGATTTCTCACGCTTTTGTAGTTTGACTGTAAGTGCAGGCATTGAACTTGTTCTGATCTGGTAAATTAGGTCATCAAATGCCACAATCTGCTTCATTATCCTTTTTTTAATTCCTTGGATAGATTTAGTACATTTTAATGTTGACTATACTCGGTTCTTTTTTCCTTGACTTGCCAAACAGTACTTATTTTTAACCGCAACTCAATTTTTACTTTTACCAAAATCTGTCGTTGAATTTTGGAAAAAATTATAGCGGGGAAAAATTAGAAGAGACGGGAGAGTATGTTATAATTGTTGGATTTGTTTACGCATAGTACATGGATGTTGAATACCTTTTGTTTCGGGTAATGTGTGGACAACTCTAGCCAATTATCCGAGAATGTATGGAAGCGGTGGGTAATCTGATTCCGGTTGGAATAGGCGGAAGCCCAAAAATTGAGATCGAGTTATGAATTAGATTTTGTGTGCTGAATACTAGAGCCTAGAGGTAAATTGAATTATATTTTCGCAACGTAGTTTATTTAAAATTTTGGTGTTAAGAATGTTTTAGAAGATTTTAGTACAGGGGTAATTAAGTATTTTTAGCTTTAGGGTAGGGTTTTAGTGTTTTCTATATAAGCTTGGTGTAACCAGTCTTTTTATGATGTTGGGTGAGTCCACATTCAATCCCTTTGGCTCGGACAAGTTGGTTTGATCCTCATTTAGGGGTCTGATTCTTTTGCCTCGCCATATTATCATCATCTCAGGTTCTCCTATTCTATGTTTCCCCAAAATAATAGACAAACCTGAATAGATGTAGAGGATAAAAAGTTGTTTACAACAAAGTTAGGTTGTGATAGGCCTTGGGATTCCTTCACTAGTCTTTTTGCCATTGCTATGAGGCTCATGCTTAGTAGTTGTGTTGGTTATAACTTCTTGCATAGTGAAGATGGTGATTGTCCAGCCCCAGCTGTTCTATGTTGTGGTGTTTTTGTGGATTCTCACCTTCCTTTCATCTGTTAGTTTTCAAGTACCTTAGTGGAATTGGTTTGTTCTTGTGCTTCATAATGGGGATTAGTATGGTATGTGTTTGATAATTTTCTGTTGTCCCCAACAAGCTTGTTAGGGATGTCAAACATATTGGTTGCACACCAATATCACTAGTAAATCCCTCTCTAGGCAAGTCCAAGATAGGCCCAGGCCGATATGATGGAATTAAGTTCATGACAGGACAAGAAAAACACAAAAAAGCTTATATGTCTGGCTATGAAGCACAGGTGCTTCAAACAGGGTGAAGCACCGGGGTCGGGTGCGGGGTGCGTGCGTGTCGGGCTTGATAGGAGCTTTAAACAGAGTCTGCTTTGGGGATCTCGATGTCCTCCCTACGATGGTCGAACTACCTTCGTACCTACGAGGCATTCGTAAGGGAAGACCTGGTGCCTCACTTGTCCTTGAAGTGGTTGAAAAATATACAAAAGAACAGGGCGGCCCGAGAGAAGAAAGGGAAGGGCAAGAAAGAGGCTAACGTGACTGAGGGAATCACGTTCCCTTTATGGACGGTGCCGATCTTCTTGAGGGGGAAGACCAAAGAGCAGGAGCCGATTCAACCTTTTTAATTCGAAGTTGAATTGTATGAATTAGTGTTTTTGGATTAGGGAATAATAGAGTGACTCTTCAAATGGTATGATTGAATTCCTCGCTTCTTGTAGATGTCTCATACTTTTAGCGCCTATTGAGGCCTAAGGTATATGACTAGAGTATAGTGACATTAGCAATGACATCATAGGCTACGCATAGGTAAGCCAAAAGATCATAGTAATCACAAAGTTATTATTCTGCCCATGCCAATAATACTTGGCAAAGCAATTCAAAGTACACACATGCTTTTCTTTGGACAAAGTAACACAACGTGCATGTGGGAAGTTGGCTACATGAGTTGACCACAGGTTGTGACAGAAGTTTCCCCCTCCTGTGGCTATAATTACCATTAACAACCTACATATGTTGTTCTGGTGCAGTCCAATTCCAGCTACACATAACTCGAACTACTGATGCTCCAATCTTCATGATTTGTAGATCAGCCATTGCAAGAATTTAGTTGAAGTTAGAGTCAAACATTATCATAAACTTTAAAAAGGACGTCAAACCATTTCCTTCCACTCGAGGTTTCATTTCATTCTCGTTTGTGACTTTAAAAAATGCTACAACTGAATTTATCTTTTTAAATGAGGCCCTTCAGCAGGTATCTGCTATCATAAGCTCTTAGTTTGCATTTAATAAACCAAGCTAAAGGGAAAGTTTGTCACCAAAGTACTGAGGAGACGATACAAACCCTTGCACATTCCATCACAATTCGGCTGCAAGAATGTATAGATAGGTGTACATGCATATATACATACATCTCTGTGTGTGCGCGCGTGTATGTGTGTGGTGAGAAAGAGGGGGGAGAAAACATTCAGCAGTCCTGGACTACTGCACCGGTTGATCCGAGACCGTTGGATTAGGGGCAAACCTTATGCTTGGGGGCGTAGGAAGGTTGTCTAGTATATCCAACAGTCCAGGATCCACCGGTGCAATGGTCGCGGATCACTAAATATTTTTTCAAAGAGACTTATTGCACTTTATGAAATGTTGTCCTTTATTGTGCTCAGATGTTTTATGTCTTAAGCGTAGGTGAGATCAGCTGTATACTTGTCTTATCTATAGGTAAGATCAGGTGTATACTTGTCAAGAGTGGAGAAACAGAAACCAGTAGGTAGATAGATAGATAGATATAGACTGGGGGTGCTGAAGGCAGCCTTGGGGCTTTTGACAATGTGCTTGGGGCTATATATTGGGTACACATTTACACTGGCATTTCATGGAAGGCTTAGCTGCCGTGTGTCGCTCTTCCTCCTGCCCGCCCTGGGTACTCATTGGGTACAGATTCAATGTGATTGAACTTTGTGCTTGAGTTTTGCATTGTGCACTCAATTTTGGTTTCACTTACGGGTTCAGCAATAATCAGTCCCCACTTCTTGTGGGTTAATTCATAATCATAGTATAGGTTTTGCGTAGCATGGGTGCATTTTTGTCTTGCGCTGTGATTTTTTCTTTCTCTTTTTTGTACATGGTTGAACCCCTTGATTATGGCTTTTTCTGTTCAAACTTCAAAGTTCTTCTAATGAAGTATATTGGAATGGAATAAAAATCTGCATTGCAATTTGAAATTTGTGGATACCTACTTGACTAAGCTTATAGTTGTCAGCCCGAAGTGCCTAAAGATATTGTTGTGCTCAATCTTATGGTGGAAGATGGTTTAATTGCCATATTGCTTCTTGTAGTATGGGTTTGATATATCGAGTTGTATTTTTCAAAAATTTCAGTTAGCCCCTTCTTCTCATCTAATGCTAGGATTTCATCCTAAAGTAGCTGCGAGTGTAGGTACACGCACCAAAAATTGCGTAGAATTTGAAGAATTATTTTTTTTCCTCATCTTTATACCCTGAAATGACTATTGTGTCTTGCATTTACTTTCCGACCCCTTTCATCCTTTTCTTTCTCCATGTCCAAACTCCAACTCGCCCTAAACCAAACCCCAATTTCTCTTAAAACCTTATCTTGATCTCGGCTGTTCTCTGCCGCCATAGCTGTCCTCCACCCGAGACTATATGGCCGTTAGGCAATGAGTTTTTCTTTTAAAAAACTCAATGGTTTAAATGCGTGCTGTTTTGAATTTTACTTGGGTTCGGTTGGGGGTTGGATGGTAATGGAGTTGGGATGTTGCGTGATGGTAATGGTGCAGAGATGTGGTTGTGGTGATCGATTGATGGGTGGTGATATTGCTGGTTTAGACTCTAGAGAGGAGATGGGAACAGAATACGGAGAGAGAACAGTTGATATTCTAGTTTTCTACGAACTCTGGTACGGATCCTAACAGGTTCAAGTTAGATAAAGACTTGAGGGCTGGATTGCAAGACCTGAAACAATTGACCTTAAAAATATGGACACTGGGAATAGTAAGAAAGGAGCTTGACCCGCGATATTAAAGAGATAGGAAGAGCAAGTGCTCTTGATTCGTGGTATTAAGCCTCTGTATTTTCTCTGACCTTATTGCAATTAGAAGAATTTTCTCTTGACCGCTGAAGCAATCATTGTATTAAGTTTGACTTGCTGATGGTTTTCAATCTTCCAAGTTTCTCAAGTGTCTTTTAGTTTATCGGAAGTTTACCTGGTTTTTGAGCCTACCAGCCACTACCCTTATGTCCTACGATCCATCTCTAGCCATTTATTATGGCACTGGAACAGTAGAGATGGTGGTAACTTACACTTCCTTTGGTTACAATCTACTTTGTTTTCATTTTCACACTTTCAAATCAAGGAAAAGATGCCTTTTCTGAAAACATAAAAAATTTATAAACCTTTTTTTCTTACCATTATCAGTTTTACCAGAATAATAGTAGTATTTTATTAAATACAGTCTAGACAAATATGAATATGATCTATACACCTCTCTATTGTTTCAGTAGTAACTTTCAACACGTTTATATGTCAAAAAGAGATGTTGAACTCTTAATATGTTGGCAAGCAGTTGATGTGTAGTGTTTGAATTTGGCATTTTTAAAAACAGAATTTGAAAGGAAACAAGAACAACTGACTTTGAAGAAAATGAGAACAGAGAAAATGGTAACCAAGCGGAATGATGACTTAATTGATGAATACGTTAGCATGAGCTAAATGGATGTGATTTCTTTTAATAATATCCTTGATAAACGTTCTTGGGTTTTCAATTGACAATGTTTCAGACTAACTGACAATGTTTCAGACTTGCACTTCTTCTATTCCTTATGGCATGATTAGTTTCTCCTTCATATGGATTGTTGAACTAACATGTGCTTGCTTGATGGTTTCTTTATTTTTTTGCAGGCCTGAGCAATGCTTCCTTTGCAGGTTAGTATCATGACATACATTTGTATGCTATTTTGGATTTGAGTTAAATACACTGGTACTTTTGAAAAAACACAAATATTGACGTCTTTTCCTTGAAATTATGAAAGTTTATATATCTTGGGACGAATTATTACTGCCAATTTTAAAAGATTTGCGAAGTAAAGCGTCGCTAAAACTTGACAAGATTTTGTAAGAACCGTCGCTTAAGGATAAAAAGGGGTCTCTATCTTTAGCAACCCTCTTTATAAGATAAGAAAAATGGGCAAAATTTTTATTTGACGAGTCAATGGATAATCAGCTGACAGCTGGGTACTTTTGTGTGATTTAAAATAAACATTTAGGAGTTTGTATGCAAGAGCCGAGCTTTGGGTACCAAAGTGAGTTATTTTGGTAGGTGTGAAGTACTGAAATGTATATTGCCCTAACGATTTCATGGTTGTCATGTACCAATGCAATGCCAGTGTGGATACATTAAAAGCCGAAACCTTGGTCCAGCAGGGGGTCGGGTTTAAAGGAAGCCCCTTCACTATTTGGTCCAGCAATTTTTTGTGGCAATGCTTTCGTTAAACCGGGGAGTAACTAGGATTAAGAAAATATCTTCATTGTGGTTTACTACCAATCTTATGCTTGTGCCTTTTGTCCTCACATTGGCACCTAGGTCCTGGTAGTAATGCACATCAGAGGCCTGCCATGTGAAGCAAAGGCTCTTGGATATGCAAACAAAATTTGCTACGCTACTTGTTATACTCGAGTTGAGCTAGGACTTCTTAGAAGTCAAACTCTTGTACACACGCAGACACAACAAAAAGAAAATAGTGCTGAAAGTTAACTTTGTATCCTATCATGTTCCACACAGATTGTGCAAAACATGATCCAGAAGTGAGTGAAGACACCGAAAAGAATTTTTCGGAGCTTTTGTCTGAGGAATTAAAGCTAAGGGAAGCCGAAGCGGTGGAAAGCCAGCAGCGTGCTGACATGGCGCTGCTTGAGGCCAAAAAGATGACATCCCAATATCAAAAGGAGGCAGACAAGTGCAATTCGGGGATGGAAACATGCGAAGAGGCCAGGGAAAAAGCTGAAGCAGCTTTAGTGGCACAGAAAGGACTCACTTCAATGTGGGAGTTAAGGGCTCGTCAAAAAGGATGGAAAGAAGGGGCTGCTAAGTCTCGTGCTCAGTCTCAGGGTAATGTACAGACTTCTTGAAACCCCAGTATCGTCATACAAAACTCTCATTAGGTATTGTTTGTCTGCATGGTGCTCATATTGTGGTGGCAGCAGAGCTCTTTCTAGCCAGATCTTAGCTCAAAGCTAGCATCATGATTCTTTGAATTAACCATCTAGTTGAACCACCTAATCCAGTTCTTACTGTTCGAAGTATGGAAGTCCCCATACTTTTGGGGCCACACCAAGCAAACCATCTGTTCGAAGAGCATATGCCGTTCCACCGATTTTTTTACTTGTACTTGATTGTTCCACTTGTGAAAGACGTTGAAGTAGGGATTGTAATTAAATTACAACCTTCTGCTCAATGGAGAAGAGTCGTATCTTTTATATTAGATTGCACGAAGTGTGTTGGCAGATATACATGTATTAAGGTTGAGATGAACGATTAAAGTTCTTTGCACGTTCAATATATCTATGGGATGGTAGTGTGTTCTACTCTGTTTGGACGCTCCACTGTACGTTTATAGTTTTAGTTGAGGATTCAGATGGTTTATTATGAAGGCAGGAAAGCTTTGGTCCACAACTGAATTGTCTAAGCGTAGTTTGAACTTCTGCCCCTCTTCAATTTGTGCAAGATATCTGGCATCAGATTCAGAGGTAAATGACTTTTCTACTGTCATTTCTCATCTCTTCCCGAATACTGTAGCACTTTACGCCCGTTCGGGAGGGGACATTGTCTTTTAGATTGATATGGAGAATTGTATAAACTACAAATCAAGTTATAAGAGTGGTCGAGCTATATTTCTGAAATGCTACAAGAATATCCGTCTTTTTAGTTACACGAATAGTTGGGCTATTTTTTGACAAGTCTAACTGTTATATAAAAACAGCTCTTACAGTCATATCGATTTAGTTAATTACTAAGAGTTAGGTAGGGACATTTTTAGAGGTTCCAAGTTTGTCCAACCAGTTAGAAGGACCATATAACTGGGAAAAAAAAGCATCTGTTAACCAGCGATAGTGTCCATTATTCAGGTTTACCTAGATAACGTGGAAACCGGGCTCGTGAAACTTCACGGGCATTTAATTTGCGGAAGTACAATTAATGTAATTTTTGCACCACTACCTCACTTTCTCTCTCCTTTGTCCTTCCCGCCGAGGACCGGTACCACCACCACCGTTGTTAGGCGCCACCACCCTAGCCCCTAGCCCCTATCTTGGTCAGCAGCCACCACCCCATCCCCGGCCCCCTCAACACCATTGCCAACACCACCGTCCTCCCTCTCCCTCTTGCTCCACCACCTCCACTGCCCTCCCTCTCCCTACCTCCTCCAAAACTTAACTACCGCACCGTCGAGTTTACCTTAATTCATTATTTTATTGATACCTTATAAGAACCACTGCATAAGGGCAATTTTGATTCCATAAAAAAATCTCATTAATAAGCTGTTTTGTAGTGGTCTCATTGGAAGTTGTTGAGCAATTGCATGTGATCCCATGTGCCATTACTGAAACATCATCTCTATTTTTAGATGGATCTTGGCCTCAACACATGCAATGACAAATCCAATACACCTAATGTAATCACGAGTCTATTGGACACATACACCTAATGTAATCATGAGTCTGTCTTGGTCACGCGTTAGAAATAAAGCTTCAATTTGCTACCATGAATTGCAGACGATGAATCAAATGAACGAACCTATATAGTATGCAATGTTTAATCATAAAACATTATCGAGAGATATGGTTAAAGAAATAAATTAAGCACGCAAAATTAGCATATCAGCAGTAGATTAAAAAACATATAAACAAATTGTTAAGCAGTTTAATTAGCATGCAATTTGAAGCTATTAATAATAGAAAGGAATGTAGAAGCTGGCATGTGAGATCAGAATCGCGACAAAATTGATGTTTTAAAAGTTTTATTGTCTATCTACACACGGGTTCTAACGAACGATTAACCCTCTAAGATAAAACTCAAGCTCACGGTGTTGCCGTCTCAATGTATGTTGTCCAAGAATAAGAATGTTATATAGAGAAAATAGAGATTATAGTGAAAACTGAGCATTTTAGCCTTTTTTTTCCTTGTCTAGTAATGCTCCGCTTTTATTGTAATTATGGTCAAATGTGGCAATGACGTGCACTGATGCACGTGAGCGTGGCCGTGATTGGTGGTATCGGGGCATGGGTTTTGGGTGGACAAGTGTCAGGTTTGAAGTTTGTGCGGTATGTTTGGAGTTTTATTATTTTTTTATCAAATTAACTTGGTCGCCGTTGCTTCCTTTTGTTTGATATTTTTCTTATACCTTTCTTCTATCTATAAGGTATCGAAGGCTTGGGTCAAAGTTAAGGTTCCTTGCTTATATCTATAACCTTTTGCAAAGTCGGACCAAGGGAGAAGAAATTTATTTATAAGACAAGGCACTTCATAATTCTCACTAAACTTACAGCCCCTTTTTTCAACGGCCCTTAGATGATCTTGAAACTCGTGAATTTATTTGTCTATTATTTTTTCTCCAACTATAGTAAATTTGTTAAACGTAAGCGCATCAAAACCTTCTAGGCCATGTCATATTTGCCTTTTAAGAGATTCTAACGTTTCTTAGCACTTTTTGTAGCATGATAGACATCATAAAAACGATTGGTCAGCCAAATCCTAAAATGGTAAGTCAATGATTCATTAATCCATCTTTGTCATCTTTTAAAATTTTGTCCATTGACGAATTTTTCGATTGCTGTCCTAAGGACTTTATCATTTCAATCCGAACGGGTTCCAATAATGAATGATAAACCTTACAAAATAAAGCACAATGCTCGTAGGGTCGCCTTCTCTATCTGTGCATCCACAAGAAACAAACTTTGACTCCTACCCGGATTGTAAGAATTTTCCTCAAATCCCGTGTATAGTGACAATTGATAGTCGTTAAATATTTCTAGTGACTTTTCTTCTAACACTTTCAGTGACAATTATTAGACACTTTTTTAGCGTCACTAAATAAAAGTCACTAGAAACATTTAGAGACGATTGATTGTCGCTATATAAAAGGTAGGAGGAAGATTCCTCCGACCGGAGTAGCAGCCAAATTTTTTCCGATTATTAAACTAGCTAGCTCAGTCAAGTTGACCAAAAACAAGAATGCTATATAGAGAATACAGAGAGTTATAAGCATATAGGCTTTATTTTTATTTTCTAGGAGTGGTCTCTTTTATCGGAGAAGGAGAACAAACAGTTACACACGTCTCCCATAAAAACATTAAAACAAAATTAGGACATTGTCACATAAGAGAAATGCCATAATTTCAAAATAAATGACAAGATCACACAAATGAAAGGATTTGTAAGTGAAATATCAATTCACTTTCTAACATCAAGCGCCGTGATTTTGCCGGAAGAGCATGCGATATGGTCGTACCTGCGAAAAATATCAGCAAGAAAGAGACTTGCAGTGAGAGTAACAATGTCCTTGGCCGCACACTGCTTGTTCGACTCAGTGGGTGACCCCGTCTGTGGCCCGTTCGACCAGTACAAATAGTTCAGCAACTCCCCACCCTTCTCCTTCGTGAACCGATCCGATACCAACGTCTCCGGGTCATCGAACACCTTGGGGTCTCTCATCACCAACGGTTGGTAGCCGCAGAGAAGCTCACCTTTTTTTATCTCGTAGGCCGAATCATGCGAACTCAGCGTAAAGTCTTTCCTGGCTCGGGCGAATTGCATTGGAACAGGGGGGTTGAGTCGTAGCGTTTCGTACACAAATGACTGAACGAGTTCCATTTCTTTCACCGAGCTGAAACTCAGAGGTGACGTCCCAAGTTTTTCTCTTACTTCTTCTCTCAGTTTATCTTGCAACCCGGTTTTATCGTCTCCAAGCGCGCTCAACAAAGTTGGGAAGTAGACTGAGAAGCCGCCGAAGGCGTTGAAGCCGAGTATGAATAAGAGGTTGTGAATTGTCTCTTGTCTGCTCAGTTTGAACTCAGTTTCACCTCGTTGTATCTGCAGATAAAGGAGTGCATATCATGACATTATTGCTGGAAAAATAAAATAGTTTTCATTGCATGTGGGAAGTGATAGCTTGTACTCCATTTAAGAATTGCTTTAAGATTCCTATTAAAAATAGGACACAAGATAATGACTCTTGTGAAGTGTAAACTGGATGTTATAGTAAGTGTAACTTGCCTTGGCTGCAGTGTACTCGGCTCATTTGTGCCTAATGCATATTATTTTACGTTTGGTCAATGGAATTGCAAAGCTTAATTATCGAACAGATATCTATTCTCAAGACCTGAAAAAAAATATAAGAGTCAATCACATCGAATGCAAGGAAATGAAGTCTCACCACTTCCTTCCCTTCTTTTTCGACAAAGTCGACAAGCTTGTTGTAGTCGCCCTTGACTAGGGCAAAAGGATAGGCGAAGGAGTGGAGGAAGATCTCTTCGAGGGGCTGAAGAAAGCCGATTTTGACCGTTGGGAGGAGTTGCAAACCGAGCCACTTGTCGAGCATGGTGTAGCCGGACTTGGCGATCTCGGGTGAGCTCGAAGGGTCGGCTCCAACAATGCAGCGAGTGAGGAAGCCGAAAAGGAACTGTTGCAAGGGAATGATGTAGCTGGCTGAGCCGGAGGTGGAGATCTCGGACTCGATGGTGCTCCACATGGTGTCGAGGCTGGAGACCAGGGTGGGCACCCATATGCTGGAGCTCCGTTTCAGTATGTCCATCGCAAAGTTCTTGATCTGTCAGCATATATAAACCATGATAGGTAGGTCATGTGATTGCATGTATAGGTTGGAGCATGTAGAGTAAATGCTTGTGGCTTTGAAATATTAAGTTATGGAATGGAACTTAGTCTACCACTATGCTATGAAGGAAGTCCTGCGTAAAAGGAAACTATGGAAGTAATTTTTTTTCACTTTTTCCCAAGTAGAAAAACCCTATATAGATAGAAAAAAGCCTGAAAACAACTTGGTTAAACTAATGAGGGCGTCTCGTATTAACACGAAATTTGGACGGTCATCAATTTTTTCATCTCTTGACTACAAGACACAGATTTTGCCCTTCAATTAATTATTGCATTCTCAAACTCGGCAGCCATGTTGCCAAGTAAGCCAAATTTGGTCTTAAGGAGTGATTTTTTCTTTAAACAAAAAGAAAAATACATGTCACGAGTAATCTCTAAACGGTAAAACTTTAGAGCTACACGATCCTACAATGCAACTACGCAAAGAGTCAGACTCAAATATCAAGCATCACACCAGCTACCATAATCAAGCAGGCATTCACATTTCTAGAAACGGGTATACGGTCTAAAAAACAAGGTCCATTTGGGTGTCCGCATGTGGCATTCATTGGTCACACGCACACCACGAGCCAAAAGGCTTCTATGAAACTTCCAAACGTTGAAGACCTGCAGAAGCCTTACTGAATGGAAGACGACGACGCTATCACTAAAGATGGGTGTCCCAGGCTTTGGACAGTCTCATAAGCCCACCTACAGTTCTTGTGGTCCATGATGGACGAACCCATCAGGCATCAGCCTACGGCTCCATTATCTATTTTTGGCTGGTTGTCTAGTAAAAAATGTGAAGGAAAAAATTTTGCTGCTACTCAAGTCGGAGGAATTTTCATCTTACCCCCTATATAGCGACAATTAATCGTCTCTAAATATATTTAGTGACTTTTATTTAATAACGCTAAAAAAGTGCTGTTAAGAATTGTCGCTGAAAGTGTCAGAAAAAAAGTAACTAGAAATATTTAATAACTATGAATCGTCACTATACACGGAGTTGGATGAAGACTCCTACAACACAGATATGACCCAAAGTTTGTTTCAAACTTGAAAACCAGAAAGGGAAGACAAGTCAAGCACATGGATTGTACCTCATTAATCTGAGGGATCAGACACGTAGTTTCTGCGATAATCTATTTCTCAAAAGGGTTAGTTGCCACCTTCTAAATCTAGTAAACAATGTTACGAAACTGCGCCATTTTTCCTACTTCTGCAGCCAGAGGGTTGCAGTTTAAAGCAGAGGTTGGTTGCAATGGTACTGCAAGGACTAAGGAGAGCAATTAATAGACTGATAAGAAGAAAGATTGAGTAGAGGATAACCCTAACTTTATGTTTGGAGTTCTTTAATGAATGTAACGTGATGAATATCATAGGATTCCGATCTTCTCCGGCATTTACTCCATGGCATAATTGACCAAGTACGTCCTCTAAAAAAGTGAAGACAAGATATTTCCCCACGGGCTATTCGTTTGGTACCACATTGCGGTCTGAGGTGAAAATAAACGAGAATCCAATATACGTTGAACTAACACATTGACGGCCAAAAGTTATCACAACAATGCAAATTTACTCGAACTTTCGATACAGTGTGGCACGATTGTGAAGGTAAATAAGTTTTTGCTGAATTAGCAAAGCATTCACCATCGTACTTTCCTTTGAGAAATATTTTTAAACCACGTGGACACAGTCATTTTAAGAAAGTAACATTATTTTCACCCTTTAGGGCCGTACTGTTCACCTTTAGGGCCGAGCTGGCCAACGCCACTTTAGGGCCGGGTCGGCCTGGCCCATGGGCGGCACGGCCCTTCTGACACCTCTACCCTAAAGTACGTGGAGACAATCAATAAAAGCAAGCGAATGATTTAAATCATTGAGGGGCTGTACGTTTACGATATTTTTTTCGTATTTTGTATTTCAGATTCTAGTATTCAGTTCTTCGGATTGTGTACTTTTAATTTTTTTCGTATCTTCTTTTTTCAGTTTTTTCTGTACGTTTACCATTTTCATTTTTATTTTCACCAACTTTTTTGGATATATTCTTGTATGTTTAGCATTTTCTACCGTGAGCCCATATGTACGTGTCGCCCTTGCCCTTCCATTTCCCCTTCACGCATTGAAACAGAGGCAAGCTCCTGCCATCAGTCGCTTGGCGTTGCAAGCTCCTGCCATAGCTGCAATCTTGTGGTGTGCAAGTCCAGACATAAGACTCATGCTTCCCACAACTGGATAACCTCTAGGACCTGGGATGGGCTTAGCCATGGAGGACTTTCTCCACCCACACTAGCCCCAAGCTGGATCACCCGGGTGAGCCCAGTAAATCAAGGTCCTGACAACGCAAGCTAGGAGAAGAACAAGTAGGAAAGAGATGAAGTTCAATATGGAAGTGAAGTGTGTGCATTTTGAAGCTAGAGCAAAGACCCATTTCCATTTATGTTCTCATGTTTGGCGATTGCGTGACCTCGTGGTTTCAACTGAGGCGATCTCATAATGGGCGCCAACGGCGAGTCAACTGAGTCGAGCGTGGCCGCCGCAGGTGGTGAAGAGGTCACTCACAACGTTCGATGTTCCAATAGCTCGAAATTCTCCTTGCCAATGAGCCTTGGATCGACAGTCGCGACATTCAAGGCTGTAGTTGCACTCCTGCTTGGAATCGGAACATACAGGAAGTTGTATTTTGAGGTACCGAAGGGTGAGGCGGCAAGCAGCTTTGGAGGTAAGATATGCTTATGGCCTGGGATTTATAGTCAATTTTCTTGACTAAGGCATGTATGGTGAAGGGGATCTGGTAGAGGTGTCAAAGGGCCGGCCCATCGGGCCAGAAAAAGGGTCGGGCCATTTCGGGCTTCGGGCCTTGTAAACCGGGCCGGGCCCAAATCTTAGAAATGGAGGCCCTATCCAGGCCCAAGCCCTAGGCCCTAACTTTAGGGCCGGGCCCAAGCCCCTTTTTTTTTCTTTTTTGTGTTGCAAAAATACTAATTCACAAAATAAATACAATTGATATGTCCTAAACCATTCAATATCTCTCTCATGACTAATGAAGTGCCTTAGAACTTTACGTTTACTCTATTTGAGATTATTGATTAGCAACAAAGAGTAATTTTGAATCGCAAAAAGACAATCTATTCACATGAGTAAATATAAAGAAACGTGCATGTCCAAAAAGTTAAAATAAAAGAGTAAAATATAAGGTGTAGAGAGAATGATGTGCAAGAAGAATGACTCAAAATGGTTTGACCAGATTTAGGACCAAAGGGCTGGGCCAAAATAGGGCCGAAAAGAGGGCTTTAGGGCCGGGCCTTTTTAGAAAATATTAGGCCTGGCCCTAGCCCAGGCCCAAGGCCCTACAAGTTAGGGCCAGCACTACTCACGTTTAGGGTCGGGCCGGCCCGCGGGCCGCCCGGCCCTTTTGACACCTCTACCGATCTGGGTGTTTGACGGTGAGGCATTTACACAGAGAGAGAGAGAGAGAGAGAGAGAGAGAGAGAAGAGAGAGAGAGCTAGGCGGCAGAGAAAGGAGACAGAGATGGTATTCTCTAACACATAGAACACAAATTGTGGAAAAAGGTGAAAACGCCCTGCACCCTTGGGGTGTTTTTACCTTTTTCGCTACTGTTTGATTTTTTTTTCTAAAAAAAAGATAAAAATACACGAAAAAAGTCATCTTTTTTATCGTCATTACAAAAACAAAAACAAAAACAAAATTTGGTAAACGTGTGAGCTTTCTAAATGGGTCGTGGTGTTGCTAGCGCTGCGCGCGTTGCTGCGCTGTTTTTCGTCCGCTATATAATGTAGCGGACAATAATTCACCGTCCGCATATATTATAGATGGGGCGCTGCAAGCGCTAGCAACGGATCAGCTCCCTAACTAAATTTAACATCTTTTAGTTCTCAATTTATCGTTTTTGCTTTCACTTTCGTTTTGACATCGACTCACATCTACTCCTCCACCGTTCTCTTTTTTGTCCCGGCTCTCGCTTTTCGCTTGAGAAAGTGGGAATCTAAATACAGATCACTAATATTTTATTAATATCTATCGTTAAGCATGATAATTATTACTCCGAAATATTATATTTTATTATTTAACTGTTTAAGATTTTACAATCGAGGATGAAACTTACCTTTGAATGTTGAGCCTCGACGGTGTCAAGGTACGCACAAACACGCACGTCGCCGGTGTAACTTGTACTCGGCATGAAGTCTCCGACCAGCACGTCCTTCTTCTCCACAATCTCCATATCGAAAAGATGCGCGAAAGACTTGCAGTCCAGCACCGCCACGACGTTCGGATTCACGTCGGCGAAGAACGGGAACGTCGGCGGCACGTTCGTACGGAACACCGTGCTCCCGTGCTTCTCTATCCTCTTCCTGAAGAATGTCTCCGGCCCCTGGAACCAGAAGTAGTCCAGCCGATCCGATATCGGCCCCAGCAGCGGCCACCCGTAGCTGCCCGGGATCTTGCGGACCGGCAGGGATGCCGGCGGCGTTAGCGACGGCGGCGAAGTTTTTGGGGCTGTGCTCATCATTGTGGTCATCGTTGCTGACATTGTTATTAGTCCTGATCTCTGCGTTTCTATCTCTAGACTAGATATATATCTCTCTATATATATAAAGAGGTGAGTGAATAAACTGAAGCAGGTGGAACATGCCTCTGTTTAACTGTTCCATTTTGTGGTGGAAAAAGAGTTTGCTGGATATCTTCGCTTTTCTCGTTTGTCCTTTTCGGAGGAAATCGGCACATGATAAGTGTTATCTACCCATTTTCGTCGTCCCTTAATTATTCATTGGGTCCACTTTTTTTCCATCACGTCGTGATTTTTCAACAGTCAAAATGCTCCTACACCGCTCCAACTAGAGCGCACACTCAAATCACTTGCATTTCGCTTTTTTTCTTTTGCCCCCTAAGTATAGGCTTTGGTGCACCTCCTCCCGTGGCTTGAGAAGTCGATGACGCGCCTTCTTCCCCCGAGTGGGTCAGGATTCAGCCTTCCCCCACCACTGGGTTACCCCTAAGTCTTCCCCTCGGAGGATTTGGCTAGGGTAATCTCACGGGGGTCCTTGCCTTCGAGAAAGGTCTAACCACAAGCATATCTTTGCCTATAAACATGAATTTTGGATTTTATTTCAGACACTTGAATTCATTTGTAAATCTCACTTTCTCATTCTATAATTTCACTGTTAGAGATTCTAGAGAGAGAAAGTTCTTGGACTTGGACTTCGACTCAGTATCCTAACTTGGACCTTGACTTTTGGAGTGTGACTCATCTGGCCTCAGCTTGGACTGTCACCTGCCAACCATATTTGTCTTAGCCCCGGCCCTCGCAGCGCTGTCACTCTTCAGGCTTTGTCTGGCAAGTCTTGGTCTCTGCCTTTACTCTACCCTTTCTCTGTCCCAATAATGAACGCTTGACAGTTGACTCGGACTGTACCTTTTGTGATACCTCAATGTGATCTACGAGCCCACTTCTTTGGCATCATTTTGACGACTTAGCTGGGGAGGTAAGCATCGTACTACAGTCCAGTCATATCTGATATACTCGACTTGTCATGCCTTAGCTAAGAAGACTACCAGGAGTAGCGGTCAAAGCTTAAATCTGCCATACAAAAGAAACATCAACCCGACGATTAGGAGGAGATGAGTGTCGTCTGACTTCAGGCCCCCTTAAGACTGGCACACGGGTTGTTATTGACGTATTTGTTCAACAGCTTACCCCGACCATTCTTGGCTTGCAGGATTCTTCGTCTTCCCTCATGCATGCTATTCTAGAAATGCAGAAGTTTATCCAAGCCCTCGCCTCGCAGTTGCATATCACCACTTTGATACAACTTTTATTTTAAGACCTGGGCATGTTCTACACACTGCATCAGTCTTACTGTAGCGACCACCACTGCCTCGATCCTCTAGACCCTTGGTAGTAGGACTCGCGACATCCTTGCCCGCCTGATCGATATGCCCGCCTCTAGACCTCGCAGACCTTAGGCCGATCTTGGCCAGGTGTTGCAGCAGATCCTTCGGGTTGTTATACCATCCCATTCTACCCCGGTTCGAAGTACTTCAAAAGCCCATGACTCAATAGAGATGGAGCCTAACCTTAACTTGGGTAACCAGCATCAGACCACTGGTCACGCCGTGGACATGCCTTAGTTGGCCGCATCTGCTCTTGCTCAGGCGCCACTTCCAGACCATGTTCCCTATCAACAACCTCTATCTACCTTTGTGCTTCAAGTTGCCTCGTTTGGGGGCTCGGCGGCTAGGGTCACCCTTACTGGCTATCACATCTCCACACGCATTGAGGACTCTTCTCATCCTTATGTCACTAAGTCTGACTCATGCTCAAATGCATTGCCATAAGCATAGCACTGGCATTAACCTCGGAATAGCCCTAGACAACCTCATTCGACGCAAGCTAACGGGACGACAACAACCTCTAACAAATGTTTGGAATCCCTTTGTTGCCCTCTGTATAGGCAAAGGTACAATAACCTTCGTGCGTGCCTCTTCAGCACGATCACCTCCTCGATTGAGTCATCCTAGTCTACATCCAGGGCCTTATCCTCTTCCTCATCCATCTGACAGTCGGTGTCTGGTCATCATGCTCAGACATTCCTACCCCCTCGTCGGGAACATGGTCCTCTTCGGAGTAGCCCCGCTCTGGACTCAACCGACTATCCTCATCGTAATCAAGGTCCCCTGTGTTTCCCAATACTCCCACCTCATCAGACACCTTTGTCCTCTCTGCCTCTGAAGCACTTGGCTTAGCATGCTCACCATTATCACCCTCATCAGACTTCGATCAAGAAAACAAGAAAGGACATAAAGATTGTACCAACTATACAAATACAAGACTCTAAAAGAGCTTACCTCGAAATTAGGCCCAACAGTCACCTCTTCGCGCTCTCTTCTACCCCCGTGCTTGCAAGATGGAAGTCCCCTCACCAACCTGACGACCTTCTGACAGCAACCCCCGCCCTTAACGAGTCGAGCGGACCCTTGCCAGTACCCAGCCTCAGCTGTTGATCAGGGACCTACAGAAGTATTTTTTGCCCTCTGCAGCAACACTATCACCGACATAATCTGGCAACACTGTCGTAGGACGTTGAAATTGTCTGCATAATGCTTTTATTTCAACGTCACATTTTTTTTTATTTTTTTTCAAGACACTATTATTTGGTTCTTTTCTCTCTCTATATATATATATATATATATATATATATATATGGGTCGTGATCCGTTGCTAGCGCTAACACGTTGCTAGCGCTGTTTGCTGTCCGCTACATAATGTAGCGGACGGTGCTAGCGCTAGCAACGGATCAGCTCCCTATATATATATAGGGGAACGATCCCTGTCTACCGGTGGAAAAAAATTTAATTATCCACCGAACCGCAGCTAGGAGCAGCGGTTGGGAAAAAAAGCGTGTTGCGGCTGAAAAGTGGATGAAAATGGCACGAGAAAATGAAAATCTCACGAGAAAATGGGACGAGAAAATGAAATAAAGGGCAAAAGCCCAACCGCAAGTCTTATATGCGGTTGGCTTATATGCGGTTGGCATTAATGCCCACCCGGCCCCCCATGTGATGCCCCCTTCCCCCCATGGCCCCCCCTTCCCCCTACCGTGATGCCACGTGTTTCCCCTTCCCCCTCCCGTGGTGTCCTTCCCCCCTCCTTTTTTTTTTTTGCAGAGACAGCTCAAGCCACATAGTCTTCTGCCATTTTTTTTTCTGCCACAGCCTTTGACTGCTCACTCAAGGATTTTTTTTTTTATGTCTTCTTTCTTCTCTCTCTCTCTCACTTTTCTCTCTTTATAATTCCTTCTCCCCGAACCCTTCTTCTACACTCTATCATCTTTACCAACTGTCTTCATACTTCATATCTCACCTACATAATCTCCACAACAATACAAACCAAAAAATTTTACGCTAGAAAATCGGTGGATAACCGCTAGAAGATCGATGCATTTTTCTTTAAATAAATCAAATAAGTATTTTGAATTTCCTTATAATTCAATGTTAGGTTTATACAAATCAGCGTATTACATTTATAGATTCCAAAATAGCGATTTTTTAGGGCGTCAAATATAGACAATTTTTTCACGAATTTATAAAAAATAGCTAGAGCTAAATTTTGCCAAAGTGCAAAAAAAAGACCCTAGTTATTTTTAAAAGATCTGTGTGAGGAAAAAAATTCAGATTTTTCCAAAGACTAGAAAGGGGTTAACTGATACGGGGAACCTTGTAACTCTACAGTGTATTTTAAAATATCAAGCTAGCGCGCGAAAATTTTATGAGAACCCTAGGATGTTGGGAAGTTCCATTCCCCAGGAATTCGGGACATTTCGAAGCCGTTACCTATTTTTTGGCCGAACGGGCCTTTAAGCGCTCGATCCGGACACCGGTTCGGGATTTTTGGGCGATACCTCCGTAAAATACTTTTTAGATCAAGAATGAATTCAGGAAGCCTAAAATAGCATTTCGAAGCACTTTTGAGATTTTTCGATGCTAGGGGGCATTTCGGTAATTCACCGCCCCGAGAGGGGTATTTCGGTAATTTTATAGTGCTAAGTTTTTCAACGGACTTTTTAGTCCAGAAATGTAAGCAAAGACCTAAAAGGTTGCTTTGGAGCTGATTTGGCACGCGTAATTGTCGTTAAAGGTGAAAACTTAATTAGACAGTTTTTCACGAATTTATAAAAAATAGCTAAAGCTAGATTTTGCCAAAGTGTAAAAAAAAGACCCTAGTTATTCTTAAAGGATCTGTGTGAGGAAAAAATTTCAGAGTTTTCCAAAGACTGAAATGGGGTTAACTGATACGGGGAACCTTGTAACTCTGTAGTGTATTTTAAAATATCAAGCTAGCGCGATTTCACGCGAAAATTTTATGAGAACCCTAGGATGTTGGGAAGTTCCATTCGCCAGGAATTCGGGCTATTTCGAAGCCGTTACCTATTTTTTTGGCCGAACGGGTCTTTAAGCGCTCGATCCGGACACCGGTTCGGAATTTTTGGGCAAAACCTCCGTAAAATACTTTTTAGATCAAGAATGAATTCAGGAAGCTTAAAATAGCATTTCGAAGCACTTTTGAGATTTTTCGATGCCGGGGGACATTTCGGTAATTTACCGCCCCGAGAGGGGTATTTCGGTAATTTTACAGTGTTAAGTTTTTCGACGGACTTTTTAGTCCAGAAATGTAAGCAAAGCACCTAAAAAGTTGTTTTGAAGCTGATTTGGGGCGTTGGGGTGATAATTAAACCCCCGGGGGCATTTCGGTAATTTGTTGCCCACCGGGGGTATTTTAGTAACTGAACGTTGTAACACAACTGGAGGAAATAATTTTCAACACTATGTGTGTTCCTAGGGTGTAACACTAGGTGTGTTTAATGTGAATACGAAACGTAATTGTCGCTAAAGGCGAAAACTTAACTAGACAGTTTTTCACGAATTTATAAAAAATAGCTAGAGCTAGATTTTGTCAAAGTGCAAAAAAAATACCCTAGTTATTTTTAAAGGATCTGTATCAGGTAAAAATTTCAGAGTTTTCCAAAGACTGGAAAGGGGTTAACTGATACGCGGAACCTTGTAACTCTGCAGTGTATTTTAAAATATCAAGCTAGCGCGATTTCACGCAAAAATTTTATGTGAAGCCTAGGATGTTGGGAAGTTCCATTCCTCAGGAATTCGGGCCATTCCAAAGTCGTTACCTATTTTTTTGGTCTCGACACGACGATTGCCTTATATCCGCTCTAATTGAACGATGGAGGAGCGAGATGACAATTACATTAGAGGACGTCGGATTTATACTTGGAATCCCATGTCACGGCAAACCCATTACTTTGAGCAAAACGTCTGCATGCATAAAGAATATGGCTAGGCAGTATTTTCCGGAAATTCCGAAGGAAGCTCTCACAACAAACGGCATCAAACTTAAATGGCTGAGAGAGCAGTACGGCGAGCTACCGGATGAATACACTCGTCATGATTTCGTGACGTATACGAAGGCATTCATTCTATATATTATTGGAAAACTAAAAAAAAAATGTGTCTCATTTTTCGCCGAAATTCATAGAATTGGGCTAACTAGCGTGCCTGAGGTGCAATGAGCGAAAAAAAGTGACAACAAAAATTTTAAATTTTTTCGCAAGCAAAGAATTGGGCCTTAAAGTGTGCGCAAATAGGGGCGTCGTAGGAAAACTCAAAAAAAAAATTGTCTCGTTTTTCGTCGAAATTCATAAAATTGGGCTAACTAGCGTGCCTGAGGTGCAGTGAGCAAAAAAAAAGTGTCAAAAAAATTTTCAACTTTTTTCGAATGCTAAGAATTGGGCCTTAAAGTGTGCGTGAATAGGGGCGTCGTAGGAAAACTCAAAAAAAAAATTGTATCGTTTTTCGCCGAAATTCATAGAATTGGGCTAGCGTGCCTGAGGTGCTATGAGGGAAAAAAAGTGAAAAAAAAATTTACAACTTTTTGCCCAAGCTAAGAATTGGGCGCTAAAGTGTGTCCGAATAGGCCCATTGATAAACCGTGCATGATGTTACAAAGGTGATTATATCGCAGCGTCTCAGATTGCTCGAAATCGACTGAAACATTGGGCACGTAAGGAATGTGACCGTGGACTCTATTGGCTTCCTTCGTCCACCGATCCAATATATACTGTGGAGGATTTCACGAACATTCTTGGCGCTAAAAACCCTCAACGCGTGTCGACAAAGTATACCTTTATGCTCGAACAGTTGACAGTTGCAATTAACTATCCCGGTGTCCATACAAACGGCTACGGTAAAATGTCTTATGTTCCTCGGAGCCGACGAAGAGCACGGATTGGCGAAATTCGTCACATTTGTCAAAGCATAAACCTTGAGGTCCGTGGTGGAACACGCGTGCAACTTTGTCATGCTGTATTGATTCGACTTTAGTAGTTCTTCTTGAAACAGTCTAAACATTTTCTTGGTATAGACTTGAGCCGCATGACCCTCCAAAGGTGAAAAAACTACTATTTGTCTTTTTTTGTAAACCGTAGCCGCGTCGGCTTCTTTCTCAAGGAAAAATTGCCTGTCAAGGGCTTTCTGCATCTCTAGTACGAACTCTGTTATACTAGAAGCATGGCCTACGTACCCATCAAAGAATGAGTATCTGTTGTGAAGTCGTTCGGGATATTTGTTGCTTATGTGCCATGTGCACATGCCATGGTGAGTATCTGGCAGGACCCTAGTGATTGCATTTTTCATTGCCAGATCTTGGTCGGTTATGATGGTCTTTGGAGGAATATGATACATTGCTTTAAGCCACGTTTCAAATAACCACGTAAATGACTCCTCCGTCTCATCCCTAAGCAGGGCAAAGCCAAACAATATTGACTGATAGTGGTGGTTCACCCCGGTGAACGGAGCAAAAGGCATAGAGTACTTATTTGTGCGGTATGTGGTGTCAAACATCACAACATCCCCAAAATTTTGGTAAGCAGCTCTAGAACGGCCATCCGCCCAAAATATAGTACTAATGTGGTTCTCGTCATCCAGTCGGAGACTATAGAAAAAGCCAGAATTCTCACTCTGAAGGCTCCTGAAGAGATCAAGTATAGCTTGAGAATCACTCTTACCGAAAGACTCTCTACTCTGAGCACGAAGTTGATTTCGAAGGTCCACGTCATTGAAACTCAACTTGTCAATCCCCCCAGCCTGCCTTGTTGACAAAACCCCCATCATTCTAGAAGGTGGAATTTTAGCCTCGACCATTGTAAATATCAGTTCCTTGTGTGCCTTGCTTATTTGTCGGTACTGATAAATTTGACCAATCTTACTAGGGGTCATCAACTGATGATTATGGCTCAACTCCACTCCCGTCACAACCCAATGGTTTTCATTTTTCCAGTGTACTGCATACACATGTGCCTTGCAGCTGGTACCCGGAAATGTGTCCCGCTTTCTTTGTCTTGATGGCTCTTCGTCACTGATCTGAACAACTGGAAAGGTGGATCAGAACCTTCACAAAAATTATTTCCTCCAGTTGCATCCATATTTATACTGAAATCTAAAACATAAAAATTATATCATTCTCTACAAGTCATAGAATTAAATAAAATAAGAATAAAATTATTTAAAAGTCATTCGGAAAATTTGTGTAATGTAAAATTACCAAAATACCCCCGGTGGGGGGCAAATTACCGAAATGCCCCCGGGGGTTTAATTATCACCCCAACGCCCCAAATCAGCTTCAAAACAAGCTTTTAGGTGCTTTGCTTACATTTCTGGACTAAAAAGTCCGTCAAAATATTTAACAATGTAAAATTACCAAAATACTCTTCTCGGGGCGGCGAATTACCGAAATGCCCCCTGGCATCGAAAAATCTCAAAAGTGCTTTGAAACGGGATTTTAAGCTTCTTGAATTCATTCTTTAAAATAACTTTCCGAGTGTCTTACACCCTGAAACCGAACTAAAAGTTAGTCGGAAAATTTTACAACGTTCAGTTACTAAAATACCCTCGCTGAGCAACAAATTACCGAAATGCCCCTAGAGATTCATTATCACCCCACGCGCGCCAAATCAGATTCAAAACAGCATTTCAGGTTTTGTAATTACATTTCTGGACTAAAAAGTCCGTCGAAAAACTTAGCACTGTAAAATTACCGAAATACCCCTCTCGGGGCGGCGAATTACCGAAATGCCCCCTGGCATCGGAAAATCTCAAAAGTGCTTCGAAATGCTATTTTAGGCTTCCTGAATTCATTCTTGACCTAAAATGTATTTTACGGAGGTTTCGCCCGAAAATCCCGAACCGGTGTCCGGATCGAGCGCTTAAAGGGCCGTTCGGCCAAAAAAATAGTAACGGCTTCGGAATGGCCCGAATTCCTGCGGAATGGAACTTCCCAACATCCTAGGGTTCTCATAAAATTTTCGCGCGAAGTCGCGCTAGCTTGATATTTTAAAATACATTGCAGAGTTACAAGGTTTCCCGTATCAGTTAACCCCTTTCCAGTCTTTGGAAAAATCTGAAATTTTTACCTGAGACAGATACTTTAAGAATAACTAGGGTTTTTTTTTTGTACTTTGGCAAAATCTAGCTCTAGCTATTTTTTATAAATACGTGAAAAACTGTCTAATTAAGTTTTCACCTTTAGCGACAATTACGTTTCGTATTCACATTAAACACACATAGTGTTACACCCTAGGAACACACATAGTGTTGAAAATTATTTCCTCCGATTGTGTTACAACGTTCAGTTACCAAAATACCCTCGCTGAGCGACAAATTATCGAAATGCCCCCCGGGATTCATTATCACCCCTACGCGCGTCAAATCAGCTTCAAAACAACATTTCAGGTTTTGTAATTACATTTCTGGACTAAAAGTCCGTCGAAAAACTTAGCACTGTAAAATTACCGAAATACCCCTCTCAGGGCGGCGAATTACCGAAATGCCCCTGGCATCGGAAAATTTCAAAAGTGCTTCGAAATGCTATTTTAGGCTTCCTGAATTTATTCTTGAACTAAAAAGTATTTATCGGAGGTTTCGCCCAAAAATCCCGAACCGGTGTCCGGATCGAGCGCTTAAAGGGCCGTTCGGCCAAAAAAATAGGTAACGGCTTCGGAATGGCCCAAATTCCTGGGGAATGGGACTTCCCAACATCCTAGGGTTCTCATAAAAGTTTTGCGCGAAATCGCGCTAGCTTGATATTTTAAAATACACAGCAGAGTTACAAGGTTCCCCGTATCAGTTAACCCCTTTCCAGTCTTTGGAAAAATCTGAAATTTTTACCTGAGACAGATCCTTTAAGAATAACTAGGGTCTCTTTTTTGCACTTTGGCAAAATTTAGCTCTAGCTATTTTTTATAAATTTGTGAAAAACTGTCTATATTTGGCGCCCTAAAAAATCGCTATTTTGGAATCTATAAATGTAATACGCTGATTTGTATAAACCTAACATTGAATTATAAGGAAATTCAAAATACTTACTTGTTGTGACTTGATGTATTTAAAGAAAAATCTACCGATCTTCTAGCGGTTATCCACCGATTTTCTAACGTAAAATTTTTTAGTTTGTATTGTTGTGGAGATTATGTAGGTGAGATATGAAGTACGAAGAAAGTTGGTAAAGATGATAGAGTGCAGAAGAAGGGTTCGGGGGAGGGGATTATAAAGAGAGAAAAGTGAGGGAGAGAGAAGAAAGAAGACAAAAAAAAAATTACGTGATTGAGCGGTCAAAGGCTGTGGCAATGGCAGAAGACTCTGCCCTGAGCTGTCTCTGCAAAAAAAAAAGGAGGGGGGAAGGACACCACGTGGGGGGCATCACGGGGGCAGGGAAGGACGCCACGTGGCATCACAATAAGGAGGGGAAGGACACCAGGTGGGGCATCACCGGGGGGGGGCACGTGGCAGGGCCATGGAAGGCACCGCGGCTTCTTTATGCGGTTGGGCCACGTGGCAGGGCATCACCGGGTTGGGGGACGCCACGTGGCAGAGGCCATGGAAGGCACCGCCGCTTCTTTATGCGGTTGGGCCACGTGGCAGGGCATGGGGACGCCACGTGGCAGGGGGGGGCCATGGAAGGGCCAATTAATGCCAACAGCGGCTTCTTTATGCGGTTGGTGTCCTTTGATTTCTTTTCTCCTCTCATGATATTTTCACCATTTTCTCGCGATATTTTCACCATTTCCTCGTGCCATTTTCGCCATTAATGCAGCGGCCGTACGCCTTTTTCCCAACCGCTGCTCTAAACCGCGGTTCGGTGGATAAATAAAATTTTACCCACCGGTAGACAGGGATCGAACCCCTATATATATATACACACACACACACAAAAACAACTGGTTTTTTAAAAAGACTTCTTACGCGCCTTTATTCAGTTTCGACTTCTGTTAACCTCAAATTGGGTTACTTTATGCAACTCAATCCTATAATTTACTCGAAGTTGATTTTAGAATAAATTGTCAAGGTGGGCAGAGGACTTGAACGTAGATTAAAGACTCCTTAGGCCCCGTTTGACAGGGCTTTTTTTCAGTTTTTTTTTTAGTTTTGGAAACTGGAAAAAATAAACGCGTTTGGTAACCAGTTTTCGTTTTTTTTTTCTTCAGTTTAAAAAACCAGTTTTAAAATCAAGGCTGTTTTTGAAAACTCCAAAAATGAGTTTTGCTTTTCAGTTTTGAAATTTTTTTTTTGAGACCACCACCACCCTGCCATCGCCGGCAGCCACCAGTCACCGCTGACCACCACCACTGTCGGCCACCGCCACGCCCCACCACCGCAAACCACCACCAAAAAAAAATTCAAAATAAAAATTGGGTAATCAAACACACAAACAAAAAAAATTCAAAATAAAAACTGGATTATCAAAAAACACCCATTTGTTTTTGTAAAAAAATAAAATTTAACTGCTCTTTAGTTTTTCTTTTTTGAAAACTGAAAAAAAATATATATATTGTCAAACGGAGCCTTAATTGTCCCCGCCGTTCAAGTGGCTCAACTTCCATTTTTAACAATCTTCTTCACCAAACCTCTCGTCCTCTCCGTCTCCGTCACCACCGCCGGTTTTCCCGGTGGGTGGTGACGTGGTAGCCTAGCTCTCTCTTTGCTTAGGTTTCGTTTGGGTTTTGGCGGCTTTGGCGAGTGGGACGACATCTGTTGCTGCGATGGTTCGCAATCAGAGAGCTGTGGTCATCCCAGTTTTTCGGCGTCGGCGATCGGTTGGCGAATGAAGTTGGGTTAAGCTGTCGAAGTCCGTAGATGCTCCGTGATTGGATTGTGGTGGCCGTAGGGTGCGAGTGTTCTTGCCGTCGGGGTTTGTCCTTGATTCGGTGGTGTTGGTCGTCAATTGCGGGTTTCTCTGTCGGAATTGTGGGTGCCGAGCTTCCTGGTTTTGAGAAGGATGGTGAGTCTAGGCTTGGTTTATTTTCTTCTAGGGTTTATTTTCCCCCTTCCCCCCTAGATGATCCACCTCCCCCCTTGCCCTAGAAAGGTCTGATGGTTGTGATTAGAGGTGGAGTCTGTGGCCTTTGTGATTTGTAGTTTTAAGTGATTAAGGCTAATGTTGAGTTGGAGGTGGTTGCAGTAGATGGACGACGATGGTCTGTCGGGTGTGGGCTTCCTCCGTTTAGCTTCCGAGAAGTTGGCGATTCCGGCGGAGTTATAGCTGCTTAGGTTTCAGCTTATCTCTTTGGCTTGGGTGCAATCTGGTGATATTTGGGGTGCTCCGGGACTAGGCAGTGGTGCGATGGCCTGAGAAGGTGGGGATTCCGGCGCCAGGGTGGATGCACGCGGATCAAGGCGCGTTTGCAGCAATGGGACATGTGGCTAATCAGTGGGTTGGTGACTGGCCGCGTGGCTTGGTGCTGTTAGGTTTTAATTGGCTTGCTTAGTTTGGTTTTATCTTGTTTTTTAGTTAGTATTTATCTAGTTTTGTTGGGTTTTATCCTAGTTTTTAGCTCTCAGCTTTCCTGCTTTAGTTTTAGTTGGTTACTTTATGTTTTTCAGCTTTTTAGCTCATCAGAGTTTTTGCTTTAAACTTAGTTGGTTAGGTTTTTATGTATTTTTCATTTGTTCTTTATTACGTTGTTGTTTGTCGCCTTTTATTTTATCGTACTTCTTATCGGATGGAGATGTCATCCGAGTGATATCTTTAAATCATCAATAGTAGGGTTCTTACCACTTTTCAAAAAAAAAAAAAAAAAACTTCCATTTTTTTCTATTAGAAGAAGTTCATCAGCTTTGAAAACCAAGTATATTGAACCTTTCTAAGCATCAAGAATTTGTTTATAATGGCATCGATTTAGTTTTGGATGGGATTAATTGTGTGAAGAATACCTTTGACGAGTCAAGAAAGTAGTCTTTGCCGGTTCATGACATATCGGAGCGGACTTCCAACCATTATGAACAAAACATGTCATTGGACATGGGAAGGTTCGCTCGAGATGAAACCATGTTGGTTAAATTTACCTTCTTTTGTAATTAACTAGCGACAAAATGGGTATATAAGCCTTCGGAAAATGGTCCGAAAAGAAGGCTACATATAAGCACATGTTTTCGATGGTCAAGAAAAGGCCTAACTAACCGGATCTTGTGCTTGGGTAGACCAGAACCTAGTTTGTCTTCTTACAATGTTGTTGCCTGTTGGTATGTTTGAAAGTTGAAACACCGTTACAGCCCACATCTTTGGATAAGGAAAATCCAAAGCGGCCCCATGTAGCCTAAAGTCACTCTTCCAATTGGCTGAAATTTATTCCGCCGAGAAACAGCATCTCTCTTTTAATGGTTTTTATTTATAAGGTCTGGGTAAAGGGTTGAAATTTTGATTCTCAATAGCTAATTTATACTTTACCTATCAAGAAGATTTCTCGATTCCTTATATTTTTAGTTTTTTTCTTTTTTTGGGTTGAACAGTTAGCGGTATTCTCAGACCGCATTAATCAAAAATAATTTCCCTCTCCAGTACTCTTGAGAGTACACCGCAAACATCTGCCCTAATGCATTCAAATACATATTTATGTTAATTAGACCCAGGTTCTTGAACTTATACTGAAATTACACATGTGTCAATTAGTTAAGATAAATAGCAATAATATTCGTTGACAAAATAGAATTTTAAATACCAAACGTTTTTAACAAAATGACTATATTGTCCATGATTTAGAAAGCTAGTTCTTCAAATGACATCGTATTTATCTCTCCCGTTCTTCAAGAACCCGCCATCGCAGCACTATCAACACGGTGTCATCCTCCTCCCTCTTCCTATTTTCAGCACCCACCACGACACAGACACTCCAACTTCTACCAACACCAGTACACCACCATTGCCGCTGCTAAATTTTAGATTCCTTCAAGCTATCCCCCTTCCATACATAACATGCTAATTTCCTAAATTTTATATTCGTGAGACTCCAAATTAGCTCGTAGCCTCAACAGTTCCAAAGGACTAGGAGCTCTATTTTCTCCTCGTTTGGTTGTTCCGTTCAAAAAACACTTTTTTTTTTCTTTTTAGGAACCAATATGCTCTCCAGACGACTCTTAAAAAGTGAACTGCGTTCAACTTGCGGAAGAGGAGCAACTGCTACTTTCACACCCTGAACCACAGACTTGCAAGGTGTCTAACGACACCATTAGACACCTTGTGGTGTCTACGCATAGGTAAAGTGCCCAGTCTTTTATACCGCTTTCCTCACCCTTAAAGAAGAAGTTCATAGTCCACTAAATCTATACAAACTAGCCAGTGAAGGTAATATAAAACTGCAATGATTAAAAAAAAAAGAAGGAAAAAAAATTGAAGCTTTAAATGGAAGAGAAGCACGAGTCTGACAAAAAATCAGTACATAAATGTTATATATACACAATTGACTAGCAGGAAGATGAATACGTGAGTTATTAGTCCCTTGTACAGAAACTGATACATAACTTGACTAAAGCCGAAGCAGGCAGCCAGCAAAAGCACAAAAAAGCATGAGGGCAGTGAAAATTTAAATAACCGCACTTCCTTAAAGAATAACATTATTGTGAGGTGGAAAGTGTATTTTGAGATCATCCAAATTCGCACACCCATGGATGCTCAACCCATGCTCATTAGCTAGATGCAATAAGCAAATGAAACACAGATGCGGAGAGATATCATTAACTGACGCAGCTGCCCCGCAGTCGTTCGGAAAGGTGGCCAAGACATGCCTTAACGAGATTGTTTCCTCCTGTCCCTTTTCACAAGTTCAGTTCCTTATTGTTAGAATATGAATTTTCATCACAGAAGAAGGACAAGGATGTATGGGTGGGATTGGGGAGTGGGGTGGGGAGGCAGATGGATAGAAGCACCATAAATGCAACAAAAGGCCGATATTCAGCATAGATAACAAAAGCAGTAGCAGAATAAAGCTGGCATCTCTAATGATGCAGAGTAACTCTTTCCTTCTTTACGAATCAAGGATGTCTGATCTTCTTTATCTATCTTTTGACGAAATCAAGGGTACAAAAGTAGAGGAGAGACACTTTCTTTAAATGCAGGTTTTCAATTAAATAACAATAGCTGCCAATGTAGGAGGGTGAGCCTTAAATTGCTCCATCACGACTTTGGAGGTAATTTGTTCATTATGAAGAAATCTATTCAACAATTAGAGTAAGGCTGCATACATGATCCCGCAGTAACGACAGCCTTGTGACTAGTCTTGTAACAGATTGTTGAAGATCCGGCATTCCGCAAAACTAGTCTTCTAGTTATTACAAAGCCATGGGGGACAGGAGAAGCTAGGTGGCGTGTCAGATATGACCCCAGGGATAGGCATTCTAATCAGGGGCTAACTCCAAAATCTCTTCTCATCATCTGTTAGCCTTTGGTGACTAATTGCTGATGTCTCATCTCGTTACTCTAGCTCATATTCTAGAGATCCACTCTATCTAACAGGCTGTTGCCCCAATGCATACTTATTCGCCATATCCGGTTTTCTTTTCCGTTTTGTGTGTTTTTATGTGTTGTGTGCGTGGGTAGTTGGTGGGGAGGAGGGGTTCTTTAGAATTTTTAAAGAGAAAAGCAGAAAAGTAATTACTGTCCTCCGCTCATAAAATAATGGAGATGGCATCCTATGATGGGTAATGACATAACAAATGGTCACTCTGGTTACCAGCAAAACTGCAGATGAAGCTTAACATTACTTGAAGAGTAGCCATACAGCCCATACTGAACCATATATCCAGAATGCTGACAAATTTAAGGATTCTAAACAGGAGCAATAGATTAGGACAGGAAAGAAGGCAACTGTATGCTTCGACTCTATTTTCCTCAATTTGCATGCTAGAACATAAAAGGATGCTAGAACTTTAGACCTTTTCCAAACTAAAATTATGGTCTTTAATTTAATTTTTTTTATAGGCAAGCAAAAAAAATTCCATTTTGAAGATTAGTCTAAATAGCACAGCGCTAAATGGTACTTCAACCATCTGAAAAATTATGTTACCATGAGGAAAATCCACTATTCTATTTACTTAATTAAACAGCAGAATATGTACCTCAGCAGGCATTTGTTGCAATTCTTGCATACAGTTCCAAAGAACTTCTTTCAGTGCATGAACATCAACTTGTTTAGATGTTTTGTCATATTGGACATCTATCTTATTTACCTGCATTATTTGTGTAAGAAAGCAAAGTGTAAAGGAAACTATCATGCGTTCCAAAGAAAAACTAGAGCTATTTGCCATTACTATTATCTTCCCAGAAGCAAAAGTTGAAAAAGCAAGAGTGAAGAGTTCCAATTTCTAGAGTTTCTTCTATTTTATTGCTCAGCAACCAAAAGAATCTTAGGCGGATAAAGTCTAGCAAAATCCTAATCAACTGTCGAATCTAATGAGTAACCAGCAAGAATGCACAATAAGAACAAACCAACCTGACGAGGCTGAGACACAAGTGTACTTGAGTCCTCCACATCGCTATAAGCATTTCCATCATCAAATGCATCACCAACCCCGCTTGCATCATCCCAAGATGGCAATGGTCCATCTGTCTGTTGACTCAGCTCATCTGACAAGGAAGCCAGACTTCACTTAGTAGGCATGTTCCATCAGTTATATACACATTTGTTCTTCTTAACAACATTAATAAAGGCATGATGTGACAATGCAATGAACCTAATTAAAGAGACAATGGAAAATGTCACAACAGAAAATGCAATTATCAAATTTTACGAGGCATGCAGGCAAAGGCCAAATAGCTGGTTCATAAACTGAATTGCTGCTTTGCATCAGGCATGCAAAAGCAACACTGAGATGAGAGAAAATCTCACAAACAATGCAACAAGCAGCTGCAACCAGAACAGATGGTTATTTTTGTTATGCTAAAGAACTCAACATTTCCCTCTAATGAAAATTGATGCCCCATTTGAATTTGGGTGCAAGAATTTCAGTATCGCATTGCCTGTATGATGCTGCTAAGTGCTAACCACCCAGTTTTGATACACGTAAATTAGGCACAGAGACATCTCAGTTAAGAAATGAATGCTTCACGGATGGAACTTGCAATCTACTACTTATTTACTTTACCTGAAGCCTGCTCTTTATAAGCAGGGGGATTTCTTTCCTATGCTTCCTGGCTAAACAGAGTTGCCTTTCACACGTGCACTGAAACCAAAGTCTACTACTTGCCTTAGGTAAAACCCTGAGTCTCTTGCTTGAACCTCATTCTTCTTTCAACAGTAAGGCCTAAATAGGCAAGGCAACAACAATAGCAGTTGGGGCAAAGAAAGCTTATGCTTTGGGGGCTTTAAAAGGTTTTGGTGCCCCCAATGCTGTATAGGAATAGGTAGGACTAGTAGTCTAGGATCGATCATTCCTCAACGCCAGTCAGTGATGAGATAGGTATGCGCAAAGTAGTGCTTGATTGAGGGATGAACCCCGAATCCCTACTTTCCATTACTATGCCTTCTCCCTTCTCCTCTTTCAAGTGGGTTGAACTCTTTCTAATGCAAAAGGTGTGAGCAGACTGATCTTCTATTTAACTTAACATAAAGCTAGGAGTGCCAAATCCCATCACTTCTCTTTCTTGCATTACGTCACTAACGGCTAGCTCACCCAAACATGCCTACATGTGAGAGCCTTAGGATCATCCCAAGGACGGATCATACCATCAAAAGTACCCTGAGTTACGTTCTTGGCTAGTTCTATACACTCTATGAACCGCCCGACTATATCATTGTTCAGCCAAGGATAGCCGGACCTAGTGCGGGAGACGGAGACCGGTCCAGGCAAGAAGCCTGGGGCTTTCTTATCGCCTCCATACACTGTCATTAGACAAGACGCATACTGCTTCAGATAGAGAGCGAGACCACCCCGCTACTAAATGCATGTGGCCGAAATTTCTTACCTTTTGGGGTAGACTGCGAGACAAGTCTCTTTGGTTAGACCATAGGTAATAGCAGAACCTTCTTCAAGAATTCATACTAAGAACCGAGAATCCTCTCCAATTCTCTCTGCCATCTGATAGGTGAGACCGGCTTATTCGAACTTCTTCTGCCAAATGAGCCTAGAAAAATGTTCGAATGAGCGATCTTGAGACGCAAAGACGGGATTTCAAGTCTTCACACCGGCGACCTCAATCCCAAAGTTATGCGCCTTGCTAGCGTACCAAGACAGCCACCCAAGAAGAAGCCAAGAAAGAAGCCTTTCACCCTTAGAATGAGCAAAGACCCAGGGAGAATAGCAATCCCAAATGAGAGCTCCTAGAATGGAAGCCAGAAGAAAAGAAGGGACTAAGGTGGATTACTGGAGATGGGGATAGCCACGCTTCGCCCCTCCATGAACTGTGTGACAAGAGCTCAACTTACTCTTCTATGGACTGGAGACAGAGTTAGACTTCTTAACCCAACACTTACTTACTGCCATTTCCTTTAAGATATGTGAATCTTATCCTTACCCAAACCACTTTTACTAAGCAAGATGCTTCTATCATAGCGATTTCCTTCAATTCAATGAATAAAGAAACAACAAATCCTTAATAGATACAGTCAGCTAAGGTGAGGTGCTGAGGTCTGCGAACACTGTGACTATGAAGCTGCTTGGTTATAAGACTAAGGGGCCGTGAGTAGGCATCATAACCGAAGAAAAGATGGACTAAGGCGATCTGGTGAAACTAGCTCCGGGGTATGAGATTAGGCATTTCTGTTTAACGAAGTAAGTCGGAGACTACCTTTATCTCCATATATGATAATATCCATGCACCTTGCAGAGTGACAAAAGTAACTCGACATCATAACATAAACCCAAACTGGATATAAAATGAGCTGCGAAAATGGTTTGGAATGCTATTTATATTCTGGTATGAAAGGCTTGATTTCCTACTTAAGAATTCATGACAATTAGCCCAACTGTGCATTCAGAGGTCTAAGCATTATATATTTGGGGCTATTGAGTATTCATCTCCTTATGTGCATATTACTTTGATTTCTTTTAAGATGCAACTGATTCTATCAATCAGTATCCATCTCTTTATGCTCGAAATAGAAACTTCAGTGGATATTAATCTCAGGCTTGAAATCTCATACACATCGAAAAAGGTGGTCTCACCTGAGGGGCTTCTTCCTCTTCTCCCAAGGCACTACAACCCCAAAATCAAAGCAGTGAGTACGTTGAAAAATAATACGATGGAATACAAAAAATACACAACTGAAAGCTATGTTGTTTACCATGACATTTGGTAAAAGAAATAACTTGACAAGATCCTCCGGTTGATAGTGGCAATCTTCTGGAAGTGTAGTATTAGAAGGCTCTCTTTTTGCAGGGAGAAATAAGGACTTTGGGTTCTTGGGAGGAGCAAAAATATCTGATGAATCATTGTCCAAAGCTTTAGTAAAATCAATCTCAACTTCTGCTTTCTTATTCTTTGCTTTCTTGATTGTTAATGGTGATCCATTTTCCTTGGTAGGATCCACTGAACCTACAAAAACAGATCACTTACCACATAAGAAAAAATGTGATTCTTGCCAGGGAAGTGAACTAGCCACCGGCTTATAAAGCTTACCTTTAGCCTTCCGATACTTCCAATGATCAGGGCCTGCCCAGGCATTTTGTTTTGATGTAAAACCCAATGTTAAAAACAGAAAGCCATCGACTTCTGCTGAACTGTTGTCCCCGTCATCATCATCATCAAAAGTAAATGGTTCACTTTCCTGTAAAATAAACCTCAGTGTCAACGCCCCTCATTCTACTTGTCACGTGAAGATAAGAAAATATCAAATTATGTGTATGACATCCAAAAACACTGATGAGTAATTATTCAAAGCACCTCATGATGACTTGGTAAATTTGGATCTCCACCATAAGTTCCCTCATCAACCACACTTGTTTGGTCATCATGGTCAAAGTCCCAGGCACCACAGTTCTCAAACGCATCATTATCCAACTCAGCATTATTATTTGCAGGCTCATAAACTTCTTCTGCTTGTTGTCTAGTAGAGAATGTAGCTGATGATCTCTGATTCTCTTCATCAAATTGATGAACTATATACCTAAGACTTGGTGAAATTTCATCCTTCTTTGGCACGTTAACCACCATCTGTTCGATGCATTCTTTGCAACCAGAATAAATACAAAAAACCAAAAATTACATTAAGGTTCCAGCAAAACCAACTTGCCAACAGAAACCGTAATAACCAATTAACCATGTATTACCCAAAGGAACAGACCTCTAGCAAATGAAATGTCAATTGTCTCTGCTTTATCATTTTGACTTGCACATGACACACACTTTCCTGGTACTTCCAGTGAATCAAAAAGCACTCGGCAGCCACCATAAACTCCAAGATTATTCAACAAGAGACCCTTGGCCCCACCTTCGTCAAATTGTGCAGATGTCTGATGATAGAGAGGATCCACAGCAAATGCAACTGAAAAAAGAAAAAAAATGCATCACCCTTGTAATCATCAGTAGAAACTTTAAAAGAAAAAAGGCATGCATACCATCGAACTTCTTCACATTAAGAGACTCGAATGATGATTCCAGTGTCGCTAAAGGTGACAACTGCATTTATCGAATTAAATTAGTTCAAATCCAGCAAATGACCTGCTATACTAATCCAACACAAATCAACCTTTTTCCCTTGCTCTTTCTTAGAACAGCCTTCCTCTTGCTCGCTGTTGATATTAGCATCCTCCACCATGCTATCTGCATAATTGCACTATGTCAAAAGACTAAAAGTAGAAACACAAACAAACCATTAGAACCTAACATATTGTGAGAACTAAGAACTATAACAACCACCTGCTCCTGTTAACATAATTGACGATTCCATACACAACCACAACCATCATTGAAAAGCCGTCAAAAAAAGCAGAAAACATGCTAATGTAAAAACTAGCCGACGAAATTTGTGAAAACCAACTCTGATCAGAGCTTGAAGGATAAGCTTGAATGTTACTCATCAAGGAAAAATCATTACAGATAAGTCACTGTGTTAAATGCATTCTGAATCTACCAGGGGAAATTGTGTGTACTTGACAAAGAAGAGGGCGTTATCAAATGCTAGGAACACTTCCAGTTTTTCTTGTCCTTGGTGCTTTTCTAACAAAAGGGACAAATGGTTCAGAAAACTTTTACCAGCTTGCTTGCCGATGACAAGAAGGAAGTAATCCAAATATTGAAGCTGGAAAAAAGTTTTGTTTCTACAGCAGGGAGGTCAAGTATATGCCGTTTTTGGTCTCCTGGTATTATCTCTAGCCTCCAAAAGGTAATCATACCAGAAGCGGCCTAGCCTCTTGTATTTTGTTACAGCTAACGAAATTCAGGTTAGACATACGGTCTCAAATTCATTTTCCAGTATATGTGTTCCGTCACTGCTATAGGAGACGTCACAGACTCTGACCCGCTCATCAAAAGACAAATAATGATCTTGGGGTTTAACCAGTAAATAATTTAGCACCAATACTGGCCATTAAACTCTGAGATAATAAAACTTACGATACGCGAAGAAGATCGCACGGCAAATAGTTGCCAGAAGAATCGAGTTTTAGTGGGTTGTAAGGAAGCTAACCTTGTTCGTTTTCTTGTCCCACTCGATTAATCCCTCCCAGGACCTTATATGCCTCTGAATGCACTGAATCAACCCTCATTGAGTATATCTTAACCCCGGCCTCAAGCGTACAACTTGCCTGCAGTATAAGAAGTAAAAATGACACACATGCAAACAAACTCAGAGACATAGTAAACGTGTATGTATGTGTAGGTCCTACGTGTGTGAAGATAAATGTGCGTCTGCAGGAGGCAGATTTGTGAGCTGGACAAGTTATGCTACCAGACAGAGGTGTTAGCAATCATACAACATTTTGGATCCTGCTTATAGGTCTCAAAGAGAAGAGACGATACATATCTCTGTAGATGTGTGCCAAAGTTGGCAAAAATGTCATGTCTTGCGCATGTCTGAGTAGATAATCAAATATAAGGTCCATTTGCACGACAGGGTTCTAAGTTGTAGCGGAAACGCAGTGGTCGTGCAGCCCATATTAAAGATGCAAACAGTACTTTAATGAACAGTATGCATGAAGCACCATATTACAATCATCTTCCTCCACCTTCACAAATCACGACGGTCAAAATAGAAATGCCATGCCATGGATAAGACCTCTGAAACTTTGCCACAATGTAAAGTGAGAAGATCGAACTGAAAAATAGTACCTTCACCACACACCAAAGGGCATCGGACTCCTAAGCGCAGAATCCTAGCTCTCTTGGCAGCTAGCGCCATGATGAACCTACACACTGATTCACTTCACAATCTTAAAAGTCTCTTCTAAATCCAGATTTCTTCCTAGCCTGTCACCTGTAAGGACTAACATAATCTCCCCTATAGTCGTCTTATTGGCAGCCAACTTATACAGCTCTGGAACCACCTCTGAAGTGGCTCGCCTACAAACCAGTCATCCATCCAAAACCTCACCCACTGGCAGTGTTCTACCTTGAAGGATATGTGCTTAAGAAAAATCAGTCCGACCTGGTCAAGTGGCTACAATCCACTCATCAGTCCAAAACCTCACCCCCAGGCAGTATTTGATAGCCATTTTCTCAGAAGTACCTATTCCTTCAGACCCATACCCCTTCCTTAATCCGCAAGCCCATTTCTTACCAGTTAATTAACCAAGTATACTTTGGGTTGGTGTGGGAGTGTGTGTCTGTAGGGGTGGGGGGTTCACAGTGTCGAGTTTCCCCCTATTTTACTGTACTCTTTCCCATACTACCAGTGCAGGCTTGATAAATTTCCAGAAAAACTCCTCCACATTTATCAAGCCTGCACTGGTAGTATGGGAAAGAGTACAGTAAAATAGGGGGAAACTCGACACTGTGATCCCCCCCCCCCCCCCCACCCCCAAACACCCACAGACACACACTCCCACACCAAGGCAAACTTAGTGCATGTCAGCCTTCTTCAAGAAAAGCATTATCTACTCAAAAAATGATGAGGCGTCTAATGGTTAAGTGGTTAACAGCTCTCAGGCACATGACCTCTTAAGGCTCGATGGATGATAACCAAATGCATCCAAACTAACAACCAGAAGCGAGGCATTGCAACAAGAAATTATTTTGAGTAAGTTCAACTATTGTACATCCGGCCAGAAGCAGCAAACGAGTACAAGAACTTGTTAAAAGCAAACTGTAAAACAGTAGGAAAGTCCTACAGGCGAAAGAAATCTGTTCACACTCAAAATTTAAATGGGTCCTCAAGCCTTTGACCCACCAATCACAAGCGGTGATGCAAGCAGTATTACATGGTGCAAGGTCAAACACTCAGGGCTCACCGCAAGACGTGGCACCAATATGGCACTGACGTGGCATTGCATGCCACTCGATTGGTTGGCACCCATTTTGGCACTCATCTGACCATCAATCTAGAGGCGGTGGACCACCAATCAAGACTACTTCAAGTGGGACCCACAAGCCCATAGCTTCCTCAACAAACGGCTCACTATCTGAGAAGCACCAGCCAGCCATTATGAGGTGATCTGAAATGATATTAGCCTTCTAAAAGGCGTAGGGTTTTTTGGACATCATGATAAGCTTACTTAAGGCATGGTATTCTCATTAAGATAACCCATACTCCCAAGGTTTAGTCTGAACTAAGAGCAATAATTTTCAGGGTTAATTAAAGCAAATATGATTGCACTCCCTGAGCACATCGATATCATCGGGAAAGGGTTTAGGGACGACGGCATGGAGGATGAACCTAGTGGCTAAATAGGGTAAGATACAGAGATGGAGCCAGCATTTTATTTTGGGGGTACCAAAGTGGTAATGGTATTTTGATTCGCTTATACTCTTTCAATTTTCGGTATAAGTAGTAAAAAAGGCGATATAATAGCATATATGGGGTGAAAATAACCTTTTCATTTATTTTTTGTCAAGATAGTGAGAAGACCATTGCACAAAGATAAAACTAAAACCATTGGTACAATACCCAAAACACATGGTACAATACCATTTAGAATTTTCGTGGGGGACCGTGGCCCACATTTCTCGCAAGGTGGCTCCGTTTCTGGCAGGATACCTTTCTTGCTCCAATCAACTTGACAGGTCAGTGCAGTGTAAACCCCAAAGCTGAGAAAGCTACACGTTTCTTACCTGCTCAAAAGCCGCTTGACATAAAACTTGCGTCTGCAGGTGTAACCTCAGTGGTGCAAGCAAGAGTAGAGACGTGTCATGGCAGTGAAAGCTACTTAACCGAGTGATTTTGTATGAAGAATTCCTAGGAAGTTTAGAATCCCTTCATTTAAAAAACCCTGCATTTTGAAATTTCAGAATTCACAAAGTTCAATGTTTGGCAGTTTTTGCAGATGGGTATTGTATCACAGTGATTGGTTATGAAACAAATGATTTATAGATGAATTGTTGAAACAGAGGATGAAAAAAAGATGGGAGAGAGTGGTGAACGGTTGGAAAAGTAGAAAGATGTGGCACAAAAAAAAGCTTGAATTGCGGAAGGTAGTTCTCTTGTGGATTTGACAAAAAAGTATGGCGAGGTTATTCCAACTGGGGATCTTGACCCCCCAAATCCTCTTTCAAATCCCTTCTATAATTTCACAAATTCTCTTTTGTAGTTGCTAAACAGTAGATTTCATTCAAGGTAATTTCAAACCTTTAGCCAAATTGAAATCCCTAGTTGAAATACCTAATCCAAACACACTCTAAGCTTCTGCCCCCCAAAGCAATTATGACCTATTGATCTATTCCCAAAGGAATAATGCTATACGAGATGTTCCATCATTGTCCTCCTTGGACTCTCAGTTGCTTGAAAACTAATGGTCTTTACCTTGACAAGTTACTGTTTTACAAGCGAGTTTCCAGCTCGACGCGGTATGAGCCTCGCACAACGGATTATTCAACAATTCACATAATTCATCAAGTGCTCATGTTCTCTATGTGAACAAAATCTTAAAACATGAATATGGGGAGGTGTAAGTCATCATGCTAAGGTGAAAAAAAACACTTTCATACTGCGAAGTTGCTTAGTAATTCAAAAGCGATCTTTTCAAACTTGCATAAGGCGAATATGCAACGACAAGCACTGCCCTGTTCTCAATTAATTCTTATACTGCAACAATCAAGTGAAAAGGACTTCCGCTATTCGAAGTTATGGTATAGCAAGAACGTACAAGAACAAAGTCAAAAGTTATTTCTCAATCACTACATGATGGCGGCTAGATTTTTCTAAACTTTCTAGAAATCATGAGAAAACGGGTAATACCAAATTATTACTACCATTTATTAAGCAGTAAAAATTTGGTAATTTCTAGAATGCAGATTGAGGGAAGATGACCAAAATGACTAGAATCAATTATTTGAAGCACGAGAGTTGATTACCCCAAATGATTTCACAAAAGAACAAGAGTAAGTATACTTACCAGACAAGCCATTTGCACAAAATGCAGAGGAAACAGAGGAGGAGAAGGCACTCTGAACAAATTGTTGCATCTCATCTGTATGCACCAAGGACGGTGTTCTATAGCATCTAATCTGTAAGATGCGAGTGAGGAAAAGGATGAAGGCAAAAGTGATTGTTCCTCCGTAATAGTCTAATGTGCCTTAAGCAAACACCTTTTGGGCTGGCTTGTTCAAGGACGCAAGTGACCTTCAGTAACAATATGATTCAACTTCTTGTAATAGACACAGAAATTATATCCCTTATACTCATGGCATTGCCTTTTTTATTAAGCCTTTTCCTTGAAGTCTTTTGGTTAATAACCACTCTCTCTGATTGAGTTACTCAGTTACCTCTATGTTTCTGGGCAACAACAACAGTTCCAAAAGCCTTCTTATCCTCTAAGGTTCTTTTGGTGAAGAGATGAGTTTTTTTACGCATAAGCTCTCCAAGAACAATATCCATGTCTGGTAGAATACCGCGATTTAGCAAGTTGGCGTGTGCTACTTCATATTAGGCCTGAAGTTTCAGTAGGAACTACTTAACTTTCCATTCATCAATTAACTTCTTGATAGTCTGAAGACAACATTGGGCTGTCACATCACGAAGATGTGCCGGTTTATATTCGGTCCATAAAGTCAAAAGTCCACCATACAAATACTGGATTTTCTTCTTGTCTTCGAGGTAATCAAATACATCACATCCAATCTTAAAGTTTTTTGGGTAAGTTTGATTGCTGATGTACCCTCAACGGATACTCCCACATCTGATTAGCAGTTTGAAATCCAGCCATATAGACTCCAAACTAGCATCTACACGAGTCAGAATCCCCAAGACCACCTTGTCATTGTTAGTAATTCGATGTCGAACGCATTTGGCATCTTCAGCCAGCAGTTTAACACTGATACATCAATTCCCTTTAACAAAGAAAGAAATGAAATAACCAAATAGCAAAGTTCGATCCATCAAACTTCAAAGAAATCATATCACCTTGACCGAAGCCATGAATTTTCAGAACCGAGGTTGCAGAAGAAGAGGTCCAAACAGAGCAGGAAAAGAAAATTCGAACAACACATAATCTGATCGGTATTCATTTTCTGTCACAATCAACCTTTCACACGGACTCAATTCAAGGAGTTGGAGTTGGATGAGAATGATCAGAGAGAGGGAAAGAAAACTCAACCTCGGTATTATATCGGAACAATGATAAAGGAACATATGAAATCAAACAATTGACAAGACGGCGAGATGATCAGAAACCAGCTCTAATACCATGTCAATATCAAGATTTGAACGACAGAACTGTGAGGCAAGCATTTTTTGTATGTCACGTTCCTTCCTGTACATGGTGAGCTATACAAGCTAGAACAGTATCATAGTATCATAGTCAGCGTTTTATTGACAGTATCATGGTCAGATAGATACAACAAATGAGATCCTAGACTTTAGGGAACTATGGAAAGAAACATATCGTAGTGGTTCTAGCAGATTAAAGATTGGTTCTAGGCAATCCCTTCACATTTGATGCGTCGTTACACTCAGATTGACACTCATTTACGAACTAAAGTCTAGAGCATATTACAGCAAAATTAACGGGAAATCTCGACGCAAACCTACTTTAACAGCAGAAATGTCAGTGTATGCAGCAAATCAGGGTACAGAAACAACCATATCAAAATAACAAAATATAAATTACCTTCTGAAAATTTGTCTCCACATCTTCTTCTTCAACTTTGATAATCTCGCAAAGATGATCAATCAAACTCAGCTCCCACGTGTTCTTCTGATTAATTTTCTGCACACTCCACATTATTCAAGATCAACAATTCGTACTCACGCACATATGTACACACGTACACAAAGGGGTCGGTAATACGAACATTTTCACTGGCGAGTTTGATGCAATTCTGGAACAATTCGAGGATCTGATGCTTGCCGAGACAAGGGTCGGACGGAGGAGGATCGGCGGCGGAGGAGGCAGGGACGGCTTTGCGGCGGATGGCAGCGGCGCGGGCGGCGCGTGCCTGAGCGCGCTCGAGTTTGTCGTCGTTGGAGCCGAGGAAGAACGGGCTGGTCGGGGACATGATTTGTGGCCTCTGCTTCTGAGCCGAAGATGGATTAGGGCTTAGGGGCTCCGCCATTGTTTGGAAAAGTCGGTGCAGTTAGATTGGGCCTTCTAGGGTTTCAAAAGCTCCACCCTTTACAAAATCTGGGAATGCGCATGGGTGAGAATGTGTGTTTTCCGGTGTGTGTCTGTGGGATTAGGGATCGGAGTGTCGGAGATGGGTGTGGGATTAGTTTCCCTCCTTGAAATTTGAATTTGGGACTGAATCGTATGGTGTGTATATACGTTAGTAAACTACACGGGGCGAATTGAATGTCAATTTTGCTATATATAAATACTGTATTAAAGAATGAGAATATGACTATTTTCAAGTTTTTTGTACGTTGTTAAAAGATTAATAATTTTACGACTGATAATTTTTTATAATTAACACAAGTGTGTGAGATAGTCTAAATCGGGATGAAATTTCCCTATTTTTACGTATTTGGTAATTTTTTTATTTCTCATAATTCAAATTCCAAGAGTTTGTACCGTAAGAATGCAAAGACGAATTTCATTAAGTATGATGTGACACCTTGTGTATAATTTAGGTAAGGTAATCTTAAATAAGCCATCATACATATCTTAAATTTGAATGCCTCATAGTTAGATTGCGTAGTCCAACCACTTCAATCGTGCTTATTAAATTTCAAGTCGATCGAAAGTCAAGATATTACAGATAGCAAAAAATAGTCATATTTTGGACATTATTTGATCAATGCACCTCTTGACGATCTAACACTAGCTTGAAATCTATTATGCCTCTCGCATATGAGCTCATATGATCAATAGTCGATTTTTTAAAATATATCTTTCAAAATAGATTGCTAAAGGTCCAACTAAACTCAGAACATCAGAACACCGGCAAATGTACTCCCTGAAAACATGTGATATCTCACATCCGATGTGAGATGATTTATGATTGGTCATATAAGACCCTGCTCATAAACTCATAACTATTTACTTGACTAACTCTTTTGAATGAGGCATTGCATTGTGGTGGGGCCATGGACCAGGTCGTTACAGATGATATCAGAGCGGACTCTCGAAAGCTCGGGCTGGGCTATCTAATCGAATTTCCAATGGTTGGGGGAAATAAAACAAGCCCGGGTATATCCCACATCAAGAGGATGGTTTGGTCAATGAAGGGTGAGTCGGGTATGTCCCACGTCGATTAGAGAGGAAGATTCTGGGTTATGTATAGCAAGGACGCTAAGGCATAAGGTGGGGAGATCGTGATATCCCACGTCGGATGTGTGATATTGTAAACAAAGGTACTTAGATTCATAAATTTGGACATCGAAGGGGCAGAGATAGTAGCTGGCAATAAGACCTCGATCGTGTAAGAAGCAAGAGGCTTCTTACACGATCGAGGTCTTATTGCCAGCTACTATCTCTTATTGCCTGCTTTTTTTTCAACTTTTTTTGGATAGCAAAAGAGTATCCACTCATTTGGGTTCGTTTGACAAATTTATTTTTTTGGTTTTCAATTTTTAAAAAGCAGCTTAATTTTTTTTTTATAAAAACAAGTGGGTGTTTGATAACCCTTTTTTATTTTGACTTTTTTTTTTTGGTGGTTTGCGGTGGCGGTGGTCGACGGTGGTGGTGGTGGTGGCCGGCGGCCGGAGGTGGCTGTCGGTAGTCTCCGACGGTGGTCGCCGGCGGCCGGAGGTGGCTGTCGGCAGTCTCCGGCGGCCGGCGGTGGTCGCCTGAGGTGGTTGCCGGCGGTGGGAGGGTGGTGGTGGTGGTCTAAAAAAAAAAACCAATTTTGGAGTTATTTTTTTTACTCTTCAGTTTTAAAACTGGTTTTTTAAATTGAAAAAAAAATGGTTACGAAACGCTCCTTTTTTTTCAATTTTTAAAACTGAAAAAAAAAAAGAGGAAAAAAAAGAGTGTCAAACCTACCATTTTTAGTAACCATGTTTATTTATTTGGAACTGATTTCATGCACTTTAGATGTCACTAAATGATCACAATATTAGCGTGGCAAAATGTGCAGCACGCAAGTATGTATTAAGCGTGGCCACAAAGGTATTTGTCTAGACCACGCTCCTGAAGTCCACGCATTAGTCCCAAATTAAGCAAGTATTAAAAGTAAGTCCGGTACATAGACATAGATAAAGCAAGTCATGTTAGCTTAGATTCTGTTTGAGATTGATTCTAAAAAACAGATTTAGCTTAAATCTTAATCAGTTTTTAAATAATATTTAATCTATTTTAAACAGAATCAATTTTCAATTTGACAAAAGTACTTGTAAAGTAACTTAAAATTTCAAAAAATGAATTAATAAAAAGTGCTTAAATCAGTTATACTATGACAAAATGACTATAAATGACACTTTAAGTGATAAAATTTTGATATACATCTAATGAAGTAATGTTAACGTAACTTTCATTTGAAGATAACTATAATATCCAAATATGGTGGGGAGGAAAAGGCTCTCGATGAAATTGTTGTGCTCCCTCTATCTATCTATCTCTCTGTTAGCTGTAGAAGTAAAAAATAACTCTAAACCCAAAAGTCACACCTAATAAGTTTAAAGGGTACGAGATGCCCTTTTGTGAGATATATGAAGATAATAAATAAAAAGGTCAAACTTGATTTATGAGAAAAGTGAATTCTCACTTTCAAGAATTATGAATTAAAACAATTTTTAATTTTTGAGACAGATTAAATCTTTTAATTTTTTAAGCCGAGTTGAGCTCATAAATGTTGGTCCTTAAAATCCCATTTATGACATATGCGATGGACCTGTGATATAGAAAGCATGGCATCGCATACACTAATCCGCACCCAGTCATCCTACGATCTGTTCTGTGTACTTCGGTTTAAACCGACGAACTGTTCTGGTACTTCGGTTTAAACCGACGAACGATACATAGGCAGAAGATTATACTTTATTAAATCCAAGACAACAAAGGAACCTAGGCCTTCACCCTTGAGGTAAGATACAAATGCCAGCAAAATAACACATGAATATGCACTTGGAAACAAAATCTTCAAACTATAAATGTACGTTGTATCCATCCATAATAGAAGAGCTGAGTTGCTATACAATTCATTGAGGGGTATCAAAATAAAATCTCTCTCTCTCTCTCTCACTCTCTCTCAAGGTGTTTCGTGTTAGTAAATCATGTCCTCCAATGTACAGTCCCACTAGGTCATCTTAATACTGCTTCTAGCTGCTACATATGCAAATGTGCAAAAGAAAAGGATTTGAAGCAAGAGATTCACGTTGATGCAGTAATTGCATTTCGATCATAAGGACCAACAACCCCATCGGTCAAAAGACGCAGTGCTGCCCCACGTGAGAACTTTCTTGCAAACAGAAAACATGGAGAAGCTGTAGAATTAACACGGCACCACTCAGTTCGGTTCTCAGACTCGTAATGAACATGGCTGATATCCTGTCAGATTGCAAAAGTAAGAAAATCACCAAGGGGTTTAAAAACCATGCTATTAGACTTCGATAATTACGGTAGTTTATTCAGCTATTACAGACCAAACAAACAGCGCTTAGAAAGGACTGTGTTTTCAAACTCCACACTCGACCCTGCTTTTGTTTTTGTTATATCTTAGTTTGTCTCTGAAGTTTAGATGAATTACCTTGAGCTCTATTGTGTTTCTCTGGTCCGTAGTTTATGGAAATTGGAACCAGTGGTGCAGGTTGGAGGTGGAGATGAAATGCTGAGTGTTATTATTTGATGCAATGTTCACTGTGTTGAGAATTGCTGCATGCCAAGTCTCATGGTGTGACACAAAAGGAACCATCTATGAACATAATTTGTGTTGTTTCTCCAAGCAAGCAATAGATTTGCATATCATCATTATGAGATTATTAGAAGCATCACCGAATTCTTTAAAAGTGAGGTTCTAATCAAATTCAAGCTTACAACTGTATTTAATGACAAGATATGCAACTAGTTCACATGAAACTTTACATGTAGGAGCCAGTACAGGTATAGGGGCAAAGCAAGGGAAAAATTACAAGTAGCGGATGGATTAGAAAGGGGAATACTATGGTTCTTTTTGGTGAACTTACGGAACTCGACAGTCATATCAGTAGCATAAACTAATTCTAATAGTAACTCCACATAGATTTGAACTTTCGTCAAACAATAATTTAACACGTTTAGTATCAAATATGCTAGCTAGGTATACAAGAAGCATACGCATTTGAGTATTGATGAAGGGCCACATATAGGAGGAACTCAGCATACATTGTTCATCAATTAGTAAAAGAAGCCAAATTTAACCTTAATGGATTGTAAAGGTTTGGAATTATGAAGGATTGATACCACTGCCCTCTAAAGAATTCGTTCTTGGACTTGAAGTAAAATACATGCATTCATTTATGCACTTTAAAAACAGCATTCTGTTGGTCTCCTGCAAACAATTTATGGGGCACGGATGTTTTTTGTTCCATTAATAAGGTCACTAAGTATACTCCAATCATAGGAAAAGACACAAAAACACAGTTTGTTGTGGATGAAATCCGGAACCTGATTCGTCAATAGACCTGCGCACCAAAAAGACAACACCGGTTACTCGCCGGAGAGATTTCCGGCGAGAAATCTCCGATGCTTAAGTCAGATAATGCTTAAGATGGATTTAGTATGAACTCAGATGAAGTTACTTACCCTTCATTGCCTTTCTCCTTTCCCTTTTATAGAGTTTACCCTCTTTCGTGGTTAGTTACCAGTCTAATGAAGGGTCATCCTCTTAATGGGCAGTTACTGCTATTAAGCAGGGTTTATGGCCATGATGGTAAGAAGTGGGAAGATGGGAGGTTTATTACTCTCCACGTCTTCATTAAGTGAATAGCAGTTCTGATCGTACGAGATCGTGACACGTGTCACGATCTCTTAGATGTTATTTTCTTTCCATATCATTTGCCCCCATTCCATATTCTTTTTCGGAGGATATGGAATTATAGCACTACTATAGTTCTTTCCATTAGAAATTCGCCTCCTTGGTTTGGTTTTAGTAAGGGAAAGACAACCGTCTATTCTGTTCAGCCTCGTCGAATAGAGAAATACCAAGGAGGTCGTCTACTCGGCCTGGCCGAGTGGAGACATGCTAAAGAGGTCGTCTACTCGGCCTGGCCGAGTGGAGACATGCCATCTGCTCGTCTACTCGGCTTGGCCGAGTAGAGACGTGCCAAGGAGGTCATCTACTCGGCTTGGCTGAGTGGAGATCTGCAAAGGAGGTCGTCTACTCGGTTTGGCCGAGTAGAGACGTGCCAAGGAGGTCGTCTACTCGGCTTGGCCGAGTGGAGACGTGCAAAGGAGGTCCTCTACTCGGCTTGGCCGAGTAGAGACGTGCAAAGGAGGTCGTCTACTCGGCTTGGCCGAGTAGAGACGTGTCAAGGAGGTCGTCTACTCGGCTTGACCGAGTGGAGACCTGCAAAGGAGGTCGTCTACTCGGCTTGGCCGAGTAGAGACGTGCCAAGGAGGTCGTCTACTCGGCTTGGCCGAGTAGAGACATGTCCATCTGCTCGTCTACTCGGTGTGGCCGAATAGAGACGTGTTATGGTGCTCGTCTACTCGGTCTTGCCGAGTAGAGGCGTATCCACTTGCTCGTCTACTCGGCGTGGCCGAATAGAGACGTGTTATGGTGCTCGTCTACTCGGTCTTGCCGAGTAGAGGCGTATCCATTTGCTCGTCTACTCGGCGTGGCCGAATAGAGGCGTGTTATGGTGCTCGTCTACTCGGCTTTGCCGAGTAGAGGCGTATCCATTTGCTCGTCTACTCGGCGTGGCCGAATAGAGGCGTGTTATGGTGCTCGTCTACTCGGTCTTGCCGAGTAGAGGCGTATCCATTTGCTCGTCTACTCGGCGTGGCCGGATAGAGGCGTGTTATGGTGCTCGTCTACTCGGTCTTGCCGAGTAGAGGCGTATCCATTTGCTCGTCTACTCGGCGTGGCCGGATAGAGGCGTGTTATGGTGCTCGTCTACTCGGTCTTGCCGAGTAGAGGCGTATCCATTTGCTCGTCTACTCGGCGTGGCCGGATAAAGGCGTGTTATGGTGCTGGTCTACTCGGTCTTGCCGAGTAGAGGCGTATCCATTTGCTTGTCTACTCAGCGTAGCCGAATAGAGGCTAGGACCAAAGTAGTTCATCCATTCGGCTATGTTGTAGTCATAGTCATGGGGTAATTAGGTAATTTTGCCCCCGAGTTATATCACGGGATCTTGCCACGTGTCTGGGGTAAACCAACTGTCATGAGATCTCACCCGTTGGATGACATACCCTTTTCTATATAAGGGGGAAAACTTTTTACTCCTTTCATAACTTCTCATTTCTTCAAAGTGTTGTTGAGAGAGGGTGAAGTTGTTTGGAGGCTTTGTTCAAAGGAGATTTATCCAAGTGTTTGAAGGTTCTTCTTTTTCAAGTAAGCTTCAAACTTGTTTTCAAATTTTCTTTTGAAATCTCTTGTTTTGATCTGAAATTATGTCTAACTTGGATGAAGAAAGTGTTTCTGAGCCTAACGTTCAAGGCGTTAGGATAGAGCCTACCTTTGATCCTTTATTTTTAGAAACCGGAGTTCCCTTAGTTCCTTTCCAAGAGTCAAGAGGAATCCCTGCTAGGGAAGTTTTACAGGAGAGTGCTCAGTCTCCTAAGCCCTTCGACGCGCACACTCTTAGAAGCAGGCTAAGTAGTTATGATTTGAAACTTCTCCGTGAGCGGTGCGATATTCCACCGACTATAAGACTCAGGCTCCCTGATGAGAATGAATCGGCCAATATGACTACTTTAGACGAGGTTGGAGTTTATTGGGATATGTTCATCAATGGTTTTAGGGTTCCCCTTCATCCTTTCTTCATCAGGGTTTTGAGAGTCTATGGCCTCGCACCCGGCCAATTTTCTCCTCATGCATGGCGTTTCATGAGTTTCTTTATATATCAGTGTCATAAGCTAGGTTTAAACCCTAGGGTTCGTGTGTTCAGATGGTTTTTTACCATCTGTGCGATAACAAAGCAGGTAGGTTGGCACTTTTTGAGTCGGCGCTCGAAGGCCGAAGCTAATCTATTTCTGCACCCACCGTCATCAAATCACCATTGGAAGGAAAGATACTTGTTTGTTAGATTGCCTAAGTCTCAAAGGAAGGTAGTCAATAATGTATGGCTCCCTGAGTGCGAGACTAAAGCCTGTAACAAATTAAAAGAAACGGATCTAACGGAGACTGACCTTGAACACATTGGGAAGCTTAAAGGGGCCGAGCCTTTAGAGTCCAGGTATCCTTTGAGTAATGATCAGCTTCGTGAATGTGGTATCATCTATCCTCTTGAGCCCCAAGATCTTGTTGACGAGGAAGATGAAAAGGAAAAGGAAGAGGGCGAAAATGATCCTGGTAAAGTTCTTACCAAACCTTAAGTTTGTCAAATCATGAATGGTAATCTTACTTGTGTTTTATGTGCAGAAAACATGTCTTCACAAGCGGGAGGAGATCAACCATTGTTCAATGCCCAAGGAGTTTTGCGGGATATAATCCCCGATGAGCTAGCTTCGATTCATGGAGTCGAGGAGGAGGAGGAGGAGGAGATGCAAGCCTTGGACTTTGGTGCTTTGGTTTCTGGGGGTCAGCCGATGGTGACTGATACTCAAACCGAGCAATTTATCTTGGGCTTGAGTTCAGTGGGGGGCAAGGAGACTTCCAAGAAACGAAAAGTTTCTAGCAAGGCTGGGAGTAGAGCTACGTCATCTTCTGTTCGTCCTGATACTCCGCATCGTCCTGCATGGGGGGTGTCTATTGACGAGTCTGTGTTTAAGTCTCCTCGTACGGCATGGGATTGGTCTAGCCATGCAATTATTCCCATGGATAGGAAGACGCTGTCAGGTTATGGCGTCACGGAGACGGCCAATGGGATGGTGCAGCTAATGTCGCAGGTTTACTTCTTCTCTTCCTTCTTTTTTTTGAGAGTTTTGTTATTTTATTCTAACTCTTTGTTGTATAGGCTACGGCGCAAGTGCAGATTGGCGCCGAGAAGTTGATTGCTGCAGATAAGGTTCTGGACGAGGAGAAGAAGAAAGTGATGATTGAGAACAACTTTCGCAGGGAGGCAGAGAAGAAGGTTGAAGACTTGAGCAGGAAGGTTGAGCGTCTGGAACTGTCTAATGCTGGGCAGACTACTCGGATCGCGGATTTGGAGGCCGAGAGGTCCAAGGCGGGGTTTCAAGCCGTGCAACTGTTTAAGAGGTCTAAGGTTTTCTTAGATCAGCGTCTTCGTGATTCCAAAGGGGCGCTTGTGCATGGCTATAACGAATGCAAAGATGATATTTGCAAGGATCATCCTGAGCTTGACCTGAGTATTTACGAGCACAAGTTCGCCCGAGAGGTTGCTTCAGAGATCGGGCGTCGGGCCGAAGAGCTTGAACGCAAGAAAGCTGCCAGTTCCCGTGCGCTCACAAGTCCTTCTGCGAGTCGCAGTGTAGGAGCTTCGGGTTCAGCGTCTGTGACTGCTTCAAGGCCGCCATTGCCGCAGGCTGGAGGTCGCTCCCAGGAGGTTGAAGTACCCAGAGACGTTGCGGAGCAGGATGATTAGAATAGACTTGCTTTGTTTACTAGAGTTTAGTCCTTGTAGCATCTTTTGAGTTTCATTTTGCCGCTTCAGGGCTTTTAATGTGTAAGACATTTTGACTCTTTGAAGGTCTATTTTGGCATTCTTGCTTTGCAAAGTAAATATGCGAAATCTCTCTCCATTTCTGATGAATGAGGATACATTAATGAAAAGAAACTTTTAGGCTGCTAGGCTGCACAGAGCCGTAGAGCTGATTCTGGAAAAAGATAAACTAAAGACTACTAGGCTGTATAAAGCCGTAGAGTCCTAAGAAAAAAGAAACAATCCTGAGCATGAGTAAGATCCTAGTGAATGAATGAAAACGGTGCAGGTGCAGGGGCCCCCTCGGTCTTGCTCATGCATAATAGCGCCTTAGGTTAGTTGCATTCCACGTCCGTGGTATGGCCTTTCCATCGATGTGTTCTAAGTGATAGGCACCCGGGCCTGCTAGCTTGACCACTTTATAAGGACCTTCCCAGTTTGGTGCTAACTTGCCAACCGCTTCCCGCGGAGCTGAAGCCTCGATACGGCGCAAGACGAGGTCTCCTACTCGGAATGTGCGATGTCTGACTCGCTGGTCATAGAATTTGGATACTCGATGCTTGTAGGCTGCAAGGCGTACTGCCGCTTGCTCACGACGCTCGTCAAGGAGGTCAAGGTTAGCTCGGAGATCCTCTTCATTCTGGACAGGGTCGTTAGTTGTTAGCCGAAGGGATGGCAACCCTATCTCAACGGGGATGATGGCGTCAGTTCCAAATGATAAACTGAAGGGGGTCTCACCCGTAGAGGTCCTCGTCGTCGTATTATAAGCTCAGAGGATTTTGGGTAATTCGTCTACGCATAGTCCTTTCGCGCCGTCCAACTTCTTCTTTAAACCTTAAAGAAGGGTACGATTCGTAACTTCAGTTTGTCCATTTGTTTGTGGGTGTGCCACAGAAGTGAAGCGCTGCTCAATGCTTAAGTTGGAACAAAACGTTCGGAAGGTGGCGCTGTCGAACTGTTTTCCATTGTCAGTGATGAGCACACGCGGAATTCCAAAGCGACAAACCACGGCACGCCAAAAGAAATCTTCACATTTCTTTTCAGATATTGTAGCTAGGGCCTCGGCTTCCACCCATTTCGTGAAGTAGTCTATGGCTACAATTACAAATCGTCGTTGAGCTGTAGCCGGGGGGAAAGGGCCCATGATGTCCATTCCCCACATTGCAAATGGTATGGGGCTGCTTATTGATGATAAGGGACCTGGTGGCTGCCTAGGGACCGAGGAGAAACGTTGGCAAGCATCGCATTTCTTCGTGTAGTCCAAGGCATCACGTTGCATGGTCGGCCAGTAATACCCTTGGCGGAGAATTTTGTGCGCTAGAGCACGTCCTCCCAAGTGTTGTCCGCATATCCCTTCGTGGACTTCCCGTAGGGCATAGTCGGATTCAGTCGCGGTGAGACAACGAAGGTAAGGAAGAGTAAAAGATCGTTTGTATAACACGCCTTCCACAATGGCATATCGAGCCGAGCGGTGGATTATGTTCCTAGCTTGCTTCCGGTCGGCAGGTAATGTGCCGTCCTGAAGGTAGGCCTTGATGGGATCAATCCATGATGGTTCATGCTCGATCTGCATAACGTCCTTGGCAGTGATGCTTGGTTCATGCAGGAGTTCTAAATGGATTGTGCGACCGAATCCTGAGGGATCGAGAGAGGCCAACCTTGAGAGTGCGTCTGCGGACGTATTGTCTTCTCTGCGAATTTGTGTAATTCTGAATAGGGCGAATGTATTCGCAATCTCTTTTGCTTTACGCAGATAATCGGCCATTTTTGGGTCTCTTGCTTCATATTCTCCAAGCATCTGTTTCACAACGAGTGCCGAGTCACTGAAAGCATGGAGAGATGCTGCGCGCATTGCACACGCCAGATGCATGCCTGCTACCAAAGCTTCATATTCTGCTTCATTGTTGGAAGCCTGGAAATCGAAGCGAAGAGCATATTCAACGGTTAAGCCATCGGGTCCGTTGAGGATTAAACCAGCTCCACTCCCGCTTGTGTTTGACGATCCATCAACATAGAGCGTCCATGTAAACAGTTCAGTTTGGTTGGGGAGGAGAGGTTTTTCTTCTTCAAGGAGAGGCTCTTCGACTTCAATGGGAAGTGTGCACTCGACTATGAAATCGGCCAGGGCCTGTCCTTTGATTGAGGGTCGAGGTTTATAGCATATGTCGAACTCGCCTAACTCGACTGACCAGGGAACGAGGTGACCAGAAAGGTCTGGCTTGTGTAATATCCGCCTAAGCGGTTTGTCGGTGAGCACAATGATTGTGTGAGAGTGAAAATACGGTCGAAGCTTTCTAGCAGCGTTTATCAAGGCAAATGCCAGCTTTTCTGCATTAGGATACCTCTGCTCGGCTCCCTGAAGGACTTTGCTCACATAGTAAACGGGGAGCTGCTGTCCATCTTGTTCTCTGATTAGGACCGCGCTGACTGCAAACTCAGCAACGGCCAAGTAGAGGAAGAGGTCTTCTCCTATGACAGGTTTGGAGAGAAGTGGTGGCGATGCTAGGTATTCTTTCAATGTGTCAAAGGATGTTTGACCCTCAGCCGTCCACTTGAAATTTTTTATGTTCTTCAATGCCTTGAAGAATGGCAAACAGCGTTCGGCTGATCTGGAGAGGAATCTGCTAAGGGCAGCGATTCGTCCTGTTAGGATCTGTATTTCCTTGACACGCCTTGGTGCCATCATTTCCTGGATGGCTTTGATTTTCTCAGGATTAGCTTCAATTCCCCTTTCTGAGACCATGAACCCGAGAAATTTGCCAGACGATACCCCAAAGGCGCACTTAGTGGGATTAAGGCGCATGCGAAATTCTCGAAGGAGATTAAAGCATTGTTGAAGGTCGACTATGTGCTCTTCAGTTCGAAGGCTTTTGACGAGCATGTCGTCTACGTAAACTTCCATGCTTTTTCCTATGAGGGGTTTAAAGATTTTGTCGACTAACCTTTGATAAGTAGCACCTGCGTTTTTCAAGCCGAATGGCATGACTTTATAACAGAATAGGCCTTGATCTGTGACGAAAGCTGTCTTGGCTATGTCGTCTTCGTGCATACGAATCTGGTTGTAGCCGGAGAATGCATCCATGAAGCTGAGGAGTTGATGACCCGACGTGGCATCGATCAATGTGTCGATACGCGGTAGTGGATAGCTATCTTTCGGGCAAGCTTTGTTCAAATCAGTGTAGTCAATACAAATCCTCCACTTGCCCGTTTCGCCCTTTGGTACCATGACAACGTTGGCTACCCAGTCAGGGTAGTCGATTTCTTGGATGAAGTTAGCATCCAGGAGTTTATCAACTTCCTTCTTGATTATCACTTGCCGCTCTGGTGCGAAGGGTCGCTTCTTTTGCTTAACGGGCTTGCATACGGGATTGACTGAAAGCCGATGTGTGATTACAGATGGGTCTATACCTGGCATGTCGGCCGCGCTCCACGCGAAGAGGTCCATGTTGGAACGAAGGAAAGAGATCAACTGCTCTCGAATTGTTGGCTCTAGCATAGAGCCAATCCTTACGTATCGTTCATCATCTCCTTCTATGAGCGGTATTGAGATAAGAGCCTCCACAGGTTCCGCGCGCCTTACCTTCTTCTCATCGCGCTGATCATCAATCGATAGGGCTTCTTCAACTCTGCAAGAGGCTATGTAGCATCTTCGAGCAATGGTCTGATCGCCTTTTACGAAACCAACTCCTGCTGGGGTGGGGAATTTCATGACAAGGTGGTAGGTCGAAGCTACTGCCTGTAGCTTGTTAAGGCCTGTGCGGCCTAAAATCCCGTTATACGACGATTTGACCTTGGCGATAAGGAAATCAAGTGTATGAATTGCCTGTTGGGGTGCTTCCCCAATGACGACAGTGAGAGAAGCAATTCCTTTTACTGGGGCGGAGGCGCCTGTAAAGCCATATAAAGGAAAAGATATTGGCTTTACCCTATCATCAGAAATTGCCATCTGATTAAACGCATCTTCGAAGATAATATCGGCTGAACTCCCTGTGTCGACCAACATGCGTTTAACTTGGAAAGCATCGATGCGCAGAGTGATGACTAAGGCATCATCGTGCGGCAGACTTATTCCATCGAGATCTGTGTCACTAAACTCCAAAGAAGTGGATGCTCTTGGCCGCTTGGTTGGTCCTTGAGTTAGATTAACTTGCCGTGCGTAGGCTTTTCGGGAAGAGCCAAATAGTCCTCCAGCGCTCGGTCCTCCGGAAATGGTGTTTATCACTGGAGGATCTTTCGGTAATGTCTCCTCTGCTCTCCGCTGATATTTTTTTCCATTTTGCTGTCGATCATTGGCCTTGATGAACTGTTTGAGATGTCTTTTGGCTATGAGGTTTTCAATCTCACGCTGAAGCACCTTGCATTCATCGGTTGTATGCCCGTGGTCTTTATGGAAATGACAATATAGCTGGGAGTCTCTTTTGTCGGCCGGTCCTCTCATAGGTTTCGGCCATTTGAGGATGCTTTGGCTCTTGATCTGATTGAGGATGTGCCCCCGTGGAGTATTGAGTGGGGTAAACGACTTGGGGAGTATTGGGAGTATTGCCCTCGAGCGCTTGGCGTCGTTTGAATTTCCCCCTTCGGGACGATCTTGTCTTTTGTGCCCAGCGTGCACTTCTTCGTGTTGCGAGGTTGTCGAATCTTCTTCAGCTCGAAGATACTTTTCCACCCTGTCAAGGAGGTCCGTCATGTTTTCTGGCGGACGCTTGTTTAACGAGAATCGTAAGGGTGTGTTTGGTCGCACTCTTCTAGCCATTGCTGCGAATGTAACCCTTGGGTCCAAATGGTCAATGAGAAGTTTCTCGGAGTTAAAGCGGGCGTAATATGACTTCAATGATTCTTTTGGCCCTTGGACCATTCGAAAGAGAGCCGAGGAATTCTTCCTTTGCACACGGCTTGTGAGGAAATTGCTCCGAAAAGATTCAGCTAATTGAGCCCAGCATGAAATGGAACGCGGTGCTAGATGCTGGAACCACACATGCGCGGCTCCTTTTAGTGTCACAGGAAATGCTCTACACATGATCTGATCAGGGACCAAATGTAAGTTCATGCCCGAGGTAAAACGAGCTAGGTGCTCCATTGGATCTCTTGTGCCATCATATGATTCACATGGAGGCATTTTGAAGTTGGAAGGAACCGGGAAGAGATCAACTTCTTCTACGAATGGTCGTCCAATGATGATTGGAGCGCTGGAATAACGTTCTGCCCGATGACCACTGGGATTATTCCTGGTGGATTGAGCTTCGCAATAGCTCTCTTCATGTCTCTTGGATCTTGGGTTGCGTCGTTCGTTATCAGAATATTCATCTTCTAATTGTATCACCTGCTGGTTATTATGTACCCCGTCTCGCATTTTAGGGTGACTTGGTCCTTCATGGAAAGTCAAACGCTGACGGACGGATTGCCTCTGCACGTCAGTTATTGGCTTTGCCTTAAGAGGCCGAGGAGGCTCTTGTTGCAAAGGTGGGTTTTCAATAGTGGCTTGCAACTTTTCGATGGATCGTTGCATCGTCTGAATGACAGCAAGTAGATCAGCCTGGTGGTCGCCAGTAGGTGGAATGATATTGGTAGGAGCAACCGTAATGATTCTGGCAGTCGGAGGTTCAGATGGACCAGCCGGGTTTTGTGGAGTTAAGGCAATGTTTGTGGGAAAGGGCGCGGTCATGGCAGTTGTCAGTGCTGCTGCTGTGACTATAGGGGTTTCCATTACTGCTTTCCCACGATCTGCCGGTCGGGAGGTACCTCCACCACGAGTAAGGTCGCGGAGCAGTGTTGATGACGAGCTCGACGCGAGTGCGCCATCTTGCGGAATTTGGGGATGAGGATTTTGAGCCATGGTCTATCTACGAATTTCGGTCCCACGGATGGCGCCAAAATGTTGTGGATGAAATCCGGAACCTGATTCGTCAATAGACATGCGCACCAAAAAGACAACACCGTTACTCGCCGGAGAGATTTCCGGCGGGAAATCTCCGATGCAAAAGTCAGATAATGCTTAAGATGGATTTAGTATGAACTCAGATGAAGTTACTTACCCCTCATTGCCTGTCTCCTTTCCCTTTTATAGAGTTTACCCTCTTTCGTGGTTAGTTACCAGTCTAATGAAGGGTCATACCCCTTAATGGGCAGTTACTGCTATTAAGCAGGGTTTATGGCCATGATGGTAAGAAGTGGGAAGATGGGAGGTTTATTACTCTCCACTTCTTCATTAAGTGAATAGCAGTTCTGATCATACGAGATCGTGACACGTGTCACGATCTCCTAGATGTTATTTTCTTTCCATATCACAGTTCATCTTTACGGTTTTAACCAGCTGAGAAAAGACCAATTCAAAAGGGATTTAATTACAGACTGATACACTTATTGTCTTCCTTAACAGAGCATCCTCCTCTACTATAAAGTGCATAATTGAATATATGCACCTCGGGCTTAGCATAGAGGAAGATAATCTGTTGAGAAAAAATAGCCAAAAAAAAAAAAGAATGCATGGCATCAATATATTGAAATAAACTGTGTCTACGTAATTTTGGTGGAGGTAGGCATACCAAGGCCACGATAACATATAATCTTCAAGCAAAACGAAAAACCAAGAAGAAACATACATAAGTAGAACTAAGTATGGAAATAGAACGAGGGAGACAATCATGATCAGCAGCCTACAGGTTGAGATAACCGGTGTCGTCAAGAACATATACACCACTCATACTGAACAATTACTCTGAAGCAACTAGCGCAAGTATAGTAAACCAACGGACCTTAATTACTTTAATATGTTGCGGACTGGAATTTGCATAATTAAATGTAGCAGGGTGCCAAGCTTTTGGATTTGTCTTATCAGCAGACTGACTCCACAGGGAGTAGGTCAATGTTCTCCGTTCAAGTTCATTCTGAAGCCCCTTCATCTTGAAAAGGAAAAAGATAAAGTAAAGGACAGATATTATCTTGATCAAGCCAAAACTTAATATAGTTGGAGAAAAGAAAATAAAGGAACTGCTAACACACTAATAACACCATTGACATGAAAAACAAAATACAGGAGAATAGTTATTTAAGTTAACAAAGAGAATATTATGTCAAAAGATAGATAACACAACTAGAATTTTGCATACCGTAAGTAAGGTCGGAACATAGTGTTCATCTGGGATACAATTGGGCTCAAGCTGAGGTTCCTGCATTAGAACATACATCAATTAAAAACTTTACTCAGTTTTTAGAAAAATGAGGAAAGAAAAAAAGACGCGCAAATCCAAGGGAAAAGATATCAAAATGTCTTTCACCTAAAAGTTACATTCACAAAAGATGCCTTTCACATAGTTAATGATCAAGTCTAGTTCACTTACAATGGACCCCTTTCCCTTACTCAAGTCTGTAACCGGTCGCCACTGAAAGACAATGAATATTTGCGTATTAGCAGACAATCTCAACACAGAAAGAAGAAAGTCAAGTTGATATCTTTGATGAAACAGAAACTATATCTAAATCAGATTTCTTTTGAACGGGGGAGAGCTACAACCTAAGCACAATTCTCAATTAGTCATCTTCTTGTGTACCTTGCAAAATTTCTTGAAGACAGGAAAAACAACATCATCATCTACAATCACCTCTGCATGTTTCCTGACCAAAGTAATCCACTGAAAGTGCATCACGAAACATCGTGGATGAGATATGAATTGAGAGTTACAGATATCCTTGACTATATATGAAATAGTTGCTGGAAACAAAGAGAATTTGGGGGTAAAACACATGTTTTTGCAGAAAAACCCTTCCATCCTAGATTGCGAAGATCTTCACGCAGGCCATCACCGGATACCATTGACGGCATGAGGGAGGTGCAATATCGGGTCATAGCATTGAATCACGAGAACAATATTCTGCTCTAAGATTTTCATGACTTGTTTGATGGTAATATTATCTTGTCTCATTTACATAATTACCACCGAATCCAAAAGCAATGAGGGTTGAGAAAAAAAGAAAACACAGACAACCATACCTGTGATCCTTTTCGCCATTTGTTCTCTGGTATGACAGGCGAGATCTTTGGATTGTAACGGACTTCTTCTACATCAAGAAAACTGCAATATAGATATTACAAACAAGTCAGCCGTTGTGCATAATCCAATAAAATTGCAGGACTAAGATAAAAGTAAACAAAGAATTCATATGTTCGAAAGCTATGAAGTACCTGTCGACAAAGCTTCTAGGAGAAGACATCAGATAGTTGTAGATGTAACTGAAGTTGTACATAGGTACACAACTGCAAAAGAAGCAACTCAGATATAACAACTTACCAACGGACCAGTGGATTCACTACATTGAAAGGTAAGGGGGTGGAAGGATAAGATAGCACTAGTATGAGGAGGAAAGGAAACAGCTTTAGAAAAACTTACCGACACACTCTTACATCACACTATCATATACCATATAGGTTGAAAAGAAACAATCACAATGTGAAATCTCATTATTGTAATTTGATAATTTCACCCCATAAAACTTTTTATCTTTCTCATCTGTTCTTTCAGTATGTAGTATTATAATTTCAATGTAAATCAGGAGCCTCAACCCGGTGTATACAGCATGTCAAGCAAATATAAATAGATAGAAGGAAACAATGCAACAGAAAATTGGAATTTTTTTTTAGTAACATTTACAAAACCATAGCTCAGTTCAGACAAAGATTCTATGTTACGACGCTTTCTTCTTATTTGTCTCTTTTTTTGGGTGGTTGGGGTGGATGGGGTCTAAAGTTGGCATCAAAGTGTCCTTGATTGAGGTAGCATTACATAGTATTCTCTCTAGCTCTCAGGATGTATTTCATATAGGCTGGCAGTTTCTGGGAGCTGTTTTGATGGTTAATGTGTGTGTGAATTCGAGGCTGAGGAGTCAGCGGTAGTCTCGCAAATTGGACATCAAAAGGCTTATTTTTTGCCATCACATCCTTGTCCTACAATGTAGAAGAAATGCCACAACCATCGAGTCTGCATCAGGACTCTTCTAAGAGATTGTAAAGAATGCAAAACAACCTCTGAAGAGGCTCTCCCTCGCTACAGTCACGTACGTCTCTGCCCATATGACACCTGTTCCAACCGCAGCAAACACAATCTCCAAACACAGCAGTACACAGTACCAATTTGTATACATTATCTATTCATAGCCATGAGCCCACACAAATCTATCACTATGATTCTTGAGAAACCAATAAGCAATTAATAGTGGCACACATTTTGAAGTGCTATGTATTATCTACTGGATATGAGATTATATTCCAACACGCCCCTCATATGTGGCAGACTTCCTTTGAATTATCCAAACAAGTAGACGAATTAAAGTGGACTATGATAACTTTGTTCAATTAAATTGTCTGTTGGGGGCCTAATTCGATCCGCTCTGCTACCACGTGAAAGCATTCCACTCAAATCTAATTAACAGTGAGTGGAGAGCCCCACAAGGCACAGTGGCACACATATACAGAAAAGTAGAATGACCAATTATATCTCCAAGGAACCATACTTTCGATTTAGATAAATCGAAATCTCAAGCAACTTACAGAAGCCAGTTCATTTTGTATTTTCCTTTTTCTTTTCTCGTATGAAAAGGTTCAGCATAGAGTTCAATGGACAGTGAAGAAAACCTGTCAGACACAAGAACAAATCTCTGATTGGCTGGATCATCAAGACTAGCTCTAAGTAATAGCCTCTCTGCTTCTATCATACTAGCTTCTCCCCACGCTACCTGCAACATTGTGGTCCAATTCAACAACATCATAAGCTGCAAATATAAGATTAGCTTTACAAAAAAGGATTAAAATTTTTGAGACCCTTCAAAACATGTACAACAGATTTAGCTAGGACTTCATACCTCAACACTGTTCTTCAGCTGTCGATCTTGAAAGAAAGCGGACCTCGTAGTTGACCCATTGAGAACAAAACCAGGCCTTGAATGTACATAGATAGAAAATTCCGAACCAGGTGCATTCTGTAAACTCATCAACATCAAAGAAAATTATGTCACCCACTTTGCTAATTAAACCTGCCTATTCAGTAATATCGATAGATTTAAGAAAATATGCAAGTCACATAATAACACGGGATTAAGTTGTGTACATATCAATTGCAAGCCACATTCCACCGGAATTATTTCATTGCAGTTGATGATAAAACAAGCAGAAGTGCCTTTTTGTCGCTAAAAGGGTTTCTACAGCCTACACTAGCAACTTATGAAGGTGGCCAATGCCACGTCAGCAACTCATTTTAGAGGCATAGCGGATGCAAATGTCGATAGAAATCGTTTATTGATATAAATGACGTGATAGAATGGACGGACAAGATTTTTTCATGAAAATTGTAAACAATGGTCGGAAAGATTGTAGTTGTAGCCAAGCTAACGGGCGAGATCAGGAAATGACAAATAATTATCACATAAGTTGTTTTAAATGTTTTTTAAACTCGTTCAGTCTCATACGTATATTTCGCTGCATTTTTTCTCCCCTAAAATTTTTCGTATCATTCAAATCTCGTTCATCAGTTGCACCACGTGATATCCGTCACTTTGGAGATAGCAACACATACTTATTTCTAGCAAAATTAGAGGCAGGTTTGGTCCTTTAGACTGATTGGCTCGTATTGTTGGACGCATTGTATACCTTGAAGAAGCAGTGCCAGATGAAACCGAGGGGAACGTTCTTTCGAACGAGGAACAGAAACGCAATTTTCGCGCCAAACGAACGGTGGTCGACGACGATGGCGGTGGCGGATTGAGGAGGCTTCGACCGAGAGTGGAGCACGAGGAGTACGAGGGAGGTGAGGAGGAGCGTGATGAATGTCACGAGCTTGGAGTCGAACCAGAAACGGGGTCGCGAGGGAGTAGTGGAGTTCTTCTTCGACATGGGCTTGCTTTCGTCGTCGTCCTGCAGCGAGGGACAGAAAAAGAGAGATGGGATTGGGAGTTGAGAATGGATGAGGGGGGTCTTTTTGGAGGAATAGCGTTAGAGAGAGAGAGAGAGAGAGAAGGGTACATTAAATGGGCATGAAACAGAGAGAGGAGGAGTACATTGAATGGGCGTGAAACAGAGGGAGGAGGAGTGCTGCAACTGAAAGCACGAATCGTAACTGCAAATTTGCTAGGCTGTGGCCTGTGTCTGTGTGTGTTCATTCTCTGCTGTTGTTCTCTTTACGGCAATTTCCAGCCTTCATACCAGACGAGAGAACATACGCGGCGATACATGAGAGTGACATGTCAGCTGTAACGATCTAGATCCTCCTTGTGCTCTAAATTCTCCAATCTATGATATATATATATATAACAACGACCATTTACATAAACAAGGAGTTTCTAGGTGCATGAATTTACAAATGTACGTTTTAGTAATTGCAAAAAGTTGCGATTGAATACTCTTTTTCTTCCTTTACATTGTCATTTCTTTTTTCGAATTTTGGCAATCTTTCTACGAGTCATGTTCCCATTTTTGGTATGATCGTGTAAATTATATTCCTTATTTGTTAAAGACTAAAATTATTGGTTCCAACAGAATAAAGTTCATGTACAATCAAGCAGAGATCAGGGTTGGACGAGAGGAAGGAGTAGCCGAGTAGGCGCCGGAGTTAGAGGGCAGGGTGGACTAAGCGTGAATATCTTATATAAGAATGTGTAGAAAAGAAAACAAACGATAGACATTTTCACCTTGACCTTTAAATTTTTTGTTCATTCACGCTATTACATCTTCCTACACACGAATTCCCTCGATCAACCCATGTGCAATTGCCAACGTCAATTGCTCTCACGCTTAAGATGATTCCATCATGCTGGACTCTTATCAGCGTGCTAAATAATTCATGCGTACTGTTTTTTCAAGACACATACCTTTTTATTTGAAGATAATTTAGCATTAAACAAAACATCTTAACGTCATTCTGTGTTGTACCTGTGTGTGGCTTATTCTTTCATTCTTTACTTAAGAAAATAGTAGTTGCTGGATCATTCATATTTTTGTGTAACCCAAGAATTTTTATAAAGAGGGCTGAGTGATGGAACAAAAGGCAGTTGGAAAGACGGATGGAGTAGGGTACATGGGTGAGAGATCATAGTTTCTATTTCATAGAAGTTGCTGACTATTTATGGATATCTTGCTTCTTAAGGGAATGAATGTAATACCCATTTGGTGGGAGGGTTTATATTTTAAAAATGAGTGTAAATAATGGGTTAAATAGAAATACATAATGTTCAATTTATAGCTTTCTTCAAGCTTAATTGGTGGTAGCAGATAATTGGCTGGAAAGTTACTTTTTCTATTTTCAAAATTCAATTAAATAGATGTTAAGGTATAACTGACCAGAAAGTATAACCACCCATGACCTCCATTCCCCCACTTTTCCCAACTAACACTTTAATAAACATATATCAAGTCTCGTGCATAGTACGAGATTTTAGCTAGTATATATATATGGTTACACAGGAAATTAAAAATTAAGCTTGGGGTAGCAAATTCAGGAGCGTCCCTAACTCTCTAGAAGGTTGATTAAGGTAAGAGAGAGAGAGAGAGAGCCGCCTTGGTTTGAACCATAGTGGCAAATTCGGCGTTCGGGAATTATTCGGAGAATTTCGTCATTGAACCTGAAATAATTCGGTGGAATAACAAAATTTGTAATGTAAATCCGGAATAATTCGAAAATTAATGTTTAGGTTACAATGGTTTTAAATATATGAAATTCATAAACTCTGTAATTGAAATGACAAAAATGTAAGAATTCTTCCACTCTTTTAAGTGATGGGTAAAAAATTGAGAGAGAATATATTGACAATATTATATAGTTATGTGTGGCTTAATTCATTATTTATTTATTTTGTTAAATTCAAACAAGTCATGTAGTGGTGTGATGGTACAATGCTGCGGTAATAGGCAATATTGCCTGGGTTCAAATCCCAATGAAGGAAAGCCATGCAATTGTTCTTTTTCTAAAAAAGGAAGAACTTTAACTAGCGATATAATCGGAAATATCGCGATAAATTTGTTAATTTCGCGATATTCATGAATTATTCCCGTTTCTTTCGATTAATCCCGATAAAATCTTGATTATGACTTTCTAGTAATTTATCGTGATAAATTTTCGAATATCGTCAATATAGCGTGAATTTTGTTACTATGGTTTGAACTCATGTTAGCAAGCTTATCCACATATTTATTGTCTTTTCTCAGAACATGTGAAATGTTGGAAGCTGTTGCAATGAGCAAAAAGTGACAGTCCTTAATTAAATTGTTTAGCGAGTGGAAATCCTTGTCTGTCGGTAGAATCTTTTCGACCGTGAGCAAGTCAGGGTCCATGGTGGCATCGTGAAGATTTTTGTCCCTGATGATCTGAAGGCCTTCAAGGATTCCTTGGAGTTTAGCTTCTAGCATATCACAACTAGGTTGGCTGCTAAATAATCCCTATATCCATTGTCCCTTGTCATCGCGTATGAGACTGCTAAACCCGCATTTGAGATTTCCCTCGACACTTCCATCAGTGTTAACTTTGATCTTACTTGCCAAAAGGAAACACCAAAGGGGTGGAAGGTTAAGCATTCAATCACTTGTGCTTTGTTTTTTGGTGGGCGCAAGAACTTAAAATTAAACAAAAGCCGAAATTACATCACTGTTCCTCTCATCTTCCAGGAAAGACAAAAAGCTGGAAGATGGTGGAACAAAACCAAAAACATTACAAAGAGCAGAATGAGCAGCAAGATTGTGGGCTGCTCTGTTCGCTGATCTAGGGGAGAAAAACACATCCCAACAAGTGAATTTAGTAAGGAGCTGTCTGGCTTGTTCAATGATGTGCCTGGTTTTCCAATTAGGAGTCATGGAATGGTCCTTTAGCATATCAATAATCACCTTAGCATCTCCTTCAACTATAACATATTGCTTCCCCTCCAAAAAGGCTGTGCGGATTGCAAGCAAGGCCGCAGTGGCTTCGGCTTCTTCAGGGTCCTGAGTCTCTAGCGTTTCTGTGCTTCCAAATTCAAATTTACCTTCAGCATTCCGGCAAACCATAGCAGCCACTGCTCTATGACCGCGTACCGTCGCATCAAAATTGACCTTATGCCATCCTGCAAAAGGAGGTTTCCATGCATACCGCTCTTGTATATCCCTAGATTTGCCCCCAAGAAAGGCAAGATAGGCGTTGGAGACTTTGTTGATGGTATCTGCTGATTTGTTGTGGTCAAAAGGGACACCTTCCATCAAAAGCTTGTTCCTGCCGAACCAAACCAAATCCATTAGTGTAGCTGCATAATTTGTATATTTGATTCGTTCTTCAGAATGTTGTCCTGGTGGATTCAAAATGTAATCCAGCCATTCCACCTGCGAGTTCAGACCCACCGGAGGTCGGCAACCTAGAGACGAGGCAGCCCAAATGAGTCTAGTTCTGCTACACTCAAGGAAGAGATGTGTAGGTGTTTCAGGGCACAATCCGCAAAGGGGACAATAGGGGTCAATTTCAGGGAAGAAAGCCACTAACTTTTGTCTCACCGGGAGCAGGTTCCAAGCAATGCGCCAAATGAAGATTTTGTGTCGCTCTCTTAGCTTAGCTTTCCACAGCCTCTTCCAAAAATCTGCTGGGAAGAGAGGATTAGGTCTGAACTTTTGCTTGTTTTCCGTTAGATACGCCGATCTAGCTGAGAAATTCCCTTTCGAATCCGGGGTCCAAGCTATTATGTCTTGGGTTTGTGTTGCTGAAATTTTGATCTTCCTAATAGCTTCCACGGTTGCCTCGTCGAATAAGCTTTGGATTTTTGGGAAATTCCACTCACGTGAATTCTGATAGAAAAGGTCAGCCACTAGGTTGATTTCATGAAAATCTGAGTTTCTTTTGGCATAGGTGAAACCTTCATTTGTAGGGATCCACCGATCCTTCCATACATGAGTGTTTTTACCATCTCCTACAATCATACCCAAGCCTTTTTCAATGATTTTCCGAGTCTTGCAAATACCTTTCCAAATCCATGACCCTGACTTCAACGGAGTGTATTCGAGGAAAGGAATGCCTCTCAAATACTTTGATTTCATGATTTGTACCCATAACTCATTCGGGTTCTTCAAGATTGTCCATCCCAATTTAGCAATCAAAGCTAGATTAAAATCATGCATTCTTTTGAAACCCATTCCACCAGCTGATTTAGGTATGCATATAGAGTCCCAAGCTTTTGGGTGGTAATGGTTTTTTCCATCATCATTAAAACCCCACCAAAAACTGCGCATTCGCTTATCGATCTTCTCTGTGATTTTCTTTGGGAGTATGAACGTCGACATCACATAAGTCGGAATTGCCATGGCTGTAGCTTTCAACAATGTTGTTCTACCAGCTTGAGAAAGGACTTTACTTTTCCAGCTTGCTAATCTCCGTTCCACTCTTGTCACTATCTCTTCAAAGAGCTTGCTCTTAGATTGATTAGTGAAAATAGGCAGCCCCAAGTATTTTGCCTCTTTTGGAGCTTTACCAAGCTTCAGAATTCTGCAAATGTCACTTCTTAATCTTGGGTCGAGGTGCTTGCTGAAGTAGATTTTCGACTTATGCTGATTCGTGCACTGTCCTGACCAAGAATTGTAAGTATTCAAGCATTTTTGGACTGTTTCAGCTTCCGCTATATTTGCCCGGCAAAAGATGATTAAATCATCAGCGTAAAGGAGGTGTGAGATGGCGGGGCTACCCCTGCTTGGTTTGATACCATGTAACTCTCCGCAATTTTCAGAACGGAGAAGTAATCTTGTAAGAATCTCTGAAGCTATGATGAATAAATATGGAGACAGCGGATCTCCTTGTCTCAAACCTCTCTGGGGTTTAATGTGGCCAAAAGGAACTCCATTCAATAAAGTAGAGAAGCTGGTGGTGGATATGCACGAATTTACCCAATGAATCCAAATCGGTGGGAAGCCCAGATTCTGAAGAATTTTGAGGATAAAGGACCACTCGATTTTGTCGTACGCCTTCTCCATGTCGATCTTTATTGCCATTAGCCCTGCTCCCTTCTTCTTTCTCATGGAATGCCAGATTTCTTGGACAATGATACTATTGTCATTGATCAAGCGTCCAGGAACAAAAGCCGATTGCATCGGTGAAATGATTTTGGTGAGGAGAGGTTTCAACTTATTTGCCAAAAGCTTGGATATCACTTTGTAAATACCATTGCAAAGGCTGATTGGCCTATAATGTTCAGCTTTTGTAGGAGAAGGAATCTTAGGGATCAGAACAATGTTGGTGTGATTTAGTTAATGCAAAAGAGAGTTGCCGCTGAAAAAGCTTTGAATGGTTCTGCACACATCAAAATTCACAGACTCCCAATAAGTTTTGTAGAAGAGAGATGGCATGCCATTAGGACCGGGAGCTTTGAGATTGCTGAATTTCTGCAAAGTAGAGGAGATCTCTGTAACCGATTGTGCTTTGTTTATGCCTATGTAATGTTATAGAATTGTGTATGATTCATATGGAAAGTTATAATTAATGGGTTATCAATCTCACTCACACGTTAGGATTACACTTGTAGGTAAAAGAGAAAAAAATGGAAAAAAAGGAGAAACGATGTAGAGCCTAAAGGAAAATTTTGAACTTGTAATAATAATTGCAGATAAAACTTTATATGCTTTTATATAAGCGCCTCGAAGTTCCAATTTGGGGTCCTAAGATTGAATAAATTGGGCATCACAAGCCTTGACAAGTGACAACCAAAGCATTAGAACCTTTGACGTCAATTGGTGTTTTGGGTGCCGAACTAGAAGTTTGAAATGTTGGTTGTCAAAACCGAAATATCAAGGTGGTCTACGCACAAGGTTATATATGCAATTACTTGTGCTCAAGCCAATTTGAATTGAGTCCAAAGTCAAAGGAGAACGATCTTCTTAAAACTTTTTATTTGCTCATTGGGCCGAGCTGAGTACTCAAGCTCTTTACTTTTTATTCTCATAATAACCTGATCTTGAGAAAGCTTCAGTGTTACCATCCTACATACATACCTTAGCTGTGCTCAGTCTAAGAGGATTTGTTGGTTGCCCAAAATTCTCAATGTAGAGCAAATCACCTTTCATACGTCGTATCAACCATAACTTGACTCTGATAATACTTTCATTGACCTGCCCTAGGATATTTGCATGGTCTCGGATCATTGATCTCGACCGTTTAAGATCCTTGAGTCGGTAGAGGCAAAGTGATAGAAGCAAGACCTAAAAATGAGGACACGTGATTATTCACAAATATCTAATGGTATTTATGGTCCTAACCGGTTGTTCAAGACCGTTCAATATTTTCAACTACAGTAGTCGCTAAAAAATGGTCGGCTACAAGAAAATTGAAGATCCACAGCCCTGAAGATATTATTTACTACAAGAAAACTGAAGATCCAAAACATAAACTACATACTTGCCATTAAGTACCCTTACTAAGTTACAGACTGCCTCAATCACAGGTCATGCAGCAACGGCCAACAAGTAACTACTTTTGCTGTCTATAGTAGACCGTAGTTCTAATACATGCTTCACTCGCATCAAAAATTGAAGAAAAGAATACATGCTTCAAAGATTTTACTTGGTTTCCGAGTTTGGTGTATCAAACTTCTTCACTCCATGAGGGCTTGCACCTTCTCAACAAGACCATCAACGTAACATTTATCCAGCCTTTTGTCTATCAAGAATTCCCTCCAATTAGTAAGGTTGGCCCTGACCTCCAATTAGTCTCTGACCTCCATTCCAACCTTACTTTTAACATCCATTACTAATTTTATTGTCTCGCATACACCCTCCTTGGAAAATTACCGTCGTCTTCTTCTCTCTTAACTTCCACTGCGACTTTCAAGTCTCCCTTCATCAATGCTGCACTAATAATTCGATCACCACATGTGATAATTTGTCTTGGATAAAATAAATAAATAAATTCTATTTACAACCTGAGCAACCCAACCCGTTTGTGTTTTTTATTATTCGGAACGGGTCGCGAATTAACTTTAAGTATATAAGTCGTATTATGTTATTTTTAGGGTTAAGAGAGAGGGGCCGTTTTGAGAGTTTTTTTTAAAGAGACAAAGATCTATAATTTTCATTGACAGATATACCGAACCACGTAAATCTTGTGTTTTGTATGCCATTTTTTTTTGCCTTCGATTTTTTTCTTTATTGTTTGGTGCAAAATTTAGTTTATTTTTTCACATATTGATTGGGTAATTATTGTCTTTCGATACAAAAAATATATGAGTTATGACAATTGTCAAATTGTTTAAGACCGTAGAAAATAATCAGAGTGTGTTTGGATGAGGTAATTGAACCGTGAATTTCACTTTTATAGAGGATTTTAAAATACTTTGTATAAAATATTTTGTTTGGAAACTGATAAGATGGATTTACCAAATTCTATGAGGGATTTGGAAAGAAAATTTGATATACTAAAATTCCCTCTAAAAATAACTAGTTCATACTAATTATTTGTCAAATCCCTTCCACAAAAAAAGTCTCCATAATTTTAGGTAACTTCTTCCATAAAAAAAGAAGATTCTCTCTCATTAGCTTGTACCTATACATTATCATTTATCTAGGTCAAATTTTCAAATGTAAATCCACATATAAAATACTCAATCTATAAAATCCCCAAACACTAAATTTACAATTCCATAAATTTATAAACCAAAAATTTTAAAATAAATGAATTTTGAAATACAAGGTATCATTTTCTTGGATAAAATACACTTCAATACTTGAAAATTACCTCAAAGTCTCACCTCAGTACTCAAGTCTCAAATGTCCAATTTTAACACTCACATATATGGCTCTTTATTTAGAGAAGGGAAGTTGATCACGCGCAAGGCTGGAAGATGAGTCAGCAGGCGCGTGAATGCATCCTTAAGTGAAGAGTTAGAGACCACGCGCCAAGAGCCATTACCAGAGAAAGAAAGAGAAGAGTTAATGCTGACATTAACTCTTAATCAGCATTTAAGAGGCAAATAAGTAATTAAGCAGAACCAAATCCAAAATGGATCTTTGCCTGAAGATTTACAGCATTTAAATAATGTCTTTCTTGTATTTTCTTTTCAGTAATTACATTTTCCTACTTTTGTTTAGAATCAGTTGTAACCATCTATATGAAGGCCAAGACAGCACAGAGAGGATCATTCAGTTATGCAAAGAAAATTCTCATTTCTCTCTCTTCTCTCGAGCTCTGTATTTTCTCTTCTTCTGGTCCAAGCAATTGGATTTTCTTTCTTCAAATTGCTTCTCAAAAGTTCATTTCAATTTAGCTTGGAACTAAGTCAAGTATCCAATTCTTGACAATTTGGTATCCAGAGCCTTTCGATTCTCTACAACTTAAACCAAATTCAATCGAAAAACACTCCAGAACACAAATGGGTTACAATACAAGGCAAGGCAAACAACAACAACTTGATGAGCATGTGAGCTTAATGGAAGCTCAATTCGCTGATCATTTTGGGGCGATTGATGATCAGTTGATGAATATGAAGGAGGTTATGTCAGAAATTCCTGACCTAAAGCTATCAGTGGAACAACTGAGAGATAAAATGCCAAAAGTAAGGCATACTCTGGCCGAAATGCAAACTATGCTACAACAGCTGTTGAGCTTGAAGGAAGGAGAAGAATCATTCTCGAGACAGTCCAAAAATGCAAGGGTACCTGGATGGAACCACAAGGAATTCTATCAACACACTACTGGTAATCCTTACCCTAAGCTACCTAAAATGGATTTTCCTCGATTTAATGGTGAGGATTCTTATGGTTGGGTGAGGAAGGCTGAGAGATTCTTTGAGTTTAACCCAATAGATGAACCAATTAAAGTAAATTTTGCTTCCATACATTTTGATGGGCAAGCAGAATTCTGGTTTGGTACTTACATTAAGGCCAAGGGGAGAGTAACATGGGATGTGTTTGTTAGAGACCTAAATTCCAGATTTGCTAGCTTGTTTAGAGAAAGTATTGTGGGGGAATTTCATAAACTACGGCAGACTACAACTGTTGAAAGCTATTACAATGAGTTTGAGGCACTGAGATCAATTCTAGTCAGTGAAGGATGCAAGTTTGAAGAGGATTACTACATACAAAGTTTCATTTGAGGTTTGAAGGATGAAATCAGATTAGAGGTGGAGAAATTCGAGCTCTATGATCTCTCGAGAGCTATATTTCTAGCAAGGAAACATGAGGCTAGTATTTCAAATGGTTGGCATAGCTCTAGGACAAATGCTAAACCAATGGTACCTAGCCCTATTGCTGCAAACAAGAACCAGAATAGCAACCCAGCTTGGAAGAACAAACCCATTTTCACCAACCCTCCTATTGTACCTGGGCACCAACAGAAAGCAATTCTGCCTACACCAAACACACCTCCTATTCAAAAACTCACCAAGGGCAATTTTGATGATAGGAGAAGGAAAGGGTTATGCTATTGATGTGATGAAAATTTCACTCATGCTCACAATTGCAAGCATAAGAAAGTTTCTATGTTGATAGTGGATGATGAAAGGGAAGAAGAGCCACCACCTGTGTATGATGAGGAGCCACCTCAGTTGGAAGATGTGGGCACAAAAGATGATAATGATACAGTAAAAATCACAGTAAATGCCATCACAGGCAATACCACCCATAACACATTCAAACTATGAGGAGCTTATGGCAAGAAGACTTTCTCAATACTCATTGACACTGGATCAATTCATAATTTCATTGATCCTGTCACAGCAAATAGGTTGGGGTGTGTGCTAACTCCAACAGAACCAATGACCATTATGGTGGCAGATGGAAACAAGGTGAATAGTGACTCTATATGTACTGGTTTTAGCTGGAAATTGCAAAACACTGAGTTTAATTCAAATATGATGGTACTTCCTTTAGGGGGATGTGAATGTGTATTGGGGTTACAGTGGCTAAAAAGCCTTGGCAAGGTGCAGTTTGACTTCCATGAGATGACAATGACTATTGTTAAGGATGGAAAGACTTTGGTGTTACATGGAGGGGATGGACAAACTGAAGTCAAAGTGATGTCTGCTCAAGGAATGTTTAAGTACATCACCAGTAACCAAGGAACACTTTGTGGTCAGGTGTTTACCATCACAACCATGCAAACATGGTACTACAGGAAATTCATCAAGCACTATGGCATCATTAGCAAACCTTTAACGAGGTTGCTGCAGAAGAACAATTTCCACTGGAATCCTGAAGCCATAAAAGCCTTTGAAGCTCTCAAAACTGCAATGACTAGTGCTACTGTTCTTACCTTACCAGATTTTTCTATCACTTTTACAGTGGAGGTTGATGCAAGTGAGCAGGGTATGGAGGCCTGTCTTAATGCAATTGGGAAGACCAATAGCCTTTTTCAGTAAGGCTTTTGGGCCAAGGGCATTAGCTATGTCCACTTATGAGAAGGAATTGGTATCCTTAGTACAAGCAATTCTACATTGGCATTGCTACCTAAACAGTCAACCATTTGTTGTGAAAACAGACCATTGTAGCCTTAAATTCCTGTTAGGACAGAGAGTTACATCATTATTGCAGTAGAAGTGTTTATCTAAACTACTTGGTTTCACCTTTGAAATACACTACAAGGCTGTGAGGGAAAATGGAGATGCAGATGCTTTATCTAGAATGCCAAGGGAAGAGCCAATATCTGGAAGATGTCAAGCTATATCACAAGTCACACCTTTATGGCTCACTGAACTACATGAAAGTTACGAAGGAGACCAAGAAGTACAAAAACAGATGCAACTCCTCATCTTGGAACCTATGGCAATATCTGAGTATTACTTTGAATAGGGTGTGCTTAGATTCAGAGGTAAACTATATGTTGGAAGGAATGGGGGGTTGAGGGAGCAGATCATACAAGCCTTGCATGCTTCAGGAATTGGGGGCCACTCTGGAAACACAGCTACTTTTAAAAGGATTGCAACCTTGTTCTTATGGCCTTTGATGAGAAGTGACATTAAGAATACCATTTTGCAGTGTGAAATATGCTAAAGAAAGAAGGTTGAACATGTCCCTTATCCAGGACTTTTACAACCATTACATATTCCTTCATAATTCTGGAGTAGTGTCTCAATGGACTTCATTGAGGGGCTGCACAATCTGAAAACAAGGAAGTGATTATGGTAGTGGTGGATAGACTGAGAAAGGTTACTCACTTCATTGCACTCAGTCACCCTCACACAGCTCAAGATGTGGCTAAAGCTTACTTTGACCATGTCTTTAAGCTACATGGTGCACCAGATAACATTGTCACAGACATAGGGAGCATATTTTTTAGCCAATTCTGGCAAAAATTGTTCCATCTTATGGATACCAAGCTGAGCCTTAGCATAGCTTACCACCCTCAAAGTGATGGCCAAACTGAGAGGGTAAATCAGTGTTTGGAGACTTACTTGAGATGTTTTAGTGGGGATAGACCTAAGGCTTGGTCAAAATGGTTGACCCTTGCTGAGTATTGGTTCAATACTTCATACCACAGTGCACTCAAAATGACTTCATTCCAAGCACTTTATGGATATAGCCCCAGGCCCCTTAATCTGGGAACAAATGAGACCACTCACATAGCCTCAGTGAATGCATACATGGCTGACAGAGCTAAAGTTTTAACCCTGCTCAAGCAAAATTTGGTGATTGCACAAGAGAGAATGAAGATGTATGCAGACAGAAAGAGGACTGAAAGGGAGTTTGCAGTAGGAGATTTTGTTTACTTAAAATTGCAGCCATATAGGCAGAGCATCCTAGCTCTTAGAAGGAATCTGAAACTTTCTCCTAGATACTATGGTCCTTTTGAAATCATAGCAAAGGTGGGAAAAGTAGCTTATAGACTCAAACTACCCCCAGAGGCTAAGCTACATCCTGTGTTCCATGTCTCACTCTTGAAGGCTGCAATTGGTAAAGGAGTGGCTGTTAATCAAACTCTTCCTCCTATTAATGAAGCTGGCCGGGTAACCCTTGAACCTACTCATATTCTGGAGCACAGAATGATCAAAAGAGGATCTACATATGTTCCTCAAGTCTTGGTAGGATGGACTAATTTACCAGAATGAGACACTACCTGGGAAGATTGGGAGGTTCTAAAGAACAAATTTCCTGAGTTTGTTGCAGTGGTGGAGGGAAATTTTGAAGGGGAAGGGAATGTCAGGAATTCTCCTAAAAGAATTCCTGTTAGGATCAGAATTAAGAAGAAGAATTTACCTGAAGCTTCTGTTAATATGGCAGCTGAAAAGGAAACACAGGAAGAAAAAGGCTTAACAACAGATTTGGAAACAGATGGAAGGGAAGTTGATCACGTGCAAGGCTGAAAGATGAGTCAGCAGGCGCGTGAATGCATCCTTAAGTGAAGAGTTGGAGACCACGCGCCAAGAGCCATTACCAGAGAAAGAAAGAGAAGAGTTAATGCTGACATTAACTCTTAATCAGCATTTAAGAGGCAAAGAAGTAATTAAGCAGAACCAAATCCAAGATGGATCTTTGCCTGAAGATTTACAGCATTTAAATAATGTCTTTCTTGTATTTTCTTTTCAGTAATTACATTTTCCTACTTTTGTTTAGAATCAGTTTTAACCATCTATATGATGGCCAAGACAACACAGAGAGGATCATTCGGTTATGCAAAGAAAATTCTCATTTCTCTCTCTTCTCTCGTGCCCTGTATTTTCTCTTCTTCTGGTCCAAGCAATTGGATTTTCTTTCTTCAAATTGCTTCTCAAAAGTTCATTTCAATTCAGCTTGGAACTAAGTAAAGTATCCAATTCTTGACATCGAGTGAGACTGAGAGTCGCACACTAGACTAGAGAGAGAGGCAGCGTAAAGGATTTTTTTTTAAAGTTCAGGGGGTACATTAGCGTACCCTCGTCCTAACGTGGTTCCGCCACTGGGAACCACCCATCACGGCACCGCCTACCACCAAAACAGGAATCCACACCATACACGATCACCGATCACCATAAGCCTGCCACAGCCACCGCCACAGCCTACCCACCAACGTTAACTACTCTTCCCACCTCAGCCCCACCACTGATCACCATAACCCCACCACATATACATTCGAAGTCGTAGCCAAAAACCACAACCTCAACCTCCACCCACCATCTCAACCAATCACCCCACCCATCACCACCATAAACCAAGGGAAGACAGAGGTTGGATTGGTTGGGTCACGGTGAGAATGATGTTCAAAGAAAAATTGAGATGAAGATGTTTTGACTTTTTTTTTCCTTTTTTGGTTAAAAATATGATTTGGCATATTTGCCCTTGGTTTGGGGCCCATTTGACTGGCTTTTGTGAACCATTTGAATGGAAAATCAGACAATAATACTAAGGAAAATATGGTTTGGTGTAACATTTTTTTGTATTATATAACTGCCTATATAAAATGGTGACAAATGACATTTTAAAACCCTTTTCGAAAAGTGAAATAAAGAAAAATTCTTAAATGCTAAATAACAACATAAGAGGTCATGTTTGATTTTCAAATTTTGAAAATCATTCCAAAAATATAATCAAAATACATCCAAAATATGTAGTTAGGATACATCAAAAAATAATGGTTGATATTATGAGAATCACAATATCAAGCATGATATGAGAATATTATAATTTAACTTTGTTTTTGCACTCATTTTATCGAGTGTGACGATTAAATACTTATACATAATGTTTACTTTTTTTTACAAAATTTAGAATGGTAACTTTAGTTTTGTGACAGTAAATACTTATATGTAATGTTTACTTTTTTCACAAAATTTATATCGGTAACTTTAATTTTGCACGCGCGATGTTGGTTATTTTAATGTAAACAAAGACTCAAGCCTACAACTGCCAAAATTAAACACTTGGGTACACTTCATTAAATACTTGGTGAGATTTTGAGATAGTTTTGAGGTATTAAAGCGTACTTAAACTTATTTTTTCTTAAAATTTTGAAACCTACATAGCCTTTACCAAAATTTACATCTGGAGGAGTAAACCACTCCACGAGCGATCGTTTTCTTTACCCCAATTTGCAACAAATTACACTTACTTTAGCACTCCCGACATAGATGCAGGGGCCAAGATCTTTAGCACTGCCTTTAGTTTTTCTATTTCTTACCCCGTAATAGAAGTTTCCGGAACCCATGGGCACTTTTTGTTAACTCGCATGCATCTCGTAATTGACCATCAAGGGGCCATCAGGGTGGTATACTCTTCACCTATAGTCAGGGGCGGACCTACGTTGTGACAAGGGGGGCTGAAGCACCTCCTGACTTTTGAAAAAAAAATTATTTTTTTTGGGAATTGCACCGCGACTCCGTTCCCGAGATCCTGAGATCCCGTTCCCCGAGACGCTGTTCCCGATACCCCGTTCCCCGAGAGACGCCCACTCGGCAGTCACCCAACCTCTCTCTCTCTTACCGTGACCGTGACTGACCGCCGGTGGAACTGATCCGTGACCGTGACTGACCGCCGGTGGACTAAGCTCAGGCAGGCCGTGACGCACAGAGACAACTCCGACAGATCAGGATCTGCCGGTGACGCACTGATGCACCAGATCAGGCAACGCACCGCACCAACGTCTCGACGGCGGCGACGAGATCTGGCCCCTCACTCCGCTCGTCGACTGCTACTTCGAGGTTTCGACCAGATCTGGTCCCTCATCCCCTGCCGGCGACGACTGACGAGGCTCCCTGCCTTCAGTTCAAAGTTCAAAGCAGAGATGCAGAGGTCCGTAAGTTAGTGTGGGTAATGTGCCATGTATGATGTATCATGTATGTATGGGTCGTATACTGAGTGTGTCATTTATATTTTTGTCAAACCTTATTCAGCTGGATATTATCCCATTAAATGATCAGTTCTTACATCAAATTTTTTTTTTTAAATGTTTAGTTCAAACAAGATTTTTTTCGATTTTGTGCAATGTATATATTGTGCCTTGTGATTTATCACTCAACCAGAAATATTGTGCAACGTATAACCAGAAATATTTTGTTGTTTCAAGTAACGACTGGACGCGGCAAGTCGAGTGTTTTTAATAAAAAAAATTGGTGAATTTGAAATATTTTTGTTCCACCTGAAAAAAAATTCTAGTTCCGGCCCTGCCTATAGTGACAAATTTAGACTCCATTGGTTCAAAATTCTCTTTACTTTTCAAACATTTCTTCATATATTTACACTTACTTTGCTCTAATTAATCATTTGAGAAGCTTTAAAATATGGAGTGACACTTAAATTATTTATACAGTACAATTAAGGCGTATGTTTAACTGCTCATTATCACTGTACTACCTAACGCCATGCTACCTTGTAGATCCAGGGTGAAAAATCATTATAATCAACAGGCGATTAAGAGACCAAGGTGGTAGCCTAGGTAAAGTCCTCTGCATTACCTACGCAAGGCCCACATATTCGAGTCTCGTGATAAGCAATGGTTGCGAGATGAGGATAAGTTTCGCAACATCCGATATCTAGTAGGACATCTGATAATGGAAAAGACTAATATTCAGTGCTGCAAATAAACAAGATTCTACATAGAATAGAAGAGCGGAAGAGTCACCCATTGAATGTGTAACTTGTTATATAGAGTCAACTTATCAGGAACTGAAAACTCGTATACAACATGAACCAAGTGTTGACAGAGAAGCAATTGGTACAATTCATCCCAGTATCCCTCAAAATACTTTAGGGATCAAAACTTACAAATATGATTCATGTATATTCTTACTTTGCCAAAACTGCGCGGCTGATGGCAAGTTAAAAAATGGGTGTCATCGATGCTATACACTAATTGGAGATTTTCATCAGATATGCCACTATGCATCCCAACAACGCACCAGCAACCACCTGTTGTCGAATTACCAACTACAATTAATAAGCTTCTTGTGGAAGGTCAAGAATGAAAATGTGGCATATCAACGTTTCATACTGTTATCATGGCATGGGGCGATATATCCTGGTGCATGCATCTGTTCCTATGCCATTATTCAGTATCGAGTATCCAAGACAACACGATGAGCAAAAACCAGTAACAGGCTATATGTTGCAAGTTGTTTAGCGAGTAACAAGCTATATATGATTTGTTTGATTCCCCAAGCAACAAAAGCGTTAACTTTTATGTATCTGCCAGCTGGTTAAGTTAGGGGTGGAAGAAGTGGCGGTTTTCTTCCTGGGCATTGAGGAAAGCTTTTTCAGTTGAGAAAAAAGGTCTAATCGGATTATCAAGAAAGAAATATTACATGCAAACCAAGCTTAAGAGTCCTTTCTTCCTGTATGAGATGTTTAGAATTATAGGGTCCATACCTGACACTAAAGCCATAGAATGGCATACTACTCCCATTTACACTACATTACAGGTGTGAAATACTGCGACCAAACACTTTTTTAAGTCAGTCATGCTGAAGTATTAACAGTTGAGGGTCTGATTGCCAATTTGTACATATTGGCAATAGAGAGGCTAGAGGGTCAGAATACTCTATGCCTAGCAGCATGCTTAGAGTGCTCGACTCGGGTGAGATTTTTACAGCTAAGATCTGGAATATGTGCACAACGTCTTGGATGCATTGACTGGTACAATTTTTCCCTCCAAGTCGGATGACATGCTCTTGCTGAGACCTGATATAAATCAGATCTTCTCAAGCTCATTCTTTTAACTAGACTTTGATTGGTTCTTCCCAGAGGAATGACCTCGGATGTCATGCCTTGCCAAAAGGTGGCATTTTTTGTGGACAGCGGCACAGAATGCCATTTTCAAGTATTGACTTGTTTCGAAGGCAAAGTCATAAGAAGGACGTTGGATGTGCAGCTCACTTGTTTGTTCACCATGACCTAGTAAGGATCATTTAGAGCTTGCTTTTGCCATGTTTGGTGTCTGGTGGGTACTGCCGAGTCCAGTCAGGATCTTTTCAGAAGCATAAAGGATGGTAAGAGATGGAGGGTGGCATTTTTATGCATATTGCTTCTATGAGGAAACCCGGGCACGTCTTTGATATTGCTGAGCTTCCTCTTCAACATTAGCACCCTTTGTTCTTGTGCCTCCTTTCTTCTGGCTCAAAGAGGATTTTCCAGGATTGCAGGGGCTTTTGTAGAGCGTAGATTGTGGGTGAGTTTTGCTTAAACTAGGTTCAAAGCTATTTTGTTTCTTTACTGTTCTGTATCTTGGGTGGAGACCTGGTACTTCTGTGCATCGAGGCTTTTCTTGCTTGACCAGGACATCCTTTGCGGTGCCTTGCATAATGTTCATTCCATCCAATATCGCGTGTACATGGTCCTACCATCCTCCTTCCTCCGTGTTTTACATGTTAAATATCCCTTTGATTCTAATTGATGACTTTAAAAGTGTAATCTCGAATTGAACATGTTCTCTTCTTTCAGCATTCCCCAAAAGCTTTTAATTTTTTCCCATTTCATTTACCTGATTGAATAAAGATATTGCATCAACTGAAAAGAAGTTGAACGTGGCAGCAGATGAGGCATAGGTATAAAGCTATGGAGTATTTGTATTAGTACATGATGATAAGAGCAACAGACCTGGAGTGGAGTATGCCCAAGTGAATCACGCAGAGGTCTGGCGTTGGATAAAGGATGCTCCGGAGGAAATTCACACACAATTTGATTTAACATCTGCAAGTAGTATCAGGTATGCATAAAATACTCATCAATAGTGTCTTGCAGAGAAACAAGAGACATACACAAAATACACATAAATGGTAGTTGTATACTTATATTAGACTACTTTATAGTCAATCAACCCTAAGAAAACACTAATTTTGCGGGCAGAAGTTATGGGAGCGTTAATGACCAGTCCTTAACTGATGCCTGGTAAGGAAATCCTATCTTTTGTTTTTCTAATGCAACTCTGGTTCACTTCACTTTCTGATTGTACTGTCAATCTTTATAACACGTAATTTCTCTGTGTTCAATTTTTGGGGAAAAGAGCCAAAGAGCTGTTGGTATCTTTATCCAATCACTGTCAGACTTGTAGCAGCAGGTAAACATAACTTTGACTTGGGAGCACATCACAATTTGGTAACTGATCACCGTCAATTGGTTGTTCCGATTACCTACATGGTTATTCAGTCTTACAACTTTGCCTTCAAGTTTATTTGCAAGTTGTAGCAATGACAATTGACAACGGCATCAAGTAAGACCATGACGGGATCTCAAACAGGAGTAACAATGATGACTTGCATGGGTGAGGGGAAAGGATAACGTGCAGGTTTACAACAAAAGTGGGATCATTGGAGATTTTAACAGTAATGGTGTTCATCAAACAAACACATCACGAGTCACGTCGAAAAAGAATCTGTGAGCAGTAAAACTATCGACATGAAGTTAAAAATTTACTGATAACGGTTGTTTTACTTTTCAAATTCATGTAAGTGGAGGGGCCCAAAGTATAAGGGGAAGAAACAGAGACAGGGCCATTTGAAAAATGCATTTGTAGATGCCAATACAAGCATTTACTATTTCAGAAAAACGATGACTATTTCTAATATGTGAAACAAAAAAGGTGATAAAAACAATCTGCACTGTATGATGGTTGCAACATTTGTTTTAAGGGGATCTAGAACATTTTAACCATCTTATTATTCTTTCACAATTCCACAGAGGTGGTAATTGGTAAAGTCGCTTATAAACAGAAAGAGAAAATAGCAACTCTCTATGGAAACTCAATTCACATATACTTGATGCTAAAGAACTGCAACAAAGAAGTTAAAAGAATATGTATTATAGTCGATATCGATTTGCATAGATATATCTCAATATGTATGTGTTTGTGTGCGCGCGCACGTCTACTCTATACGCTGATAAATGGATTAAACACAACCCTGCAGGCTAACAAAAGTAGTGAATAAATAAATCAAACTAATGAAAACCAAAGTGATGTGAAAGGCAAACTTACTTCAGCTTGCCGACCGGCATGAAGTCGGATCCCGGAGGCATCATACATTACCTGCATATATGTCGAACTTATGATCATCTAACCCTTTCAAGTAAATACACATAGCTCCAATCACACGTTATTAATTCCAAAGTTAAATGCAAAAAAGCATAACCCTAGTGCATTTGATGGTAATTCCAAGCGGTTATTGGATCCATTTGATGCAAAGCTTTGCCATTATCGAAGTTCTGTTCAGCAATGGATGGCCATCTTGGAGTTACACGTTGATGTGTTGTGGGGGTCCGGGGGTGATTCCTGTACTTAGTTTATGCAGAGTACTAACTAGTATACTTCTAGTCTGCAGGGGCTGCACCCTTCTAGTCGTACTATACCGGTAAATCACTAAACTAAAATGTGGAATGCTGACATCAACTATGACTAGATTCCTTTCTAGATCTGTTGTTTACGAGGGGAAATTTCACAAAGCCATAATCAGATAATCGGTTAGTGCTTCACATTTATGCTGGCAGTATTTTTCTTTCTTATGGTCTGCATGGTGTCAGTTTTCACTCATAACGAATATCAAAAGATAAACATTATGGGCTCAGTGCTTTATTGGTCGAATTAATATAACTGATTGGAAAATAGTAATCTTTATTCTGAAATAGTCATCTTAAAGGATGGGTCAGAAACGTTATTACGTAGAATGGAACAGAGGTGACGAACCTCATTTGAAGGAACCATTACACAAGAAACAAAATCGGCCACCTCTACAATTTATGCAAATTCCTATCCAGCTACAAGGGACATGGGCAAAAGTGACTAAAAGAAAAAAAAACAGAACGTAGTTAGAACTTAGAAAGTACGTACAACACAAGCCAAGACAACAGCAATGGCAAAAGTTGGTCCTCCTGTCCCTTCTTGTAGACCAATAGATACTACCAGCGCCATAACAGTTGCAGAATGAGATGAAGGCATTCCTCCAGAGTCCATCATTCTTTTAGAATCCCATCTCTTTTCCTTATACCTGAGCATCTAGGAAAAAATATCGACGAGAATCAGCTAGAATACTATTAAGAACATTACAACCAAAATTCTGTTCAAAAAGAAAACTGTTGTAACAAAAGGGTCAAATGCACAGATGAACCTTTTCTGAGTTAGCAAAAGGCACAATGCAACAAACTAAGCTAGTTTCTATTTCTAATGCATCAGAAACTGTTGCTTAACCTAATGTGTATGATTGCCATCCATTCCTAAAGATTAAACTTTGTGTCTGCTCAATCTTCTCCATCCCCTGTTTTTCTAACCAAAATCAACATAGAATTCAACCCCCGTGGCTTATTTGTTTTGGAAAATAAAACCCTGGGGTTTCAAATAAAGCTACTAACCCCCTGACGTTTTCTAACTGCAGCAGCTAGATCCAAATTCAGCTCACTGTTAGAATTTTGTGGACGGCTGTCTATATGTGTCATCCACATGACATCCTCAGAGGGGCAAAGTTTTCCAAGCATTATATATGAGTTATGAAGTTTCTTTTCTCTCTACTGCTCTTCTACTCGCTGCTCGCCACAGATGACTCGCCACTACACACACTGATGTTATTGCAATCTTCAATAACATCGATCACCAAAAAATCAGCCATGGGGACCTCGACCACCAGACGTACATCACCGGAGTGGTTTTCCAGATGTAAAGCCCTAGAAGATCGGAGGAAATGCGACAAGGAGCCGTTGCTGCAGCAACAACGCCACCACCATCAACGTAGTTTACCCACCGTCAATTCTAGCATCACCAACACACACCACTAGATCACTTCCATAGCCACCACTATAGTCATCATTTTCACCCAAATCTGACAAAAAAAAAAGGAAAAAAACCTTTCAAACTCGATCCAGAATTGATTGACTGGGATCAAAATCTTTTGGCATCCAATGTAGCAGCCAACAATTTTAAGAGAGAGCATATTTTCATAGACGATTCGGAGTTTTCATTTCGCAATTTTAGGGATCCCATGATTGATGGGAAAGACGGAGGAGACACGGTGGCGATTGGTTAAAAATTGTGGAATTTTGGTGATGATGGGAGAGAGCGCAGAGGAGATCTGATGTTGGAGATGGGAAGTTTTTGAGAGAACTGAGAAAGAACAGAGAGGGGGTCGGGCAGAGTTAAGAACTACCAGCGTTTTACCGCTGAGAGTGGTGGTTGTTTGAGGGGCTTCAGTTATGTTAGCAAGGGGGTTATATTGGTGCAGTTGGTAATAGTGAATGGATAATGGGGGTAGGGAATGTAGTTGGTCTAACTTGGTGATGGTGACGACTATCGGAAGCAGGGTGGTCTTGGTCATGGATATTCAAGGCGACGTGAACAGTATAATTTTTTGCCCTAAAAATTTATTGAAATTGAAATGCTTTATTTGGAAGGAAACAAATAAAGTTTTCAAACGTAATTGATCATTTTGATTTTTATCCACATATTAGATTGATTCACTTCAATAACCTTTAAATCGTTGCATCTGAACTGCAAATGCTAAACTCCGTCTGGTTTTTGTAAGGACCATTCCTTTTTGGATCTCGTTGTAACCCAGGGGGTTAGTTGCTCATTTTGAAACCCCAGGGTGTTATTTGCCAAACGTGCAAACCATACAGGGTTAGATGCCATTTAGCCTTTACAATAACCTCAACTCACGTGCGATAAATCTTGCCCTACGCACTTGGACCCACCATTTACATGATTATCATTATGGAATGCATTTTTGAAGAGAAACCAACACTAGAAAAAAACCAAGGGCTTCTGTGGAACCTATGCTCAATAGTGCCAGAATTTTGTAGTTAATCAACTCTGCAAAGTGGTTCATGTTACAAAAGAGTTCCCAAAGATGGTCGTATTACACTGCCGTCATAGAACAAATATTACATTTCATTGTTCAGTAATTGTATTAAGCAAACTGATGGCTGTTTATACAAACTGATTGATGAGTCAGTCAAGAGTAGTTGGATGTAATAATTCAGGAGATTCATCTACATTAGCTCATAAGAGGGCTGTAGCAGCTTGCAACAAACATGTCATCATCAGGGCAGTCATTTAATGGTAGGAGGAGAATCCTACCAACTAAACTCTTGTAGAATGAACCAGCAGTAGTCTTCTCCCTAAGACTTTTTTCCACCATGTCTGTCCGAGGTTCCAAGCTACTTCCTTAAATCTCTGCACGAAATTCAGCTTTGCCTTTCTTCACAAGACCATTAAGCTTTCATTAATACTTCAGTAGTACTTTGATGATGTCATTTAACTTTTCTCTTCTTTTTTGATAAGAAACTGTAGGCCATCTTTCGCTATGCCACTACTAGTAGTACAGTAGGGGGAGAAGGCGAGATATTCTAAGCCTAAGATCTCTAAATGAAACACAAGCAAAACTGAAACAGATGCGACTAAGGCAAAACCTTAGTAATGTTTAAGCAGGTCTATCAAACTGTTATCATCTCGACCATGTGTCAGAACTTAGAGAATAGGAAGAGAGACACAGAACCCTAAATTACACACTATTGTAGCTAGCAGAACTACTGCAGCATTCCTTAACCATACTATGATTTAAACGGGCGTATTCTTAAGGTGGTCCTGCGGATTTAAACGGGCGTATTATTATGGTGGTCCTGCCCAGACAACAACCACCATTGCAACGATCCACGCAGCAGAAACCCTACGCTGCGCTTGCCCTTGCCACTTTCCAACCACTAGAAAAGACATCCCTAAGTTTTGAACAGAATCCAGAGGGTGCCTGCCAAAATATGGCAGACACTTCCTAATAGGCATCTCAGCTGGGAACCTTAAGTGCATTTTCATACCACCCTAGCAGATTACTCATTGCATAAGGAACTACACCAAGGTTTATTAATCCTAAAAAATAACTCCATTGACTAACTTGGTTCTTTGTGGCACCACGCCTCATACATGACTAACCCAACTAAAACAATATCCTTGTTTGCAATCTGACCGTGAACATGAATTCAAGAACAAGAAAGCAAACGAGAATGACAATCTACAAACAATTGGCAAGATACAAGAAAAAGAGACCAAAAGATTGAGGAAGTAGAAGCCAAGTGTCCAAGCAACTAGGTGGTCCAACTAAGTCATCTGATGTTGTTATCAGCCCTATGTAATTCATAGAATGAAAGGGTATTTGTCCTTTAACAGATTATAAGTAATAAGAGAGAGTCTAGAGGATGAACAACTATAACATAAGGAGAACTTTAGGATGACTTGTATGAAGGCTTATTCCCAAAGTATGGCGTGAAAAAACCAAGAAGATGGAATGGATTTGCACAGAAATGCTAGGTTCCACCTAAGGTTCTTCGTCGTCCAAACATAGGCTAGGCTCTCGCTCATGCAAGGGATGGGCTACTGTGAAGCTATGTCCATGTTTTGAACTTTGTGTCCTCCAAGTCAAAATGGAGCAACCTTATCACTGCGCAATGGCTAAATAAAAAAAGGTAACGACATTTTCTTCCTGCTATTAAATGAGCTACAAAAGTGGGTTATGGCTAATCCTGCAACCTCCCCATATGTATATCATGACTTAACCTAGCCATATCAGGATCGAAGCCAATCCATTACACATTTTTTCAGCTACAAAAGTGGATTATCGCTAATGTTGTAACCTCACCATATATACATATCATGACTTAACCTAGCCATATCAGGGTCAAATCCAATCCATTATGAATGTGCAAGAAGCTGCATATAAAGCACAACATTGCATAACTTAAACAAGCATGCCAGGATGCAGCCATATCGGGCATAGAACACATTATCATTGCGGATAACTCACTAGTCCTGGGCACTACGTAGAGTTGGCAGATCACCAGATCCCCCAACTATCATTCTACCTTTTTACATTATGTCATTATTTACGTTCGTCATGCCATATCTTGTTGAGACATAGATGTACCTAACCATTACGCAGTCCGCAATATAAGTGAGAGCTACCACAACTTTTGAACCCTTAAATCACTCCAAAATGGTTACCAAATTGAAACTAGAAGTTACTCAAAAAACAAATGAGTAGTTCAGTTTAAGACATGTAGAAATCACCAAATAACAGACGCGATATGATATTACAATCGTATTAGAGGCAAAAGAATGATAAATTCAAACATGAAAAACGCGCACAACTGCATAAGCACAAGCGCGCACACACATACAGATATGCACACACATTTAAGAGGGAGATCGTGCGGACCAGGTGGTGAAGAGCTTGAGGAATTGGGCGATGGCGCAGGCGAGGAACGCAGAGAGAAGAGAGATGTTCGCCGGAAGCAGGTAAGCCGGCGACGGAGACGAAGACGACGCCGTCGTTTGGTTCCTGGACAACGCATCGGCTGCTGTCATCACCTCATCCATCGACTGATTTACCTTGCCGGATGGGCGGGATCGGATAACAAGCGATTTGTTGCGCGAATTGGTTAGAGAAATTCAAACAATCAATTACTACAATCTCCCTCTCTCTGTCTCCCAGCTTCTTCTTTGACCCCCTTTTCCTTCTGCCAAACTAAAATTGGTTGTAATGAGCAGGGGCCCAACACACAGTTTGCAAGAACCAGTAATAGGAGGAGGAATATGATTCTTTCTCTGGAGAAAGTGTTTGTCATAGTGTTGCACAATAAAAATTAGGGTTAATTACTCACGGCACCCCTGAGGTTTACTCTAAATTACACTCGGACCCCACTATCTTTGAAAATTACACTCAGCCCCAAAAATTTAGATTTCTTTGACGGGGTTAACGGCTGGTCATAAAAAGACCTTTATGCCCTCATATATAACCACACAGTGTCTCTCGGAACACTCCATTTTCATCGGCACGGACCTTCACCGTCACGTCTCCTGCTTCAAGCCCTTGTCTCCAACCTTGCGGAATCTTGCCGCGGTAAAGTTTGCCGAATTGGGTCCTACCGATGAAGTTTTGGTGGCTAAAGCCGTCGGTGACCATTTGCAATTCCTCATAGCTCAACTCCTTGTCCGGATCACGATTTCCAGCCAGTAGCTCTTCTCCATTCTTCTTTGCCAGCCGAATCAGCCCTTGCCGTTGTTTACCATCTGCGCCGATTGCTCTGCAGAACTCTGTGATTACCTGAAAGAGCAGTTAAACTTGGTTGAGGTTTCAAATCCTCTATGCAAGAGAAGAGAGATTGTAGCTAGCAACATATTCAAAGTTCTTGGCAGCAGCTCTGCACCATGAAGGATGTTGTTTCACTTCACGGTCTATTTACTCGTTTGCATGACAGCCCGCTGCTCTTGCAGCCTTTATTCTCCTCTCCATGAGTTCTGCTAAAGGTGAAAGATGCAGTCATACTTGGGATTTAATGTTCCGCCTCATAGCTAGTCTTGGTATGGGCAGGAGTATACATGATGGAGACTGCAGAGCTCAAAGGACTTCGGTGCAGAATCTCAACACAAAAGCAAACTGTATTTAGCCCACATCGCCTCGGGCTATGGTCAATCTTACGAACCAGATTCACTTCAGCCCCAATAATATCTCATGGGAATTCAATCGAGCCAACGGGTGGGGTTTCGGAGTCTTGACTCTTGACATTTTTGACTTGGAACCTTCAGACAAAACCCGTCAAAACGGAAGAACGACACCCTGTCAACTAACATCAGGACGCATCATCTTGCTTGCTACTCCTCTTTGTTTCTCTCTCTAGATTTCAACTTTCAGGACAGATTCAGCAGAGAATTCAAGGAAGAGAACGAGAGAGCGGATGGGGGTCTTAGCTCGAACAGGCGCTCCACCAACAGTAGGTGGAGGAGGAGCAGATGTGCTGAGCGAGAAAGCGGCCATGATGAGAGAATCACTGCAAAAGAGTCAATCCTTCACGGACAACATGGTCTCCATTCTCGGTTCCTTTGATCATCGTCTCTCTGCCCTTGAGACTGCCATGCGCCCCACCCAGGTCAGTACTTTTTTTTTCTTTTACCCATTTCATCTCGTCTTGTCATTACCCATTTGAAGTGAACTTCAAGAAAAGGGAAATGTTTTCCCTTTTTAGTTGAAAAAAAGAGGAGAGGAAGCGAATCCAAATTTTGTAATTTGATCTACTTCACGAATTTTTTTTGGTTTGGTACCACTTGACATTTCTGGTCTAATGCCAGCAAAAAGAATAAAGTGGGGAAATCAAGATTAGTATCTCTTCATACGCCTGTCAAGGAAATTCAAGAAAAGGGAAATGTTTCCCTTTTTGGTTGAAAAAGAAGAGGGATACCAACTTCAGTAATGTGATCTACTTCATAAATCATTTTGGTTTGGTAGCACTTGACATGTCTAGGTCTGATGCCAGCGCCAACAAAAGAATGAAACTGGCAATAATATTAGTAATTTGATCAACTGAGCTAAATAGTTGACCAAGCAGCTATTGATTTCTCAGGCTGCAAGGAATGAACAATTTGGGATCCAAGTCAAAAATGTCAAGAGTCAAGACCGTGCCGATCAGCGCATTGAAGCCGAATGTCACTTTGGTTTCACATTTTTTCCTGACTATTTCCTGACCTTGACATTTTTTGGTTAGAAGGGAAAGAATGAAGTGAAGGAAGAAAGGGAGGAAGAAGGAGAAAGAAATGGGTCTGCAGAAGAGAAAGAGAATGAAGAAGAAGAAGAAGAAGAAGAAAAACCCTAAGGGGCAAGAGGGGTTTTATTCAAGAAAGGGAGGGCATTTTGGGGATGAAAAATCCAAAAAGTGAAGTGTCAGAGCATCTTTCGACGGAGTTAGGGTCTCCGTCAATTTTGTGGGGCTCCGTGAAATGCGGGTACAAACCTCAGGGGAGATGAGTGTAATTTTCAAAAGATAAGGGGGTCCGTGTGTAATTTAGGGTAAACCTCAGGGGGGCCGTGAGTAATTAACCCTAAAAATTAAATGCATAATATAGGGTGATAGCTTTCATGTACTCTCCCTTTTTTTTTTTTTTATTTATAAAATTGATCATATTTTTTTGAGTTAATTACGGTCATGTTCATTAATTTAAACAAATTACACTTATGTCCGTTGACCAAACGAAATTCGAAAATACATGACGGTTTTGATGAAAGGACTTGATTTCTCATAAGAGTGTGTTTGGAACCATGAAATTTATGGAATTTCATTTCAAATTTTCAAATTTTGTTGTTTGGAACATTAAAAAAAGGAATTGGAATTGAATTTTATGGGATTTGACTGAATTTATTTCTTTAGTGTGAAATCCGATGAAAAATGGTCGAATTTCATGGGATTTCGATTTATTTGAATTAAAAGTAATTATTTACATATCTTACCTTTTTTCTGGATCTCTCCAACAATGAACCAACCACCACCACTATCTTCATTGTCTCTACCGCCACACCACTTTTACTACCACCACCGGTACCACCACTGCCACCACCACCACCACCGACACCACTACTACCACCACTACTGCCACCACCACCATTACTGTCGCCACCACCACCGTCGTTGCCGCCACCACCACTGCCACCACCACCGCCTCCACCATTACCACTGTCGCTGCCGCCACAACCACCGCTAACACTACCGCCACCGCCACCACTACAACCACCACTATCGTCACCGCCAACACCGCCACTAGTGCCACAACTAATACTGTTGCTGCCACTATTACTGCCATTGTCACCACTACTGCCACCACCATCGCCACTGCATCCCCCACCACTACCGCCACCGCCAGTACTGCCACAACTACCACCGTCGCCACCACTACTGCCACCACCACCACTGTCGCCGCCACAGCCACTATAGCCACCAATAATGCAACCACCACCACCGTCGCCACCACTACTGCCACCACCACCATTGCCACCACTGCCTCCACCACCACTACTGCCACCACCGCTACCATCACCGTCGCCACCACCATCATCACTACTACCGCCGTCACCACCATCACCGCCGTCGACATCACTACTTCCACTGTCGCAGCCACCACTATTGCCACCAGCATCACTATTGGCATTAGTTGACGACCATCAGTTACACCTTATTACACCTCAATACCACAACTACCATCATTATCATCACTTGACCACCCCACCACTTCCACCGTCGATGTTGCTACCCTATGCAGTACTGCTGCCACCACCACCACCATGTGGTGGCACTAGCACACTTGAAACCACTTACCGTAATTTATTTTTCATCGTAAGTCAAGGATATAATTGTCTAAAAATTTATTACCTTTCCATTTCCTTTGTTCTCCAAACACAAAATTGAAATTCCGTGATTTGAATTCACTTTCGTTCCAAACAAAAAAAAGTGAATTGAATTTTAAATCTAATTCCAAATATGAAATCCAAATCCTAAAAGAATTGGTTCCAAACGGACCGTAAATAAAATTAAAATTCATGTTTTGCCCATCGTCTTCCTCTTACATAACCTTCCACCGAAGCACCACCGGCATGGCGCTAGCACCACCTCCACTGTGCTACCAAGGTGAAATCTTCGTGCTTCTTTCTGTTGGGTTTGGGTCTAACACATTTTGGCCTTCTTCCTCTGCTCAGGGACACTAAAGGCCAATCATCACACACACACACACACACACACACACACACCAATCGCATAACTACAACCTCGTTCACACCGTCGTCGTCGCCTTAACCATTCACGGCACCCTCTTTCACACCGCGACTGTCGCCACCTCAACCTCATAGCAGCATGTTTCATCCCGAGCCACTGTCGCGATCTTCTTTCCTGTTTTCTCTCTTAACCAACAATGGCACCACCACCATATCTTTTATGACCCACCACCATTGCACCCTCGTGGCAATACCAAACACCACCACTAACCATCGCCTTCTTGCGTCGTGGCTGATCTCGTTGCGGCACGGTGGGAGATCTGGTTGTGGAGGAGGCAAGAGCGTAGTGAGAGTGTGGTTTGGGGGGGGGGGGCGATAGTAGCGAGGGTGGCCAGAATCGGAGGCAGGCGGGGAAGATGAGAGGCAACAGAGGTGGGCGACGACAGGGTACGACTGAGGGAAGGGGCAGCGGGGGCATGAGATAAGATGAGGGGGCTGCGGCGGCATGAGTTAGGGGTCGGGGGAGAATGAAAATTAGGGTTTTCTTTTTTATGTTATAAAAAGAAAGGTAATTTAAAGAAAAACCATATTAAGAAAAGTTGAAAGATTTTGTAATTAAGAGATTTAGAGAGAGAGAGAGAGAGAATTAGAAATTAGGGATCTTATTTTGCAAAATGAGGTTTTAAATTTTTAGAAATTATGATTGTAAATTTGAATTTAAAAAAATGAGGTTTTAAATCTTTATAAAATACCATTTGTATATCGTATAAGGTTAGTATTGTCAATTTAAACATAAGTGTTGATGACATAAGCAAAAAGTCACACTTTTCTAACGAATTAATGACAGATTGACATGTATGACACGTTTTTAAAATTATTGGTCATGGCATGTTACATTTCGAAATTTAGTGTCCTTGACTGTAATTTCACCTTAACCTCAGGAACATGACTATAATTAACCCTATTTTTTTTATATTGTCCCATCACCTTTTAAATTAAAAAAATCATAAATACTTTTTTATTTTTATTTATTTTTTTAACTCTATTTCTCTCTCCATATTTAATATTTTTTCAACTCATTTTCTCTCTCCTAGCCTACTTTTTCTCCTCCCCCCTCTTTTTTGGAACAGAACGAGAAACTCATAAGATATGACGCATATCTTAGATAAGCCTACAAGTCAAACTTAATCAAATAAATTAGGATGGAGCGATAGCTTTTATCTGAGTTAATTTCACTTTAGCCTCTTGAACTATTCTCACGTTTTTAAAGTAGTCCATGTATTCTTATTTTCATTAGAATAATTCATGTAATTTGTTCGTGATTAGATTGGTACCTCCACGACATTTTTTCTGTTAAAGTGTTACGGGTAATTTTGTGAATAAAATAATGGAGGCCTTACGCCGCCCCATCCAAACATATCATGACGTGAAAAAGGATAATGACGCGCAACCGCTCCCATATTAAAGGAAGAAACACTACTTTTACTTGTGCTTCCAACACCACCACCATTATCGCCGCCACCTTCACCCTTAATGGCAAGTGTTCGCCATCGCCAGTTATACTAGAAGATTAGGATGCAGCTGGGTAGATTTGCATAACACCTATGCGCTACTCCTCCTTATCCCATTTCAGTGTTAACATAAGATATTCAAATACGACACTTTAAATAATGCAGCCATCAAGACTACCGGCCTTTTTTTTCGAAACAGGTACTCTGCTCTTTGCCTAATAGTGATTCATGGAAATGGTCAATTTCAAACATCCATACCTTCGCCGCCACCATAATACAAACCCCCCTATCGTCATCGCCACCATACTCACCAACACCCCAACCACCATCGGAATATCACAACTCCCCTTTGTTAATAATTGCGCCATCCACTACCCACAACGATCACCACCCTTAAGCACCACTGTCACCACTTTACCCCATAACTTGCAGATCCGTTACCTATACATGAAACCCTCTATCGTCACTGCCACCATACTCAGCAACACCACATCTATACTCACCAACACTGCAAGCATCATCAAACCACCACAACTCCACGTTGCCGCCAATCACCCAATCCATCACCATTATTTGCAGCCATCACCACCATCAAGCGAACCGCCACCTCACCCCCATAATTTCTAGATTTGTTACCCATATCTCTACACCGTCACCACCACCTTGACATCTTTGTTTTCAGTCGCCCCAGATTTGCCACATCGTCTTAGTATTATTTCTTCTTCTGCAGAAAAAAAAGTTTTTTTTAAGGGGTTGGGGGGGGGGGGGGTATGTACGATGAATGAGGAGGAAGGGATGAGGACGACGGGATGAAAAAAAAGGAGAACGACAGGGAGCACTTTCACCGACAAAACTACCCCTATGATTTTAACGAAAAGGCTTACAGATGGACCAATTGAAAGACGGAACAAAGTACAAGGACTATTGTAAAAAAAATATAAGTTATGCATGGATACTTTAAGGGTTATCGCTTCTTACTCTTATAGAATTGTTATCAGTTATTGTAGCCAAATGAAAAAAGAAAGATATTAAGGATATGGTTTGTGGATGAGAGACATAAAGGAACATGTGTTTGTAGAAGTTGGGTTGTCCATTTTTAATGACATAGGTGAATATGTAGTTTGAATTTGATACCTTTTCATAAAACGAGTTGGTAATGTAAGGCATGGGTAAAAGTGAAAAGGCTTGAAAGGTTTTGGCATAAGGTTAGGTGCTCTCTGGTATTGATTTTTCTTAAATAAAGCGAATAAAGAAACATAAATTTTGTAAGGTCTTAAAACCATATTTAGAGGTATTCTAGGAAATTTTATCTACCAAACTAAATATATGTGATAGTAACTAATCAAATCGGCTGCATATCTAAGGAAGTAAAGGGCTTTACGTTTCAATTTTTATGGGCTTCGGACAATCGATGACTATATTATGAAAATGGATTTTGGAGATACAGAATTGTAACTTCAAGATTCCGAAAGAGTAAACTTAGCCTCATTAACTCAACTAAGTCACGCGCCACCACAATGAGATCCAACCCACCTTGGCCCACTTCACTCCACCACTTACATTTGAGACAATTGACATATCCCAAAAAAATCAATAGCCTTTCAATTTGATCATGTCTCGAGTTGGTTTTAATTAGAGGTATCAAACAGGTTGTGGGCTAGCCCAGTTTAGTCCTAAAAAAGTCCGGGCCAGGTTGGCATGCACAGTAAACAATACAGGCCTGGGCTACAATGGCCTAGGGCTTGGACATAGCCCTTTTTAAGCCCAAGCCCAGATTGGCCTGTCTCAAGCCTAGTCTGGCATGCTATCTAGCCCAATCCCAGCCTAGCCCACCAAGTTTCAAAATTTTAAAGTTTTCTCTAGAGATGTCAAAAAGGCCAGGCCTCCCGTGGCCCGGCCCGGCTCGGCCCTAAGTGGTGAACAGTGCGGCCTTGGTCCATAGGGCCAAGGGCTAGGGCTAGGGCCAGGCCATGAAAATTTCCAAAAAAGCTCGATTCGGCCCTAAAAAGGCCCCGGGCCAGGCCCGATTTCTGGCCCTCTTTTCGGCCCAGCCCTTTGGCCCTAAACCATTTTGAGTCACTTTTTTTTTCTTTGCCCTTTCTTTCTCATGCCTCACACTCTCTCTCTACCTCATTTTTTTTTTAAAGTTTTTGGACATGCACATTTCTTTTCAGCTCATGACGATGATTTCTACTTATTTATCAAATTTTACTTGCAATCCTCTTCTGTACTAGTTTCATGGAATTATGAAGAGAAAATATATATTTGTTTGTCTAGGAACTAGAAACAACACAATTTAGGCAATAAAAATGGGGAACATAACTCCAGAAAGTACGGAAAAGTTCATAGTAAAAATGGTCTAATGATGCATGCTTCTAATGAGATACCTAATACTACGTAAAATACAAAGCTAGAGGTATGTTTGAGTGAAATTTTTAGAGATATCATTGGAAAAAGTTTTGTAGCCTTGTATGTATCGATTGTTAAGTTTAGATAACAAAAAGCAGTGGTATGAAATTAAGTGTAATTGTCAAAAGAAAATGCAAAATGTTTGATAAGAGAAAGTAGGAGCAGATGTATTAGATGAAAATGCTTAACTAATCAACTGCTAATCATTCTTGTTTTCCCAAAATTACAAACAACCGGTCCCAAGCCCGCATAAAAGGAAGAGGGTCTATTAAAAAATTTATTTCATGTGTAAATATTTTTGCAACACAAAATAAGAATATAAAAAAGGGCCCGGGCCCGGGCCCGACCCTAAAATCAGGGCCTAGGACTTGGGCTTGGATTTCCCAACTTTGGGCCCGGGCTTGTTTTTTTGGGGCCCGAAGCCCTGTTTGGCCCGGCCCTTTTTCTAGCCCTCTGGGCCCGGGCTGGGCCGGCCCAAGCCCAGCCCTTTGACACCTCTAGTTTCCTCCCTTCCCCCAATGGCCATTCTTTCTGAATATTATATTTTTACCCCTCAAACAATTATATAACGGCTAGTTTAAGGGATATTTCTGTCCAACCTAATTTCAACAACTATTTTATGCACTTTATACATTTGTTTTTCCCAACAACTATAAATGACTAGTTTTTAGGGGTAAATTTGGTCTTTTTTTAGGCTTGAAAAATATATAAATTGATTCATTCTCTTAATGTTTTCCTACCTCCATTACAATCCACAACTCTCTCTTATCTACAAGCTTTTTTGTACATTCTTATTTTTTACTATGTACTAACCCTCTCAAATTTTCAATTACAAGCATTCTTTTACTATTGGTCGGTAGATTTGACTACTCCCTCCATCCTAGATAAAATGATCACATTTTTTTCACGCAGATTAAGTATTTAAGTCATATATTATGTCTTTCTCATTCTACTCTTTAGAGATTATTTGGCCGCTCGATCTGCGCATATTAGCTAAATTTTGATAATAGTTATGAAATTGTTCAAACAATGAACTTATGGAAGTTGTAAGCAAGTGCATCACAGTTGACTCATAGCCCATGTTTTCTGAAATTTCTAAAATTGCATAAATTTTGTAGCACTAGTATGGAGCACGTGCATTGCACGAGAATGTGGTTGAGAGTAATTTTTGAGGTAATATCAATAGTTTTTTTGGAATCAAAATAATATAATTCAATTATGTTCTTATTTATTTTCTAACTTGTTTTAGAAGAAATGTATATTTGATGTTTGTAATTGTAATGAGTTCAGTGTTTGAAAATCTTCGTAGGCTTTTGGATTGAAGACATGTTTAATGGTGCTTCTGAAAAGAAGAATAAATGGAGAAATTAAAAGAATGAATCTGCATCTTTGTTTTTGTAATATGTTAAATTGGTTCATGGTATACAATTAAGATATATAATTTTCAAGACCAGTTGGTGCTTTACATTTCAAAGTACAAATGTTGTACATCATGCAAAGCTTCTGCTCTTCAACTGTAATAACTGAACATATTTTAAGTTCAAATTGGCACCATATTCAAGCCTTGTTCCCCCTCTCCTTCCCAAATTTTTGATGCATAATTACCCTATTTTTCGTTTTTTTTTTCAGCAGTTTTTTGTTTCTGAAGTGATTTTTCACGTATTTCAATTTTTTTTGTGTTTGTTTTAAATTGGTTAATTGTTTGCTAACCTAAAAATGTGAGGAAAAAAAATCACAATTCTTATTACCCAATTCGTTATCCAATATTTATTTGATTTCAACCAAATTAAAAAAGGAGTAATAAATGGGTTTCTATATTTTTTTCTTACCATACTTTTTATTTCCAAATGTTTAGAATTGATTCATTGTATCCAATGTTCATTTAATTTAAACAAAATTTAAAAGGGAGTCATAAAGGGTAGGTAAGAATGTTATTAACGTAATCAACAGCTGACAAAATCGTCCAAAAATGATTTACAACATTCATACTTTTATAAGTAGTATAGATGTAACTTGAACTTAGGATCCAAAGCAATGGCAACAGCAAAAACCACAAGCAATTCTAACCAACATTTTGTGAATTTAATGGCCACTTGTTGCACTATCTCACTAAACATTTCCATGTGGGGTAGTAACAGAATAGTAGACTTGTAAAATACTTCTAAAAATTCAACCAGGTATCCAGCTACTTGTCATTCATTGGAATTGGCAAGTCTTGTGAGAACTTGGTTGATATGCAGTGAATATAAACTTGTTTGTATACCATAACATATAAAAGCAAAAAATATGTGGAGTCTCACCTGTGTTGAACATCCGTAGTAGGTCCTTATGATGCAAATTCTATTAAGCACACAACACTTTAAATTCTTATATTCTCGAGCCCAAAGAATTAACAAACATATAATACCCCTTATTATGGAAATAACTGGTCCTGCAGCAACTAAACCATCTTCAATAATTAAATTGATAATATGGCAAACACATTGGACATGAAAAAAATTTCTGACTTAGTATAGGCTTGAGGTTCGTCTTTAACAATTCAACAGCAGCATTATTATTGGAAGCATTGTCAAAACTAACACTCATTATCTTGTCGTCTATTTTAAAGATAGTACATGCTACGCATATAATTACAGCAACGTGTAGTGCATCATATGGATATGTAAACATTTGAAAAGCAATGATCTCTTGTGCATAACCTAGTTAGCGTCAAACCAATATGTCGTCATACAAGAATCATTGAGCATAGTATGAGGAGATCTCCAAACATCAAATGTAAAGACTAACTTTACCATCAAAGATTTTAAAATAATTGATTAGGCGTTGTTTAGCAACATTATGTTGTCTCGGTGCATCAGACCTAGTAGTATTTTTATGAACCTTTTTATAAAAATGTTACACATAATTTTTTGTATATCTTTTCATTATCAACAAAGTTAAAAGGTTCTTCATTGTGCACAGTAAATTTAGCAAGACTGTCTCTTTGTTGTCGCTGATCATAAATAAATAACTTATGTTAAAAGATAATTGTGCTTGACTATCATCAATATGGCCTTGTTTCGATGCACATTGCAAGAAATGCCGATTGAGATGTGAATTATCACCCACCATGTGAAAAATATTTGAAAACAATAGTTACATTAAATTTTGGATATGCCATCAACAATAACCGTTGTAAAATGATCCAACACTTAGCTTTCAGCTTTTTATATGTTTTTTGGACTTCTGGAGGACTCAAGGCAGGATTGCTAGGTCCTCCCTCTCCACGACCACTCATCAGGTGAAGATTGTGCGTCAAAGTTTTAATATCGCCAACCGAGCTACATTTATCACTAAAACGTTATTCATTTTGTGAAGGTGTATATTGAAAATCAACAGAGTTTTCGTTAAGAGCCAACAGATTTTGGGTGTCTATACCCACTATTACTAGTGGTTACTCTTTAAGTTGTGGTGCTCGTGATGTGGACATTTTTAACTATATAATTTCGATGGTCATGTAGTAGTCAAATAATTAAAATGTTCGAAAGAAAAAAAAAAACTAGTAAGACTACTTAAATAGTAAAAGAATAAAAGTACTAAATAATACTCCATCCGTCCTACAAAAATTGATCATATTTCTTTTTCGGATAGTCCCAAAAAAATTACTTACTTTCTAAATTAAAAAAAGATTCTATAGGTATTTGTACATATATATACACCCCTTTTACACTTTTTTATTCTATTTTTCTCTCCACATTTAATTCTCCGCCAACTTATTTTCTCTCTCATGACCCATTTTCTCACACTTTTTTATTCTATTTCTCTCTTCACATTTAATGCTCCACTAACCCATTTCTCTCTCCTGAACCACTTTCTTCTCCTAATCATATCTTAACGGTATATAATATATGCTGTCATTGAAATTAGTTTATATGCAAATACTAAGCATTATGTTCCATTGTCATTAGAGGAGCAAAATAATTTTGATTTATTAACTCTTTGGAAAAAAAAAAGTTTATCGTGTGTTTATCCCAAATTACACTTGATATACTATCGGTGCAAGTCTCCACAGTTGCTTCAGAGTCATGTTTTTAATTAGTGGGAGGGTGCTGGATGACAAGAGGAGGAATCTTAACCCCCGAGCCCTTGGAGTTATGTATCTGTTGGAAGAATTATCTTGATACGAAATACATGGATTAATAAACCAATTGATGATTGGCAGAGCAACAATTCGAGCGTTGAAGATCTTCTAGAAGATTATGTCATTTTTTTTCTTTTCATTTTCTCCATATTTTAGAATACTAGTATTGAGCACGTGCGTTGCACGTGGACGTGGTCGAGAGTAATTTTTAAGGTGATATCTTTAACTTTTTTGGGATCAAAATAATAGGGAGTATAATTCAATTATGTTCTTAGGTCTTTTATGACATGTTTTCGAAGAAATGTATATTGTGATGTTCGCAATTGTAATCCATTCAATGTTCAAAAATCTTCTTTGTAGGCTTCTGGATTGAAGAAATGTTGCTGCTGAAAAGAAAAGCAAATGAAGAAATTAAAAGAATGAATCTACGTATTTGTTTTTGTAATCAGTTAAATTGATTTATGATTTATGGTTTACACTTAAGATTTGTAATTTTCAAGACCAGGTGCTTTGCATTTTATCAATATGAAATGCAAAGCATTTCGTCTTCAACTGCAATAATTGGACAAATTTTCACTTCAAATTGACGACATATTTTAGCCTTGGTTTCCCCCCCATTTTTTGATGCATATATAACCCTGTTTTTAATTTTATTTTCTGTTTTTGTTTTTCCAACAGTTTTTTGTTTCTTAACTGATTTTCACGTATTTCAGTTTCTTTGTTGTTTTTTGTTTTTCAGTTTTTCAATTGGTTAATTGTTTGCTAACTAAAAAATGCAAGGAAAAAAATCACAGTTCCATTACCCAATTCATTATCCAATGTTTATTTCATTTCAACCACATTAAAAAGGGAGTAATAAAGAAATTTCTTTATTTTGTTTTTCTTTCTCAACAGACTTTTCATTTCCCAATGTTTAGAATTAGATTCATTACCCAATGTTCATTTAATTTTAACCAAATTTAAAAGGGGTTATAAAGGGAGGGGAAGAGTTTTATTGACATAACTAATAGAGGACATAATTGTCTAGAAATGATTTACAATATTCGTACTTTTATATGTAGCATAGATATTTTCTCAAGATACAGTTTACATTGTTAACGTAGATACTTTTCAGACAAACTAAATATACTTAAAATAAAAAATATATTAACATGCTTCACTTTTTTTGGACAATTTCTTTTCATACATTATAAAAAGTTGACTTCGCCTATATGTTTACAAGTTGTCGTTTCCAAGCCCGGATCAAAGTAAGAGGACCTATAAACAGATTAACCATAAATTTACACTTATCGCAAGATTAAAAAGGATTATAAAGAATTATAAAGAACATGTTAAATTTTTGGGTTAATTACAGTAGTGTTACTGAGATCATGGTGAAATTGTGGGCGTGGCCATGAGTTTGGGAAATGAGCATGTATGTCCATGGACCAAACGGAATACCAAAATACATAATGGTATACAAGAAAATACCAGCTTGCCCATAACTAAAAGATTGCAATTCCTAATTTGTCCATGGAAAAGTTACCTCTCTTCTTCCTCTTCAGAACCTTCCCGCAGGACCACCGCCATGGCGCCGGCACCACCTTCACCGTGCCGCCATCATCAACCTCCAAGCCCCGCCACTACACTGCCATCATCAACCTCCAAACTCCACCACCACAAGCCCACAAACACCACCGTGACAACTAACGCAACACCATCCCAACACCATAGCACCGGCCACGAAGACTTCCCTCTCCCCACCCCATCGACAGTCACCTACCCCCCAGTAACACCCTTCATCGCCCAACCCAGTTGTAATTCCTTCCCTTGCCCAGCCCTGACGCGGTGCCCTTCTTTGTCCAACCTTGCTGGAGCCCAACCCTACCGTAACAAGGTTGCCGAAATGCTAGCCACGTGTGATGTTCTCTAACGTTCAAATCTCCATGGATTGCAACGGTGGACCTGGGTGTTGAGGTGATGTCGTGGTGTTCAGATGATGTGAAGGTGGTGCGCGACGGGGTGGGGGGAGGGAGAGGGCGGTGACGGGGTAGGGATGTGTGTTTACGTGTGAGTGTGTGTAAAACCCTAATTTAAAAAGGAGGGTTTGAAACCCTAATTTTAAAATGCTAAACTTCAAGGATACTAATTTGAAAGTTAGGGTTTGAAATCCTAATTTAAAAGTTCAAAATTTATTCAGTATATTTTTCAATACGGTACAATGACAGTCTTGCCTTTTTGAAAGTATGTACTGATGACATCATACAAAATATACCTTTTGGATGGATACCTGACGGATGAAAACAAGTGTTACATTTTTAACTTTTGTGGTCATAATGTGTTACTTTTGAAACTTAATGTCCTTAACTATAATTTCACCATAATATTAGGGACACTGCTGTAATTAAACCTAATTTTGTTTTGGGCTAAAGGCTTGGACTGGGTTGCGCCCTCCTATTCAAGAGAAAAGTCCGGCCCGGCCTGACCTGTTTCACCTCGATGTGGCCATTACTGTTGAAAAGCCCTTACCTGGGCTGGTCCAAGCCCAGTCCATTGACATCTCTAGTTTTTATAGTGAATTTGTTGAAGAATCATTATGAGAAAAAGTATTCTCGCAAAGCTTTCAAGTGTAGTGGAGAAGATAGAATGAATTTGTTAATAAAACCTTCATTTGAAAGTGAATATGGCTTTTGTACTTGTACGAAGGGGAACAAGGAAACTAAAATTTTGATCTCTGATGGCATTCTCTTAGTATAGAGGAAGATCATTTGAATGTCGAATTAAAATGCTCTTAACCAAAGCTACAAATTGATCAGGGTCTAAATTTTTTGTTAAAGATAGCCATGTGCAAGTTCGAAAAGAAATCTAGTTGCCGAAATTTTTCATGGTTGAAAAATCTAGTCAGCTAAATCTCCGATCTTTCAAGAGTCACGTTCATGTAATCTTTGGTAATTCTAGAGATTTTGAATTAACGCTATGGGTTGTAAAGTCATTTTCGTTCATGTAATTGAATAGAAAACCTTCAATTGGTGAAGAAAATGCTAATTTGGAAAGTTAAGGTACTTAGTAAAAAAATTGAAACTTCAGGGTCCTTGCCTCACGTCAACCCAAAATATAACTTCTTTATAATTTGATAAGCAATTTGTACTCAATAAGTTCGGCTTACTTTGAGTTAGAGTGTGTTTGTAACTATAAAATTGATAGGATTTCATTTCAAATACTTAAATTTTGTTATTTGGAACTTAAAAAAAAGAATTGTAATTAGATTTCATGGGATTTGACATTTTAACTGGATTTGTTTCTATAATACGAAATCCAATGAAAAATGGTCAGATTTCATGGAATTTTGTTTTCTTGAATTAAAAATAATTATTTACCTATCTTATCATTTTTTGGATCTCTCCAACAATGAACCCACCACCACCGACTTCATTGATGCTACCGCCACACCACTTTTACTACTGCCGCCCCTACTGCCACTACCACCACCACCACCACTACTGTCACTACCACCACCGCCGATCACCATTACTATCACCACCACCGTTGCCATCGCCACTGCCACCACCATTGCCACCACTATTGCTACCACCACCGGCGCCACTACTGCCACTACCACCACCACCACCGGTGCCACCACTACTACCACCACCACTAGCACCGCCGCTGCTATTACTGCCACTACCATCGCCACTACTACTACTACACCACTACACCACTATCGCCACCATTACTACCGCCGTAATAATTACTGCCACCATTATCATCACCAACACTGCCACCACTACTGCCGTCAGAGCTTGTGGGCAAACACACCAAGCAAGGCAATGGGTGCATCTTATAGCTTGGTTGAAGCTTCTACCTTTTTGTTTTGCAAAAGCAATGCACAAATATACTTAAATATGGAAAAAAAAAGTTGCATAACTTACAGAGTTTTTTGGTTACATATAGTAAAACTATCTGTAGTTAACATGAGTTTTGTGGTGTGTTGGGCGAGAATTGTTGAGGTGAATGACAAGCTTATAAAACTTTATTCTTTTAAGTTCTTTGTGGTTTCAAAATAATCTCATATGGACCACTATAAAGTATTTTGCACCCTTCTAATATTTTTTGCATCATGTATGTTAATCTTAACCTTTTGAGCCTAACTATTTAGAATGAATTGATTTAAGTAAGGCCACTAATATAAATGAGGATATTTGTTAAGTGTTCCCTTTTGCGCTTTGCTTCCCAAAACAAAAAGCACCCATAAAAGACTTAAATTCTATATTAGTTTACTTAGTCACTTCAATTTTGTGAGCATTTCTAATGCCTTCTTATTAGGCTCATCATTTTTTTTGGATAAAGATCGAGAATAATATTGATAAAACACTTTTGTAGTGATTACAAGAGTGTCAAACGGTTGATAAAGATCACGGCATTCTCGTGACTCTGAGTATACAAGACCACGAAGATAAGAAATTAACAACTAACCTATAGACCCGATACAAATTATAATTAAACTAAAGCAGAACATATCCTACACTTCAGCCTAACTTAAAGTAACATGCGGAGGCCTAAAGGTTATTTACAACACCTAATAAACAAATACGAAACAACATAAATATAAAAGCACAAAGATTACAATAAGGAAGTCAACGAGAGCCATACGAAATGGAAGGTGTACTCGAGACTCAATGGGATCAGAATGCAGAGAATAAAGGCCATCAATCTTGCATGGTTCACAATATTCTCCGGCATTTCACACCGTTCACAATAATTCTTTGGAATTTCCACCCTCAACGTGACAACTGTAAAAATCTAGTAGCAAACCAACAATCACAATCAGGACTAAGTAAGAATAAATTCCCCTATCCCCCCCACGCCCCACCCAAAAACCCTTAGAACATGTTATCCTGAATACCCCTCCCCCCTCCCAAGGGCCCCAACCCCCCATCCCCCCCTCACACACACACACCCAAAAACCTAATCCTTCCCGAGGCCCTATCCCCCCCACCCCACCAACCCCTAGGATAACTCGGTGTACCACCACCAAACCCCAAATTCAGAACCCAGTAACCACACTAGGAAACCCCACAGCCTGCTATAGATCCTGCATTGCTGCCGGTGGAGTTTTGGCCACCATCGGATTTGAAAAAACCCGAACCTAGCAACGACAACCTCATCCATCAAGCATAGCACTGAGCACCATCAACCCACAGCCTGCTACTGACCCCGCACTTCTACCGGCAAAACTTCGGCCACCATCGGTGGAATTTCGGTGGCCGCCGGTGGAATTTCGGCCACATCGATTTAGATCCAAACGATCAAGTAGGTCAAGAGAAACGCCCAGATCTACATAGATCTAAAGAGATCGTTGCAGATCAAGGCAGATTGTGCCTACCACCGCACTGCCTCGTCCCCGTCATCCACCCTCCCTTCGCCGCTGGCCACTATAGAAGCCAAACCTCAGAGAACTCAAACACACAACTTGCGAATATATACAATATATATATATATACATATATGTTGCTAGCCTTAGGCAACTTGCCTAAGGTTAGCGACCAATACTACGTCGTTTTGCTGAAGCCCCTTGATTTTTCCCAAAACAGTCCTCTTTTCCTCATCTCTCATTGAGATCAAGACTTGGCCAACTCCATTTAATACAGAGGTTATGCGACGGTGGCTCCTCTCATTGTTTTTACAATCAGCCCAATTAGTGATTTCAATATTTCAGATGGCGATTCCTCCGGCTTCAATTTTTTGACTTGATAATGAAAAAGAAGTTTGCACCGGAGAACCTCTTTAATGTATTGCACTGTTGTAATTTATTGATTCATACTGTAATTTGGGTCTTTGAAACTGCAAGTAGAAAAATTATGTGAAATCAACAATAGTGCTGTTGTGATTAATTTCTACAATGTTAGAGGTTGCTGGTTGTCAATTGGATTTTAATGGTGGTGGTGCCATCCAAATGTTTGTATGCAGGTGGTGTCGGCGGTAAGATCTTGTGATTACGGTGGTAATTGGTGGTGATGGTGGTTTGGTGAAGGCGGTGGTGGTCGAGATTGATAGTGCGGTGGTGGCTTGTGGCAGTCGTGGGTGGTGTGCCACCGGCGAAAAAGGCCGGCAATTGGGTGAGGGGCAGTAAGTGAATCTGTGATGTGGCCATAGAAGAGAGGCCAACAACTTGGCTGTGTACGGTGGCACCGGTGGTTTGTAATGATAGGGGTGGTGGGTGAGGCGGCAATGATGGGTGGTGTTATACCAGGCGAAGAAGGATAGCCGGAGAGGGAGGCCGACGATTTGGCGAGATGACAGTGGCTGATCTTGAAGGAGGAAAGAGGCTTGGGAGTGTGGTTACTGGGTTGTGATGGTGGGTCGCCGGTGTGGAGGCCGGCGACAGTGTCCGGCGAATAAGGATCGTCTGGTGTTGGCTGATATGTTGAAAGAAATAGAGAGAGAATGATGGGGGAGAGAGAAAGAGAAAAAAAAAGAGGTATAAAGAGTTGACCAAAACGACGTAGTTTTAGTCGCTAGCCTTAGTCAAGCTACCTAAGGCTAGCAACATATTCGCTTTTCCCTATACATATATATATATATATATATATATATATATATATATAGCTAAGCCGGAATCCGGCCGCCGCCTCACGGGCACCAACGCACGGTGGCTTTGCAGTGGTAAGCTGGGTATAGAGAGAAGGCAGAGAATAAAATTTTTAGAGAGAGAAAGTGTTATATGGCATTAGGCTCATCATTTGTGTTATGATAACATACCAAAGTTTGAGCTTAAAACTTTAGCAAGTTCCACAGAATGGATGATATTCGAGAAGTAATGTTTTTCTCTTCATACGGATTGGTTACAATGTTTCTTCCCAAACAACTTCACCATGATAAGTAATTACCTACATCAAATGAGATGTGATCTTTTTAGCTTGGTCACCTATGAGATGAAGATGCACGTTAAGGAAAGTACTGTGTTAGGTTCTACTATTCCTCCTTATTTGAGTCATGATGGCTTCCCAGGTATCTCTACGTCCTTTCATTTAGCTAAGGATAGACGACAAGAGAGTATTCATTTGGGTCATGATGGCGTGTCATTCACATCTACATCCTTTAAGCCTATTCATTTCAAACTAAATAATTTTGAGCAACTTCGGATTGAAGAATACAAGCAATGTGCTACCTTTTGCCTTTTTTGTATAAATGATTTATAGTGTCTCGCGAGATAGTTGAGCCACAAGTAGGGGTGAACAGCGAACCGATCAAACCGAGCCAAACCGTTCAAACCGAAGAAATCGAACCGATCGAATCCGAACCGTTGATGAGCTTGAACGGTTTGGATTCAATATTTCAAACCGAGGCCGGTTCGGTTCGGTTCACGGTTCAGAAATTCCAAACCGGCACCAAACTGAACTGAACCGAACCGAACCGAAGGCTTATATTAAGAATAAAAAAACCTTTACCTTGACCCTAATTATCGAATAACTAGGGATACAATAGAACTATATATACTTGTCCTTGACCCTAGTTAGTTCACGTCATCTCACCCTAATTCATTTTCATTTTCAGCCTTGTCTTCCACACTTCAGCCGCCCCATACTTTTCTTCACTTCAGCAATAACCGCCCTAAACTCTTCTTCACTTCAGCTGCCCCCTACTCTTCTTCGCTTCACTGACAGTGCTCATCTTTGATCTTACTCAATATCCAATGATATTCCTTTATCTTGAAGGATCTGGGGTTTGGATACATAGAGAAACAGATCTTGAATATATAGGGAATCCGATCTGTGACAATGGGGTTTGGATCTCTTCGACGACGTTGGGCTTTGGATCCGCAATAAATCTAGAAACAAGCTTCTCTTCGACGTTATGCTCAAGCAACCTTGGTAAACTTTAGGAGAGTTTCACTGTTGATTGATATATGTACTTGTTGCCACATTCTGGAATTGAAATAAGATCTTGAACTATGCTTGATCTTCTTCTCTATTTAATTTCTATGTATATATTCTGGGAATAAAAAATCTTCAATCTGAAACGGTTTTCCTCTTTTTTCTGGGACAGCAAGTAGCACTTGTGCATATATTGCTAAAAGCCACTTCTTGGTAGATGTTTTTTTGTGTAAAAAGCTACATAATGATACACTAAAATTTTAGATTAATCCTGAATGTCATGTAGATCACAGTAGAAACATGCAAAATTCAAGATCCCAAGCCTTTATCCAAATCATTTGATATAGGTATGTGATATCTCGTAGAATGTATGAAGTGTGGAGTTTGATATTTAAAGTTTTTGAATGACAGTGAAGTTTGAAAATTTCTAATTACAATATACTCTTTTAAAGCAGTTTGTAGTTTAAAATAAAATAATGTTCAAAGCATACCCAAACCGATCCGAACCGTTCAATTTGAACCGTTTGAACCATTCAAACCGAACCGTTCAAACCGAGGTGTCATGGTTCGGTTTGGTTCAGGAATTTGTGAACCGAGGTCCATCGGTTTCGTTTGCGGTTTGGCCCCCAAACTGGACCAAACCGAGCCGTGCTCACCCCTATCCACAAGACATAAATTCCAACTCGTGGTCTTTTCAATTATGTCTTCTAGCATTCTAGGCAAATCATGGGGAGGGTACACCAAGAAAAAGAAAAGAAAAAGTATGTAGGGCGTTGATTGCCAACAGCAAGGGCGAGATCAAGGACAAAAACATAAGCTAAAAGTAATTAGTGGAGCCTCTCGTGTATTGTCAAAGCAACTCGTTACTCATGTTGGCCTTGATTATCATCTAGAATTATCATTATCAGTCATGGACCCCCCAGCAGTCAATCATATCCCCCCTCCCCCCTACCCGGTGTTGTCCTTAAATCCTTTTGGTTCGTCAGATCTTGTTGATTGGTTTGATAAGGCAGCCTTCTTTGATTCCATAATCGAGATGATGGTGGAGGCACGACATCGTGCTGCCTATAAAGGTGGTGGAAGAGTCTTGGCGGCTTGGCAAAGTTGAGCGCTAGATTTTGTTGGAAACAAAAGGACAAAATTACCGCCACGTTAACAAACTGACCATAAAAGTTATAAGAACTAACCATAAGTTCCTCTGTTGCATAATAGATTGTTTGTGCATATGCAAACTCCGGTTGCCCCCACTTATCTTTTAGATTGTTTCAAATGAGGATTTTGTGACTTTGATGCGTTCTCTATCAGCATCACTCCTCGTGGCGTGTTTACAAGTTACAACACTTTGTTAAGCGCACCTTTATCGTTATAGGGTTAGAAGCGGATCTAAAGATTGAATAGGATGATAATCAACATAATAACGAACTCAAAAGATTAATAATCGTGTAATGATCCCGGATCACGACCCCACCACTGGAAAGTTGCTCAATTAAAAGGGTATAATAAGAACTTATGAGCTCATGAGCGTGATCATATAAGATATTTCACGTCTTGTGTGGATATCAAAAATTTTCCTTCTTATTTCTTATACCTACTTGGCTAGCCTTTTGAAGTAGACATAGCCGTGTGGTGGGGCCATAATAGTCTTTATGGTATCGGAGTCGGCTCTCAAAAACTCGGGTCGAGCTATGAATTCAAATTTCTGAAGGTTGGGACCCCAAGACTGACTTGAATCATGTTGATGCGATTGGGTTGCCTGTATTATCCAACGTCGTCTAGAGAGGAAGTTTCTAGGTTGTATGTGACTAGAATTGAGATTAGGCCTTTTCGAAAACGCTAAGGTACAAAGAACGGAAATTGTGATATTCCATCAAGGGTAAGATAATATTTAGAATGACCTTATAAGAATCTGTCCATGTAATAGTAATTATATCTAGTTGGTTAGATCTTTTGAGGGAGGCATTACTCTTCGGTGGCCTTAACAGGAAGTCTAACGTATAAAGAGGAGGGGGACGTAGGATATGTCATGATTGGCTTTACAAGATCTTGTCCATGAATTATAAGTACTTGTTTAGTTAGCACTTTTGAGTGAGGCATTACTCTGTAATGAGATTGGGAATCGGGTCTTTACATATGAAGACATATGATGGCCAATGCACATCATTGGGTTTCTCTAGTGATCAAATGGTCAACTAGGAATATGGAGTCGTAAACCTTCATGGGTAAATTTCTAAGTGATTAGAAACCTTCTATAACGACTACATTGTGCCATAGCAATATGTTGAAACGTAGGTCAAGCCTATTCAACAACCAATCCACAAAATACTAGATACGCGTGATCACCAATCAAAATATGCGTTATCAATGGACATTAAGCATGCTTACAAGCATGAAAAGTAGTCCAACAAAAGCTAGGATTCAACAGCAATCGACAGACATGCTTAGCAAAGCATAAAAGATCGACAACAAAAGCTTGTTTTTTTTTTTTTTGAAAATGGTTAAAAACCTTACCATAGAGATATGAACAAGGATATGGACGGAAGATTTAAAACGATAAGTACTTCACTCAAAGACCAAATAGTCACTAAAAAGGCTAAACAGACAAAGTGAGTTATACCCGTAAATGCAAGGGGCAATAAGATAATTAGCCCCTTTTTGCAATTAGATAATATTTTCAGCTCATTAGATAAATAGTAAAGTAAGTTAAAATTGGTCAAAATAGTTAGAAAGTGATCCTGGACATCAGATTGAGTTTTGAAGCGTATAATTACCATTTTTGGAGCAATTTTATTAAATTAATTTTTACCATTTCCTTCGTATCACAGTAAAAGAAATAAAGAATGCTAATTTTTTGGTAATTATTTCACCTATTTCATGGTGTTTAGGCAAAGCTATTAACCACAAGGTGGCCAAAAAAGAAACCACTATTGCCTCCTTTCTCTTAATCTACATTGTGAACTTGCTAACTGGTTGTGTCAACTTGCACTAAACCTCATGAAAAGTTGAGTAGGCCGAAGGGAAGGTGTCTAATTGTGAATTGTTCAGGAGTACGAGTTTTCTTGAACGTCAGACAGTAAGGGAGGAGATGAACCACTGTGTTTGCTGGGCACTGGTGTGTTCCTGCGTGACCCTCGTTTTGTTTGTACAAGCGCTGGTTCCTGATCCCACTCTTGGCTTCCTGCATCGCTATCGCTGTCATCTCCACCCTTGAAAACTGGGTGTACGTAAGCATTTTGGAGGTAGTCCTTCAAGTTCAGATTCGGCTCCCTTGTGCGCTCCAGAGTATCTTTCATCTTTGCTTCCTGGAAATTGCAAGGAAATGAAATAAGAAAAGAGTCGGAGAGAGGAGTGAAGATAATGACATATACACCATCTAGTATCCATGGACAAGACAAAGGGAGAGGACTAAAAAGCAGGACTAAAAAGCAGGAAAAGCCAGACTTTTCGGCGTTATGAGAAGAATCGAATAGAAGGGTGAAAAGAAATTTTAAAAACCGCAATGCCGTAAAAGGGCCAAATTATTAGAGCAGTTAGGTGACATGAGAGCTTGGGATATCTATGCCCTAGACAGAGTAAGACGGCGAAAGACTACTCACCGGCCAATAGAAATAAGCTCTCAGAAGGCTTTATTACATCTGAAGTCTGAACTGTTCAATATTAAATACTAGGATACTTAGTTTAAGTCGAGCTATTGTGCTCAAATGACTACTAAGTATCTGTTTTGTTGAACAGCTTTTGACATAAACCATTGTAAACAAATTCTTAACGTGCGCGTATGAGGTAATAGTTGCAAATTGGACAAGTGTTGTAAAGAAGGATATGCATGCATGATTGGACTCAATACCTAATCAATTAACATTTTGTGTCGAAGGTTGAATTTCATCAAAAGAATAGTGGTATTGGCTCGCTAATGGCATAGCAAATGATATCAGAGCCTATGCTTGTGACTGTGAGGGTTTCTTCAAAAGAACTGTTACATGTGGGCACCTGATAGAACATAGCACCGTTAGCAATTGCTGGCATGGGCTCTTAGGTTGACATTAATCTTGTCACATGGTGGTGAAAGACAAGGTTCCTTAAAAGTCAAAACCTGGTAGCTGTGAGCCAAACACACTAGTGGACTGCACTCGAGGGAATGGCATGAGAGCGGGAAACTCTGGTCGCAAGTGGTGGACTTGCATGTGGCACAAGATGCTTAAGGTGGTTGTTCAGCAATAGATGAGCACAGAAGGACGGACAAATGTACATGGAATAGTCCAAGACTAGGTGGCTTGAGCTTTTGGGTAAAAGAATTGGTTTCATCCTGTCTATGCGGGTCTGGGCAGTATGGTTTCTTTCTTTCTTTTCTTTTAAAAAAAAAAAACAATGAAGGAGCTCTGTTTTTCCTGGTGGATTTGTGGGGGGTTGGGTTGGGGTTTTTTTTTTGGGGGTGGGGGGGGTATATGAATGCAATAGAATCATAAAATCTGTCAACACTAAACCTGAAGGAACAGATAAGTGCAACAGCTTATGTACCTGCAGTGGATATCTGACAAAAGCTGGCTCATAGCGACCTTTGCAGTATCGATGGAACCATATTGTGAGAACTGGAAGGGTGATGAGCAAGGGAGTTGACTGAGCTGCTGCTTTTGTACTTAACAACCCCATAAGAAGTAGCTGTGAGACAATTAATGCAACTATAATGCGCCCATGGACATCAGGCCAGAATGCGGCAGCGCTCTCATACTCTTGATTGTATACATTAATAATCTGAAAGTTTTGACGAAACCATGTTAGAACGTGAAAGATCCATCAAATGAAAAAGAGAAGAAACTATATTGAAAAGATCAGCAATCTTTAACCCCATATAGAAAAAAAATAAAAAAATCCACCCTTTTCAAGACAGATTCACCATAGTAGAGCTATGATTGGTTTTAGTTATTTGAAAACGCCAAAACTTAAGATCACATCCCCTGGAGGTCAAAAGTTGAACTTTGTGGATATGATTTGCATTAAAGTTATCATACACACAGCAGGTGGCAGAGGTATACTGCATTACTCGAAAAAGATGTGATGTTTTGCAAGAACATGTGCCAATGAAGAAACACAGCAAAACTCCAAGAGTAAATGGCAGAGCCTCATTCTAACAGGTCTGACACCATTAAGACATTAAGACATTAAGCACAAGCATGTTTCCCAAGTTTGTCCATTAACATATTTAGTGGTCTTTTTTTAATAACAACAACAGTCCTGTCAGCAGAAAACAAATTTGTTCCGCATACACCACGCAAGGATATCTGAAAACCGTATAATTCATTTAACTAATACAAGCCAAAATGTTGAAGATGGTAAAAACTTTACTTCAACCATAAGACATGAAGTATAACAATCTTTTCACTCAAATTATAAACCTCTATGAACTAATGGCAGAGCCTCATTCTAACAGGTCTGACACCATTAAGACATTAAGCACAAGCATGTTTCCCAAGTTTGTCCATTAACATATTTAGTGGTCTTTTTTTAATAACAACAACAGTCCTGTCAGCAGAAAACAAATTTGTTCCGCATACACCACGCAAGGATATCTGAAAACCGTATAATTCATTTAACTAATACAAGCCAAAATGTTGAAGATGGTAAAAACTTTACTTCAACCATAAGACATGAAGTATAACAATCTTTTCACTCAAATTATAAACCTCTATGAACTACAGACGTATTTAGGCAAATAAGTAGGCCAGAAAAAATAAATACCTGATGCCGGTATACAACATATGCCAGGCCAAAGAACACTATTATGAAAGGAAGTAGAATTGGGCTCACAACAGCATAAACAAGGCCAAGTAAAAAATATAGCTGTATTTGAGGTTCTCCTGTGTTGAAACCAAGGCTTCCTGGATCCATTGCCTCTTCCCTATCCTTCTCAGTTTTCACCAAAAAGAAGTTTTTCAAATGAAACATAATCAACGGTTTCAACCTCAGAATTTCCCCAGCAACACCAGCCCAACCGTCCACCATTATGTAAGTTATAAAGAAGGTTGCCTTCATGGGGATTGAGACACCAATTGTCTTCGGGATACTGCACAAGTAGTCATTCAGATTTTAAGCCCAACATTTCTGTAAAAAGGATAACATGAGATACACAACAAAGTGTACATACGTCATTTCCTCAAGCATGTATGCAAGGGTTCATGTACAAGGGAAAGCATCAGGCTGAATGGAGGTGGTCAACAAAATATCAAGGTATTTTAAACAATAAGGACTAGATATTCGTAATATGGCATGAACATCAGCGGACAAGTACCAATTAAGAAAGTTTTCAGTTCTTCAAGCTAATACAACTCAATAAACATGAAGGTACAAATCAAACATGGCACACTTGAGAAGATCATTTAGCTGGTTGTGGTGGATTGTGAGAACTTACTCATTTGCAGACTGGTGGATGAAATTATTTAGCTGTTGAAATGCGGTCCCAGTTATAATGCTCCCAAGAAATACATTAATAAACTGGAACATGTAATATCTACTAGCAGATCTCCTTTCTAGAGATGATATGGAGCTAAAGCCCTCAAATTTGGACATAAGCATCAATATAGAGGGTAAGAAAATGAGAAAAATCTTCAATGCAATCCCTGGAAGAAAACCTTGGATGAACGACTTGATGAATCCTCTACATAAGACAAAAAAGTAATTCCAATATCAGTGGGCAACAAAGAACAGTGAAGTTCGCAGAAAGGAATTAGGATTTAGCATGCTATAAACATCGTTAATAGTAGAAAGATTTAAGTACATGTCCAAGTTGTCATGTTGTAAGACTATAGTAGATATAAACCTCATTTGTACAATTACTTATCCAAAGATGGCAATCTGTTTCAGAAGAATAAAGGGCCATGGTAAATGAAGTTTGTGAGCTTATGTGGCTTCAACTCTCGTTGAGAGAGTGGGGGTTATTGCATAATCAGACCAAGTGCATTCTGATCAAGGTAGGCACAATTTCGCTCATAGTCTAGTTCAGCCTGAAAGTTCAAAGCATATGGAGAGAGTGCCAGGCCTTTTTTGTGAAGTCAGAAGATCAGATGGCAGACGCTTTCTTTAAGAGCCTTCGGTGTGAAGTTCTTCACCCCCATGGTTAGTGCCCGAGGTTCAGAGGTTCCTACTTAGAGATCATGACAATTACATTGTTTCATTTTCTATGAAGTACATTTACATGCCTTCCCTTGCAACACATCTCACATATCTATAAGCTTTTGGCATAGCTTTATTATTTTACAGAACGCTGATAATCTTGTCTCTTCTCCAACCTGACCTTAAAATGCACCTTAGTTAGTTCTTAAGATAAATTTTTAGTCTAGTAATTGTAATCTTACCTAGTTGGGTTCCACTTATGCACATTAGGCACACTAATAAAAATATGTAACCTTTGCCATGTGATGCCCTCTCACCGAACCCATATACGCGCAGATAGTTTAACAAGTGAAACTTCCTTGAAGTAAAAAAAGAGATACTCAAACCTACCTTTGCTCCTGTACGGGGAGGATTGTATAGATGTTGGGTAGGCCTAGAACTACTTTTCTTGGTAGTATCAAGAGACATGGGTAGAAAAGGAATAAGCGTGCCGGTGGTTGATGGAATAGGCCCGGGATGGAATGCCCATTAATGGGGGATGTCCCAATCGGCGTTGTTTGGTCCATTCAGCCGAGATGAGCATTCCACAACCCTTTCCTCATTCCTGGAAATCCTCTTCTTTCATTCCACCCCACCCTACAACAATAAATGCCGATTCCAACTAGGCAAGCTTGACCAAAAAGACCCTCATCTTTACACCTGAAAGACGAATATGCCCCCCCAACCAAAATCACCCATCTTAGTTTTCATTCCATGCAACTGAAAGAGCATATTGCCGTGTCAGTGCTAGATTAACGCTTTTTACATGATTTTCTTAGGCTAAGCCTATTGTATGTGATTTTGGCACCAAACATATTCAAGTCGATGCTCATCCTGAACCCCACTCCATTCATGGAAACAAATGCATTATACCCCATTCCATGTCCTTTTCTTCTTATTTTCATTTTAGAACCATCCGCAACACAGTTTAATTCCAGAAGTGAATGAGCTAAGTGTGACCGATTTTGCCCTCATCCTACTCGCTCACAGTCGCAGCCCCGCTGAGTAGTTAGGCTCTAAACAAACCGGAATATAGTAGAGGAAGTACATGTTCCATGTGCAAGGCTCATCTATCTTATCCTTTTTCCCCTTTAAGCCCGACTCTTTAAAGTTACTTTTCTATAATAGGTAGTTGCTGACTTGCTGGTATGTTTCCAAGCATGTACAAAACAATAAATTGGAACTTGTAAGTTCTAAAGATTAATGTAAGACTGTGGAAAAAAGGATAAGTTCGACATTTAAGCTGTATGCAAGTTAACTGACCCTGCAGACCAAGCCAAGAATATGCAACAAACTTCCCTAGTGGATATTTTGTTCAAGTATAAAAGGACAGAAGTTTCAGAATTTCAAGAGTTGATAGCATGTTCCATGATCTTCTCAAAACACAAGACAAGATTCTTCTTGTTCAAATAGAACAACAAAGATAGGCCGGCAATTGTCGCCTATATATAGAATGAAGAAAAAGTAGTACTTGGTTCAACGGAGAAAAGGACACTGGAGAAGGAGAAGAAGAAGTCAAGAGGAGGAAAAATAAAAGAACTTACGCTTCAATAATAGACTTTAGAAAGGGAGCTGCTTTCTCTATTCCCTCAAGGTTGGCCAGGGACTGCACAAATGCAATTGGAATCATGAAGAAGAAGGTCAGGAAAAAGAATGCAACAGCAGCAATAAGCCTTCTTATTGTCAGTGATACATATGGAATCGCCAGATTATCCCAATATACATCACAGGGCTCTGGAGCCCACTCAGTTAGCCATATAGTTGGGTTTCTGGATTGTTGAGTTTGCGCACAAACTGCAGCGCCCCATCTTGTTTTGAAGGAAACAAATGCAGCTGGCATGATAGATTTTGGATTCTTGGTCATCTTCACTCTCTCTGCAGATATCTGAAAATTTTCCGTTCAAAGGATCAGAGCAAGCCAAGAACTATGCGCCAGAGGAAAAGGAATTGATTAGAAATTTCTTACAGTCATGGCATACCTTTTCAAACATTGAAATTCACTCAATAGTCTACAGGTATAGATGATGGAATTCAACAGGATATAAATTGTATTGCTATTTCCACACCCATTTGGCTATTTTTTAACCCTTAAAGGTGCATTTTGACTAACAATGACAAAAAAGGTGCAAAAATAGCCAAGGGGGAAATACTCCCCCCCGTAAAAGATTATATACTAGAAGAGCTCTGCTAACAAAATAATCCCAACTCAACCAAAGCAGTAATGGGTGTAGTACTTCAGCGACTGATCTACTTTCTTTGCCTTTCAATGAAAAGCTACAAAGAAAAACTGAAAGTTTACATCCTTCTTCCCACCCATCAGCACGTCAAGAAAGTGAAATTCAACTTTTACAGGCCCCTTTGCTAGTAAGAAACGATACATCATAATATCCTGCTATAACCAGAAGATATTCCTTCTAGGAAACTTCAACCTGTGGGCAGGATATATGAGCAATCCAGAAGAAATGTTCAAGTCATTACATACTTCAGTGGATAGCCTTTCAATCTCTGACGTATAAAAATCAATTGCATCCACCCTCTCTCCGCAAAGGCCAAGGAAACCAGTCTGTTATACAGAAAACAATTTCCTGACAATATGTTAGTAAAGAAATGTGAGAAGTTGAATGAGTAAGATCCTTCCAAAGTAACAGATAAGAAACATCATGCATTACCTTCACCGTGGGTTTTTTTGATTGACTTCTAGAGTATTTAAGTTGATAGTAGTCAAGCCAGTTCTGCTTTTTCTTCTTCTCGTTGACTAGCTTTGACAGTTCACTGGCGTTGTATACAACCTGCAATTAATTCTCCGATCAATTACTCAGATGCACCAATTCAAAATGCATCAGACCATGTTTTAGTACATCAATCAGGTAAAATGGAAACTTGTATAGAAAAGATAATTGTCTATAGAGTAATGATTAAAATCTGAACTTGTAGCAGTGCAAAACCTGATGAGTGAGATAGTGATCTGGATGGTTGACCAAGAAAAAATGCTCCACAAGCTCACCAACTGATTCGTCAGGGTCTGGTGGCACATTTCGAACAAGTACCTATTCAAGTACGCATCACATTTTATTATACTAACATATTATTTGTTGTTATAATTCAATCGACTAAGCATCCAATTGGCGACCTAACTAAAAGAACAGAATTTAAACTATCATTATTCCAAACTGGAGAAAAAAATTAAACTAATTCTACAAAGAACCCACCTTATTAACCAACATATCATTTGTTTTTTTGTCATTTAAGCATGCAATTAGCGACCTATCCAAAAGAACAAAAATTAAACTATCAATATTCCAAGCTGGAAAATAAAAGAGAATTTGACTAGTTATACCAAGAATCAACCTTATTACTACACGATTGTTGGTTCTAGTGTTCACTGCGAAAATCAAGAATAACTTAACAAGAGAAAATAAAAAAAGAGCCTACTACCAAAACCCCCTTATGAAGAGAAAATTAAAGTAGTCTACTACCAAACACAAAACTAAAGCAGCTCTAGTCAAGGTTCAGAATATCATCAGAGTCCTCTCTCACGCCTGTGTTGGAGTCACTGTGATGTTCAGCTGTTTAGAAATTACACTATCTACAGAGAGACGGAAAGTGTGTCAAAACAGAATATACACACAATTTAACAAGCCTCAAACAAAGACCAACTGTCAACATGAGCCTGGGAGAAATAACTGAAAAGGCTTATTGTCATCAGAATAAGTGTTGGAAAATATAGAATCAGGTTATGCACTGCAACCCCTGCAAATTCTTTAACCACTATTATACTAAAGCAGTGAGACTGAAGGTCTCAGACTTAAATGGCAAGACAATAAACATTTTCATTCCAAGCTATTAGAGATGAAACATCAAACTAATCTTGATTGTCTCTCTGTGTCAACTATCTTCCTCCGAAGATCCAGCAGCATCATGAAAATGTTTTTTTTTTTTTTTTCAGGGGAAGCTCGCAACATTAAGTTCAGGAGAACAGTGATTTCAAGTTGCTTAGTTCAGAAGTTATTCTCTTCAAACTTCTTGGTAAGCATAGTAGAACCAGTAGACTGAAAAATTCATCCGAGTCACTCCTAAACTGATAGGGCAAAGATAATATATACCGTGAACTGATCAGGCCTTCGCTGCTCCGATGCAAGAAATTGCAGCCTCATTGACGCAATTATCTCATATTCCTTTTTCAATACATAGCACGTCCATAATGTGAAGACATAAGCCATCACCAAATGGGTCCAAAATCTGCACCGCAGAGGAATAGAAGAGACTTACTCCAAGAAGGCATAAGATATGTTAGAAAGTTTTGCAACATTAGTCTAACTTAACGAAGAAAAACAACGAATATAATCTAACAACAAACCCAGCAGCTGAGTCATAGATTACACGAAAGAAAAGCAAATACTGACTATTCGGTACATGTCCAATAGGGGAACAGCAAATGCAGACTATTTCTCTATACATAACCCAACAGTGAAAACAACCATATCATGAAACATGCCAACTCTTTATAGTACACCGAAGAAATAGAATACAAAACATCCCAACTCTATTTAGTATACAGGAAAAAAGGACACTTGCAACAAGGAGGAAAGATAACTCCCTACTGGAACTGATGCTTGCTCAAACCCTGGGAACTTAGCCTTCTCCCTTTACAGAATACAACATAAAATAAACGGCACCGATCACTTTATATGGGCTTTATTGTTCTACGAAAGGCCTCAAGACATTTAAAATATCAAAGATCGACCGTTTATCCCTTGACCTAAGAACTAAGGTTGGATAACCTTATCAGATGGTCCCATGTACTTTGCACATGGCCAGCGAATGGTACTTTCTTTAAATACGGAAACTTTCTACGAATACTAACTTTGGTGCAATATGTTAGCAAGGATAAGTGTCTCTTTGAAGCCTTGTCTAGCTCCATGATACATGTGCAGAAAGTTGTGTTATAGCGTCATCAGGCTCAGGGATAGTCATTGTAGATTCATTATAAGATTGAGATGATGGTCTTAACTAGCCATCCTTGAGTGAAGGGCTTTTTTTTGGTTATATATGTACTCCATGTTTTCTATCTACAAACATGCACTAGAAAAAAGCCAAAAAGTGGAACAGGTTACCATGCAAAGAAAGGACAGGCTATAGGCAGAACCTTGCTGAACTGATAAAGAACATTCAAAGTTATCACTTACTAAGATATCACACGCTCTCCCTACATATGTAATTTAATGCCTCCAAAGTGGGGGGTCACAGACAAGAGTGGCCGTAACGCCTCACTGGCAACACCAAATATTTTGATGGTACTAAACTATCCAGCACCCCAAGTTTGTTTCCAAACTGCATATCTCGCTCAAAAAACGGGGTCCCCTATTGCGGGTTCTAGGGAAGTAGGATATATGTAGCCTTTCCCCGCTATGTCGAGCGGCTGTTCTCGCCTTTTGAACCCACTTTTGTGATAGAAGAAGCAAAACGCGGCTAGAGTAACAACATTTTGATGGAGGACTAAAGACTGCAGGTGATCCGATGCTTTCAAGTCTTAACAAAAAGATTCACAGAGTTTGTTAGCAAAGGAAAGCATATCTTATATCCGAAACAGGCCCATGTTTTTAGCTAATGATATTTTTCACCTCAGATCAGGAAGTAAGAGAGATGAAATAAATCCGTAATGCGTCTTACATAAGAAGTTGCAAATGCTAAACTAAGGACAAGAAAAGCAAATGCATTAGGAAGGAGAACACTAATTATCAATTGGAAACATTCATATTAGTACTTACGCGAAGAGGAGAAGGAGGACACTCAATACTTATTATGTCAAAGAGAATCTTGTGGGAAATATCTATCTATATTAGTATAAATCGTTTGAGGAACTTGACATAATTTAAAAGAAACACAAAGTCATAAACTTTAGCATGAAAATTCTGAAAAATACCTATGTGATCCAGTTGGAATGTTTGAAATAGAAAGCTTGTCTATGTCGCTGTAAGTTAAGTTCGACTTCTGTAAAGTGCGATTAGTCCAATTAACCGGCACCATGATTGTGAAAGCAACCATTGCAATGGGGATAAATATTTTAAGTCTGCATTGAGAAAGCACAAAAAACAAGGAGGAGGAGAAGAAGATTCAGTTAACTGAAACAAAAGGATGTAACTTAACATAACGTGTAATGAAATTATTACGTTAGTCTCAAGTCTCAACCATTTTATGAACACCCGACTGATTGCTACCCACCCCCCTCTTCAAGCTTTAAAGTATCATCTACGCAAAATGACTAAACCGGAAGTGACCATTAAAGGAACCTTAGCGATAAACTCAGATGAAACAAACTATCCCGACTAACATCTGAACATTGAAACCAGAAAATTTAAGCAAAACTATCAAGAAGTTCTAACGAGACAAGTTTCAAGGCCTTATCTAATCCATAAGAGTCCTGCAAAGAGTTCACATAAAACACTATGTATATGCTACTGAATTTTCCCAGGGCAGGCCTGTGTTTGAATTATAATCGTCCTGGAAGGATTTCAAGTATCGCATTCTTACATGTGAAAACCAAACAGAATGTGCGCTCACATCCTACGTAAACCCCTCACAGAAGTACAGTTTCACAGGTATAGTGTTCTTGAGAAAACAAAGAGTATTAAGGAAACCACCACGATGCACATTAAACTTCTCTTCATGCTACATAGTACGTATGTGCCTGGTAGTCCCAATCGTACTTGTATCACGAAAAAAGTTGCACATCTCATGCATACCACAGAGCCAAGGGAATATCACTAAAATGTGTATCAGATGAATCAAAGTTTAGTAGAGCATACCCTATCCAGTATATCCTTAAGTATACTGCAGAATCCAATCCTGCATGGTCAATAAGTTCAGGCTCTGGCATTCGCAGTGCAGCAGGCATCCAATTGAGAAACCTCAAGTATGACCGCCAGTCCAGATTGACAAACTTGTGCACAAGCGCACCTGAGTGCAAAGGACTGCTTCTTAAACCCTTTATATACCATTTTGGGAAGTAGACCCTATCGTTAAAAGGCTGAATTCGAAGAACAGCAAATGCAACAAAGAATGCCAAGGCAGTGAGGATATTAATAGCCGCTGCAACCCCTATATCACTAAGGGTAGCCATTTATCTGCTTCAAAACCGTTGTCTGCACCCTGCCAAAGAACAGCACTTGTAAACTGCACCCACTAAAATTATACCTGAACAAAAAACTAGGAACTACTGATTCAACCAAACCTCTTTCTTTGTATGGATGGATAACCTCTTATGGAAGACAATGTGAAACTATGCTTTGAACCATGAAATATCCAGGATGATAAGTGGAGGTGCAATGTATCTGTCGAAAAAAATTCAAAAAGAAGGTAGTTTATATATGCATATACCCTAGCCTCCAAATAAAGAATAAGAAAACCAAGTGCACAATTATTCAGTGAAAACGTGACAAAAATTTTCATCCTCATTTACTTCTGTAATGCCAAAATCACCAAGATAGGTGCCTTAATAGCAGAAGACCTAACAAAAGAGTAAAACAAGAACGATGCACTCCTAAACGTTTTGATGATTGATAAGAAATCCAACAGAAGAACAAACACCAGATTGGGAAGCAAACACCAAAAGTTGGGAGATGCATGGACAAGACTCGAGAAGCGCTGAGAAGCCACTGGTGCAGGTAGGAGGCTCTCAACCAAATAATTACAAGGCATCTCTAGTGTCATGACGTGCATTCGGTTATTTTCCCCCCTGGCTCCGGCCACAAACAAGATGGCTTACTTGTGCAATCACGTCCCCCCCGCCAAATACTATTTCGACCATACCGCTAAAAAGAACGAACAAGCAGAAATTATGCATGAAGTTTAAACAACTTCAAGTTTAAAACCCAACCAAAGCCTAATCCATGTCGAAGTTTCCAATCGAAGAATTGATAATTTAATCTAAAAAACTCCAAACCAATAGAAAAAATGTACTCAAGGAACATAATCAGAAATCGACATCTTCTGCGGGGTCATCTTGCATGTTGAACTTGAATGAATTGAAATACTCATCAAATGACAACAATTACCTGAAAACACTAATTGAATGAGAAGAACTAGGAAAGAGTTCGTTGTCAGATTTTCCTCCACTTTTTTCTCAATGTTTTCATTCAAGTTAGTAATTGAAGCTAAAATACTTCAGGAGAAGTGGATGAACCGATCTAAATTGGAGGCAAAACTAAGTTCCCCTTCAGTTCCCCCACCCCCTTCTCCACTCCTTCTTTGTGTGTTACTCGCACACACATACACGTGCATACAAACAATCGAAGTCTTACATATGACCAGATGCGCCTTTTTGCTTTGGTTAAGATGACTCTCCACCCTTCAGTTCCCCCACCCCCTTTTCCACTCCTTCTTTGTGTGTGACTCGCACACACATACACGTGCATACAAACAATCAAAGTGTTACATATGACCAGATGGGCAGAAACCAAGCATGCACAAGGGAGCATTATAAAAGCCAGATCATGTACAAACCCCAACCAGAGAAAGCAGAAAACCTGATGAATGCAGATGAGTCTAAAGTCAAAACCAAATCTGTCAAGAGAAGTCGAAAAGATTCATACAATTCTTGCTTCTCACCACTTGAATTCTTTCTCGAGCTCCAAAATCCAAAAACCTTTTTCTAATTGGCGTTCTGGGCTCACTTCTAAAAACTGTTTATTGGACTTGTGAGGGAAAAAGAAACGTTAAACTGACCAGTAATGAAGAGACAGAGCTCAATATATTCAACAGTTTCTTGCTTGAAACAACAGCGTTGGTTTTAATTTCTTGCCAAGTGGAGTGAGATTTGCATTCATACAGGAGAGAGAGAGAGAGAGGGAGAGAGATTTGCTAACAGGGACCTGAATATGACCTGAACCGTCAACTTTTGCCCTTTATATTTTTAAATAAATTTGTTGCCGACCATCGGTAACGGCTACTTTTAGGACTGTTGAGTCTTGACTGGGGAAGTCTCAGATTTGGGCTCTCTTATCAACTTTTCTTACGTGTATACCTGTAAAGAGACGGTGCGACCAAATATTCAGCGCAGGTCAGATACGATTGTGTAGTATTTAACTCAATATTCCTTTTTTTTTTATTAACAGTGATAAGGTGTAACTTCTATATACCTGTTTAGATGACACGTTTTATTCATAATTAATGACATTAAATATTTTTACGAGAATCATTTGCACGATAGATAGCGACCAAAGTTATATAAAATTTTAGTTACGAGAACAGTGTACAACCAAGCTATTTTCATTCCAATACAAGCACCTATAAATTGTTTTGTGCAAATGGCAAGATTTAAGTAGCGTTGTTTAAGGAAGGTTTCTCTGACGATTATGGATTGTAGAGCACGTTTTTCTTTTGGTAGGATCTATAACGAATTTCTTTCCATGTAATGTCTGCTCTTTATCAAAACTTTCCATGCTCAGCTATTTAAAACAATTATCATGAGATTGTTGGCACTTCGTACTTTTACGGTTGATTCTCGTAACCCATCTGTTATTGAAAAATAATAAGATTATGAGAAATTAAAAAATAATAAGATTATGAAAGGTCATCATGACCACGACCGGAAAACATGAAAGTAAAAAATAACACTAGCTTACATCGGACAAACAAGAGTTTGGCTTTTACAATAGGAATATGAAAAGTGTCACGACCGCCACCAATGAGACTTAGCACTTTTCAAAATGATATTATGTGAATTAAATTCGGGTACGATAATAATTTTGGTAGGGTTGATAATCTAGGTCATTATCACATAAAGTACGCAATGGTCGTGAGTTCGATCCAAAGCCACTAGCTTGTTAAGCAAGAGCAGGAGTAAGAGCAAAAACGAGAACATGAGGACGGCAAATTTGACCACAAATTTGATTATGGGAGCACAAAAGCGCTGAGCAAAAGTGGAACCGAGGGCAAGAGTTGAAAGTTAGAGCGTTTACAATTGTAAAAATGGTAAACGGACTTGGTGACTTAGGTTCTAGCATACAATGAGAATCCGTTCTAAATCATCCGCTCGTTTTTACCTGAGATAGATCTCTATGGGATGGAACAATATATAATTAGAAGATTCAGAACAGAATGGCTTCCAACAAAGAATGCAGGTCAAGGTAGGATGAGACAAGGAAAGAAAAAAAAAAACAAATACTAGAAGAACCGTAGAACACCTCTGCTACAACCATATATGCAATTCAAGTAACCGAAATTTCTATTCCGTCCAAGAGACGCAAATTTAACAAACGCTCGTTTGAATCAAACTGGACATGAGATCGAATGTGCTTAGCAGTGAACCCACATGAAGTTGAGAACTCATTCCAAGTCTTTTGATGAAGTTGGGGATCAGCTCTTTTGATGAACAGCGATTCGGTGAATGTCCATATCTTTCAGCATAACTGAACGTCCACATGAATCGCAGGGGGCAGTTCTGGACCCACAAAGACTCTCGTGCTCTGAAAGTCCTCTTAACCGATCTCGTGCATCCCCAGCAGAAGTCCCAGCTTGGACCATGTCCCCACAGAACCGGCATGTCATTAGGCGTAAGGGGCAATCTGACGACTGGTGTTGCACCTGCCACAAAGAAAGAAGCACGAAAATAAGCACTAAATGTACAAGGCAATTGTACATCAAAACTCTGCAAAACAGAAATAATTTGAAGTTCAATATCTTCTTTCTGGATTGATCTGTGATTCACCGATCAGTAATTCATATTCGAGTCAAGATAACATAAAGACAGTTGCTTATCCAAAAGGTAAGACTACAGGAGCCAAAGTTAAGTTGTCAAAGTTTAGCAAGTCACTATTACTGGTTATGTCTGACATCAGAACAACAACGATGAGACAGATGGCACCATGGATTACCAATGATAAGCAGAAAAAATCAAATAAATAAAAAGAAAACGAAGATAGGCTTACCATCTGTTCCTTCTCAAGGACGATTCCACAAGAGCAATAAAGTGGTTCATGGAACACTTTCATGTGTTTCTCGATCTCTCCTTTTTGAAAAGCCTGCCCACATTTGTTACAGTGGACGTGATTATTGGCCTCCTCGATCCTCAGAACAACTCCACAACCAGCATGCTGACAGATGATATTGTGTCTACTACAGAAGGCCTCATGCAGAGATATGCTTCTAGAAGGTATATAATGCTTGCAGTTCCTGCACTCTACAGTATCCACCTCCATACTAGATGAGGAAGACCCAGCTTGTTGGCCAACCTGACGATTGCGGTTATCTTGAATGGATACCGATACCTGGTATTTTGTTGTCCCCTTAAAGCCATATAGGCCGATACTATAAGTACCTGCACCTAAGCTTTGATCCTTAGAACTAAGGATCAAAGCCTTTGAACCCACATCATGGGAAGACCATCCATGCTGATGCCTGGTTGGGAACAAGAGAGGATGCCTCGAAATGTATAAATCAGTATCTCCATCATGTTCATCTGATTCTATCTTTATCTCAATTTCAGCATCTCCAGAAGATATTCTCTCCCAGTTATCATTGTCAATTGAGAACTTGTAATACATGTAGCTGCCTTCGTCAATGACTCCAGACTCTGGCTTCCCAAGCACCAGAGGTCTCAGTACATGCTGGTTCGTGTTCTCTGTAGATGAATCAGGACTGACAATGTCAACCTCAATATCTGTTTCTAAGACAGATACGCTCGAAGAGGGTTTCAACTCGAGAACACGTAAATGGTATGTCAGTGCACCATGACTCACAGTCAGAACATCATCTTGAGAAAGAGTTGCATGCTGGCGGAGACTTGTTTCAAGGACAGCCTTGTGATTGGGTATGTCTGAGAAGCCAAACTCCTCCGGTTGAAGTTTTGCATAGGTACCTTTTGCAAGCCACACATACCGTACTTCAACCAATGAAGTGCTCAAAGCATTCAGAGGGAACAAATTACCCCATATATGCGGCGGAATCCCAACAAAACCTTCCTCCGCAGTAAATTCAAGGACGCCAGCATGCGTTGTCCCATGATGTCGGCTTTCAGTAGTCTTTGCTTCTGAACGATCCTCTTGATGTATTACTGACAGCTGGAAGTGCAATGGCCCTTTGTCAAAAGCACCTTGATCAGACAGTTCCGTGAAGCAAGACGGTGGTAATTTAATCTTATCCCCAATACCCTGATAAGGAACTGCTTCTAAGGCACGATAAAACACGACTCCTTTTCCAGCAAGTAGATTTTCTTCCATTTGTTGATCCGCCTGAAAAATCAAATTACGAGCCTGTGTGAGAAGAATTCATGTGACATCTGGTGATGAATGGGGTAAGTCACATGGTAACAGAATTAGGCTTCAAGGAGCTCTGTTTTGTTATTTAATGTTTAAACACCAGCAAGTTCATTTATCTGACATTTGTCACCACAACGAGCTAATAAAAATAAAAAAATGTTTTATCTTTAGTTCAAAATGCACATTTTTTAGGGCATAAGGTGGCAGGCAGATTAAACAACATTGTAATGTTCATCAGGAAAAATTGGATTGGCATGCATAACGTGGTAACTCTACCTAGTCATATGGCAGATATCCTAGTATGGCAATTTTATCTGGTCGATGTAAACTGGGAAAGCTAATCAACATAACGAGATTGGTTCCGAATATACCAGTTTATTTCATGAATAAAACCTTAAATTATTTAATACCTATCAGGTACGCACCCAAATGTATTGTTTCCCTTCTACGATAATTCCTGTATTTTGAACAACCAGTAGTAAAGTATCAATATTTGCATTTCTATCAGCTCAAAATAAATTGGCACTGATTTGATATACAGCAAGCAGCTACAAATTGAGCACCTTCAATTGCAGATCTCAGAGACTGCTGTACTAAAGTTCAGGAAAAAGGAAAAATTAAGCTCCCCAGACACAAAAAATCTCTTTGTTGTTATCAACATTTGATCTAAAATTCAAACCTAACACACAAAGTTGGAAAACACTGATTTTGAAGAGCTTTCATGAATGGATTCGGAATATTTAAACCTCAACACTAAATTGGGTTTATTCAGTAATTATATCACGCCCTACCTTTAATTTGTGCAGATGAGATATGACACAGTAAAATTTTGGCTATTATCTCATTTGAAATTGGCAGACATTTACATTCTCTATAAGGACCGAAACAGGAAGTCCTAAATCCTAAATCTAAATATCAGTAGCTGCAAGTGATTGATTCCCTAGTGGTTCTCTTTATAGGGTGGCTCTCCTACTAAGAAGAGGGATCCTGAGGTGGATGGGCATGAACAGCTTGTTATATGATCAACTGTTAAGTTACCAATTTAGCAAGGTCTTGGGTTCAAGTCTCCAAGCTTGCATCGAGTCCCCCTTTACATTCGTGCTACATGCATTCTATTCATTTGCTGGCTTGCTAGTGATGTACCTTGATTTGGTAATGGGGTATTCGGGTGGGTTCGACAGGTGGTTGCAGTGGTGGTGGCGGCCATGCTGATGTGGCGGTGTGTTGCTGCCGGTGTGGGTGCGATCTGTTAATGGCAGTGGAAGCGATCTGTTGATGGTGGTGGGTGCGATATGTTGATGGTGGTGGGTGCGATATGTTGATGGTGGGTTTGATAGGTGGTTGCAATGGTGCTGGTGGGCATGCTGATGTAGTGGTGTGTTGCTGCCGATGGTGGGTTCAATCTGTTGGTTGCGGTGAGTGCAACCTGTTGATGGTGGGTTTAACATGCGGTTGCAGTGGTGGTGGTCTTGGGCGTGCTAATGTGGTGGTATGTTGCCGCAGGTAGCGGTTGCTGTGGTGGTTGGTACCAGTGGTGGTTGTTGTCGATGGTTAAGGCCGTAAACAAATCTATCCAGCCTGTAATCTGGGTTTGGTCTTAATGCAGGATAGTACTGTAACTTATCTGGCCTTATCCAACAGGATATGTTACCCTAGCTTATCCCCACATATCCTGTCCTATGACTGAACAATCCAACGCGCCAAACGCAGCCTCAGGGTACATGGACAAGTGCGTTTAATGTATACACAGCATTTACATTAAAATGCCTCGTTTACTGCACTTTATAATTGTTTTTGAGTCAGAAGTAAGGTTGCTAGAATCTATCCTACCCAGAAACCAGAGGCAGGCACCTCATTCAGTAGACAAACCCATAAGGATAAGGGCAAACGAATCTGTGGCACACTGGTGCATCACAGACACGGTCGATTTGGGTACCAAGTTAAGTCCTTCCTATTCATCCTCGCATTTTCCTTCCCTCCCTCCACAACGCTGTCCAACACGAGACTGCTAACAGACTAACCTAAATAACCATCAGAGCACCAATCCCTTGTATACTAATTCATCTTCTGCCTATCGATTGGTTTGAATGCTACAATCGGTCTCAGCATGTCTACAGAAAAGTTGACTCAACTATTTAACCACAAATTCCATTGATGATGTAGAAATCCCAATTTGATGAAATGAAGACTATAAATCTGTCCTTCCAATTTCTAACAAGGGCAGTGTTGGGATCCAACAATGGAAGTGAATTACTGGCACAGTTGTGAAACTTGACGGGGGCTAGGACCTTCGTTGGGACTTTGGGTACTTTGCCAGGGATAAATAATGAAGGGTGTATGAGAGCGGGTTTCAATTCAAAACTGTTTTGGCACTTTGAGTTCTTAATATATGTATCAATGGATTAGTAAATGCAAATCAAGAGCTATTAGCATGGTCTCTGATGTTGATGACGGTTTATACCGGTTTAGGTACTTGGACAACGGAGTCAGCATTGCACTGCAGATAAGCAGCCTACAGCGTGCCACAGACGGATTTTCCTTAATAAAGAATATCCAAAAAAACCACGCGTTCGCAAATTCATGCTATTTGTTTCCAAGAAGTTTGCTTGCTCCATCTTACTTGAGTACTCTACCTACTTTGCACATCTATTGCCTTCCGAGTACGTCCGCTGGTCATAAATTTTCCTATAATCGTATCCCGTGCCTAACATGAATATATATCCCCCACGTCAAAAAAGATTTTCGCTATACATGAAAATTGTACCAACTAATCGACCGGGTAGATAAATATAGACTAGAAGATAGTCCAGTGCCATTTCTTGCAAAATCTTGATTGCGAATTTTTGGGATATCTTGAACCCGGATCATAGGACAAAATTGTGAATTATCTTCATTTCTTGAACCAACTTCAAAACTAATGATTCCAATCGAAATTTAAGGGGCTAATCCAAAATACATAATCAGATAAATAATGTAAAACTGTAAAACGTAAAGGGTTAAAAAAATGGACCTTGACTTGGGCTTCTACAGCTTCGATCCTCCGAGATCGCTGGGCAGCCTCGATGGCCTCCCGCTGGCGAAGGGCCTCCTGTTTGGCCCTTCTTTCTCTGTCCAGTTTCAGCCTGGCTTTATCTTTCCTGTCCTTCTGTTCTTTCTCCAGCTTCTCTCTCGCTCTTCTCAGCTCAAAATCCATCTCTCTCTCCTCCTCTATACACTTCCCTCAATCTCTCTCCCAATATGTCTATGTGGTTATGCTGATGGATATAGAGAATTTAAAGAAGATAAATCGTGTTTCTGATGGTTAGATTGTCGCTTGGGTTGAGGTTTATAGAAGAAGGGGGACGAAATTCGGTTTCATCTTTCCCACTGACCATTTTTTTCCTTCTTCTCAAGTTTCCACCAAACTTGGTCTTCGTAGTTCGCGAAGGATCTGGGCCTTTCTTTTTCGTGAAGGAGTCTATTTTGGTCGTTGGACAATTTGGTGGGCCAACCTTAGCTCGTTCGATTGTTTTGGGCCCATGAGATTTAGCTCTGTTTATTTTCCAGAAAATGCTTCATAGAAAATGTTTTTTTGAAAAGCATCCTCTTGAAAACGTGTTCATTAATTCTATTTTTCGTTGTTTGGACGACGCCTGAAAAAGGATTAAACAGCCTATACCCCAGAATTTAGAGATGTCAAAAGGGCTAGGCCGCCTGCGGGCCGGCCCAGCTCGGCCCTAAATGGTGAACAGTGCGGCCCTGGTCCATAGGGCCAGGGCCAGGCCGTGAAAATTTTCAAAAAAACTCGGCCGGGGTTAGGCCCGGTTTCTGACCCTCTTTCTGGCCCTCTTCTGGAGTGACCCTTTGGCCCTAAATCTGGTCATAAACTAGAGATGTCAAAAGGGCCGGGCTGCCCGCGGGCCAGACTGACCCGACCCTAAAACTGCCCGGGCTGGCCCGGCCCTAAATGGTGAATAGTGCAGCGCTGGTCCATAGGGCCAGGGCCAGGCCATGAAAATTTCCAAAAAAGCCCGGCCCGATTTTTGGCCATATTCTGGCCCGGCCCTTTGGCCCTAAATCTGGCCCTAAACCATTTTAAGTCACTTTTGTTTTCTTTCCCCTTCTTTCTCATGCCTCTCTCTCTCTCTCTCTCTCTCTCTCTCTCTATACCTCATATTTTTTTCTTTTTATTTAACTTTTTGGACATGCACATTTCTTTTCAGCTCATGATGATGGTTCATACTTCTTTATCAAATTTACTTGCAATCCTCTTCTGTACTAGTTTCATGAAATTATGAAGAGAAAATATATCTTTGTTTGTCTAGAAACTAGAAACAACACAATTTAGGCAATATAAATGGGGAACATAACTCCAGACTGCACGGGAAAGTTCATAGTAAAAATAGTCTAATGATGCATGATTCTGATGAGATACCCAATACTACGTAAAATGCAAAGCTAGATGTATGTTTGAGTGAAATTTTTAGATATATTATTGAAAAAAGTTTTGTAACCTTGTAGGTATCCATTGTTGAGTTTAGATAACAAAAAGCAGTGGTATGAAATTAAGTGGAATTGTCAAGAGAAAATGCAAAATGTTTGGTAAGAGAAAGTAGGAGTAGATGGATTAGATGAAAATGCTTAACTAATCAACTGCTAATCATTCTTGTTTTCCCAAAATTACAAGAAGCCGATCACAAGCCTGCATAAAAGGAGGAGGGTCTATCAAAAAATTTATTTAATGTGTTAATATTTTTGCAACAAAATAAGACTATAAAAAATAAAATAAAAAGGGCCTGGGCCCGGCCCGATTTCTCAGGCCCGAAGCCCTGTCTGGCCCGGCCTGTTTTCTGGCCCTCCGGGCTGGCCCAAGCTTGGCCCTTTAACACCTCTACCAGAATTGAAGGTTCTCACTCTGCACAACCCATAGTAATTAGGACCATAACCGGTGGTCAAACATATACCATATGTTCCTCATTCAGAACCTTCATCTCCGTCACCAGAACCACACCTATCATGCCATTAGTTAAGACCACCACCGCTGGTCGAACAAACACCATGCGTTCCTCATCCAGAACCTCCAACTCCATCACCAACACCTACCACACCACTAGTTTGGACCACCACCGGTTGTCCACATACCACCACTATAAAATCAGAGATCGACACTTAAGGAACACCCAAACCACTAGATCGACATCACAAACCAACCATATGTTCAACGCCAAACACTAGACGAGTCACTGTTGTTACATTCACCGCCGTACCCAACACCAGCTAATCGGCACTATCTCAAGCAGTAAACGTTAGCATCCACCACCACAAACATAAGTCACCCAAAACACACTTTCATAAACCGAAGCCATTCAATTAAAATCAACAAGAAGCCAGAAACAGAAGACCCAACTCTGAGCAGTAATCTATGCTTGTTTGGGTAGTTAATATCAAGAAGAATGGTTTAATTGTTTTTTTTTTCTTCCTTTTTAGAGTTTCAATTTCTCTATTCAACTTAAAGCAGGTTGTGCCATGGCCCTCGATCGGATGTGTTTCACAGTAGTTCTCCCTTAGGCCATGTTCCGAAGTTTTTTCAGTGCTTTTCTTCTAGTGTTTTCGGATAGAGAAGAAGTTACTTTCTCTTCAAAGGTAGAATAAGGCATTGTTTGTGTTTGCATACACTAGTAAGAATCACGTACTTTGCACGTTATATAGTGATTAGAAATATAAATATTATAAATCTTAGTGAAAAAACAATTATAGTTAGTTTGCCTATTATAATTAAATCATAATAAGTAAATCAGTTGTTAACTGCTTACCAAAGACTCGAATTATGAGAAGTTCATTGCACAAAATATTGTCTTACTTTCAAACCCAAATTGTTAATGTTAATTATCACCAATTTGTCACTATTTATCATACTTCATTTTGTCACATTAAGTTGTCACTAAAAAGAATCTTGACTGTCCAATATTATATCTGTTATCCAAGGTGCACTAACATTGTAATCAATTTCAAACGTCTTCCAAAGATATCTAATCCTCATGAAACACTACAAGTTTGACATTACAGTAATAAAAGTGAAGAAAGTGTTTTAGAGACAATCAACTTTTAGTGTATATATTGGAGTTGTCCATTTTGTTGTAATATATTTCTATGACATGTGTATGAATCTAGGAAGTGAAACTGAGAAGAAGTTTGAATTATAAGTAAGTGATATTAACGAATGTTTAAAAATTAACCCAAAAAATAATTGGCAAAAGTAAAGTGTCTAATCGAGAGAAGTTGTGATTAATAAATGTATAGGAAAATTTGTAAAACGAAAGGGGTTTGGAGCTTAGATGTTGCATCTTTAAAAATAATAGTCAAATGAACTCAAAAGTTCTAGCAGGACATATATAAAAACTCACTTGCTTAGGTAACAAATCTAGAGTTGTAGTTCTCAAGGATCTTTCTAAAGTTTTCTATCATTCATTTTAGAGTTTTAGCCTTTTTTTTTTCTTCTGCAAGCATCACCACTAAAATTCAAAACTTCATTACTTAGGACTTTTAGTATCATTCATTATCCATTTTGTTTCATTTTGCACAATGATGGCCATTTCTTGTAGCAATGATTGCTGGGGGTTAAAATAACCATTGTAGTTTATTTTCTTGTGGTAATGATTTAGTCTATTACAATTTTTATGTTTCTCTTATTCAAAAATTAAAGTGTAGAGTAAGTTCTTTTTTAGATTTTTGTAGTTTAAGTTCTAAATTTCGAGTACAATTTGTCTAAACTTACGCTTAATCTTAATGTTACCTTATCTTTTTTACTTTCCAGTTAAAAAATCTGTAGTGTATTCTGAATTTCTCTTGATAGTGTATTAAATAGCTCTCTTTTAATTTTATCTAGCATGACCTTGTACATCATATTGTTACAATCAGGCTATTATTTTAGTTATGTATGTAATTTAGCATATATTTGCCATATGAATTTTATTTTTAACACAAATTTATATGATAATACCACACCTACTCAATTAAAAAGTCAATATATATGTGTGTCATAGATTTATATGATAATACCACACCTACTCATCTAAAAATTAATGTGTAGGTGTGTGTGTGTGTTGCGCGCATGTGTCCTTTTGAAATGTATATTACGAAATGAATGTGTGAAGTTAATATGAGATAGTAATGAACGAAGTAATTTCAATAATCATACAAACATAAGGGTTTTTTTTTACCCTGTATACACATGCATCACATTTATAATTTAAATACAAATTCAACAAAAGTTCATCAAGAATAATTTCTAACCCAAATTATTCATCGGATAATAAGACCTACATTATCAAAATAAAAGAAGAAAAAATATTACGTGGCATAAGATTTTGAGAGTTAAGAAAATTATAACAACCCACTATTTTACCAAGGACAAAAATTACAAAAAATCATCATAATAATTGAAAAGAGAATGTCTAGTTGAACTTCTATTCTGATTGGGTCCTTTGTCGGTAAATTTAAATTTACAGTTATATGCAAAAGTTAATTGATGCAAGACCCGGTTCACCTTAAAAAAAATATAAGAAAGGGACATGATAGTACTTGGACTTAGTAACGGTTCTTTTAAAAGTGGCAAAAATTAAGGTGCTCATTTTATAGATTCCGGTAAGTTTTAAGGTTAGATTTAGATATGCTGGGTTTTCTTTAAAGGTGAACAAAGACTTGGGCCCCGTTTGACACTTATTGTTTTTCCAGTTTTAGAAATTGGAAGGTAACCATTTTTTTTTCCTTCTAAAATTTAAAAAACAAGTTTTTAAACTAAAGAAGAAAAAAAAAACTCCAAAAATGAGTTTTTTTTTTCACTTTTGATTTTTGTTTTTGAGACCACCATCACCACCTTCCCACCGCCGCCAGCCACCTCAGGTAGAGATGTCAAAGGGCCAGGCTTGGGCCGGCCCAGCCCAAGCCCATCGGGCCTGCTGTGGGGCCGGGCCAGTGGGGCTGCCAACCGGGCCGGGCCGGGCCTGTCGAAGGGAAACCTAGGCCCAGTCCAGGCCCTGGCCCTAGGCCCAATATCTAGGGTCGGGCCCAGGCCCTTTTTTTTTTCTTTTCTTGTTATTCAATTTTAAATTTCATCTCTAGGCAATATTCACAATTTAACGAACCTAATCTTTATCCTTTTATTTCATTATAAGTAATATACATATGTATGTATGTATATAATAATAATATTTGTTAGCCATTATATTTTTTATTATATGTTAAACATTTTCATACTCTTCTTGGTGAGCTTTATTAATAAAATCTTAACACATAACAATTTATATAGAAAAATAATAAATGTGTTCATAGGCCCTCCTCCTTTTATCCGGGCTTGAGACCGGCTGCTTGTAAACAAACAGGCGAAGTTACCTATTTTTTTATATATACGAAAAAATATATATCTTCCTTGTAAAAATTTATTTTATATATATGGAAAAAAAGTATATTTTGTGAAAAAATTTATTCTTAAAACTCTAACAATCAAAATAATAATGCATGTCTATCCAAAATATCAGCAATCAAAGATCAAGAAATCTGCAACGTCAACCAAAAGGATCAAAAGAGGAAAATAAAAACAAATTACATAATCATCCGGAAGTACTTCAATATCTGAGTCACTGCTCTTCCTATCATCAATCGGTTTATCTTGCTCGCGGTAATTCGCATCAAGATAATCCTTCCAACATACACATAGCTCGAGCGACTCGGGGTTAAGACGAATCCTCCTGTCATCCAAAACCCTCCTGCTTGCTGAAAATGCCGACTCTGAAGCAACCGTGGAGGCTTGCACTGGCAGTACATCCCGTGCAATTTGGGATAAAGTTTTATACATGTTTTGATTTTGTTTCCAAAAATTTAACAAATTAAAATTAACCTGTTCTTGCCTTGATAAATCAGAATAATGATCAGTATTTGCATATACACCAATCTCATTAAAAGAGAAAAAAGTATACGAACCTCCCGAATTAGAAGTACCTTCACCTGGTAGTTGTCTTGCTACTAGATGTTCAAAGCCTTGAAGGTATGGCGCATAATACCTCTCAGCAGTGGATGATGATGTAGCTCGCCCGCGCACGTCAGCAGAATTATGATAGAGGTTGAACAAGTCCTCAAACCTCTTGCTCACTTTTGCTGTGAGCAAGGTTGTGTCCTCTGCTGTGTAGCGCATTAATTTCGATATCTCTTGTATCGAGGCGTTCACGCCATGCAACTTTAACCTAGGATCTAAACAAGTAGCCACAGTAAAAATAGCAGGTAGTTTACTCCAATATTTATTAAATTTTTGATCCATCACTTGTATTATTTCCCTAAAGGGTCCTATATATCTCCATTTTGTTAACATTGTAGCCATCTTCAGAATTTCTATTACAGCGAGAGGAGAGGTGGGATAGTACGTATCAGACAATAAATTGGTAGACGTGTAGAATACCTCCAAAAATTCAGCTAGGTATGTGGCCATCTGCCATTCCTCTTGAGTTGGCAAGCCGGCTGGGAACTGGGTTAGTAGAAAATGCGTATAGACTTCTCGGTATGCCAGAATGTGTAAAAGCATGTGGTATGTAGAGTTCCACCTGTGGACCACATCTGTAACTGCTCTCCTACGAGGCATATTATATTGAACACACAACGTTTTAAATTGTTGTGTTCTCAAACTCGAGCCATTAACATACGCTGTCATACCCCTCATTTTGAGCAGAATATCTCCTGCAGCAGCTAAACCATCTTGAACAATTAAATTAATAATGTGACAAACACAGCGAACATGAAATAATTCACCATGAAGTACAGGTTGAAGCGTCTCCTTTAAAGCTGCAACAGCAGCTTTATTATTAGAAGCATTATCAAAACTAACACTCATAATCTTATCCTTAATTTTAAATGTGGTGCATGCTTTTAATATAAGAATAGCAATGTTCATTCCATCGTGCGGATAAGGGAAGTGCTCGAAAGCGATGATTCTCTTGTGCATAACTCAATCTGCATCAATCCAATGAGCGGTCACACAAGAATAACTAACAAAAGTATAAGAAGATTGCCAAATATCATAAGTAAGACTAACTTTACCGTCAAATTTATCGAAATAATCGATATGGCGTGCTTTCGCAGCCTTGTACTGTCGGAGTGCATCGGATCTAGTTGTGTTTTTAGTAACCTTTTTGTACAAATGTTGGACGTATGTGTTCATATATCTAGAGTACTTAGGATTATCGGCAAAAGAAAAGGCTTGTTCATCATGAATAACAAATTCAGCGAGACCGTCTCTTTGCTCTCGCTGATTATAAACAAATAACTTACCGTCAAAAGATAACTGCGTCTGGGTAGGTTCGACGTGGCCTTGTCGAGGTGCACACTGAGGGTAATGCCTGTTAAGATGTCCATTACCACTACCAGTCGAAAATAATTTAAGACAGTACTTACATCGAGCTTTTCGGATGTCGTCCACCGTAACTATGTCGAAATGATTCCAACACTCGGCTTTCTTCTTTTTCCCCTTTTGGACTTCTGGCACGTTATCGGAGGCATTGCTCGGCCCTTCTTCATCATGACCAGGCATAGGGTTGAGATTATGCCACTGAGTAGTAGCTTCGCCAACCGAGCTGCGTCCTTGACTATAATGCGGGGGGTCTTCATCAGGCGTGTATTCAAAATCTGGAATGTTTTGATTGAACTCCCAATTGGCTTGGGTATCTATCATAGAGCCTGTACTAATTCGTCCACGAACGAATGGTTGTGTTGGTGCTTGGATTGGTGTTTCTGATGGCCGTGGCGCTGGCGCTTGTGCTGGTGGTAGTGCTTGCGATGATGATGATGTTTTTCGTGACGACGATGCACGCCTAATTCTCTTAATTATTCCAGACATATTTCACGCTAAACTTTATAAGAGTAACTAAATATACAAGTATAAGAGTAGTAATAAGAAATAACAATTAAAAGAATGAACGAGTAACAAATATTAGAGAGTTAGTAATTAAAAAGAATTTAGCAAGACTAGTAATTAATAAACAAGAGTACTAATTAGTAAATACTAGTAGTAATTAGCAAGAGTAGTAATTGGAGAGGAAAATAGTAGCAAATCTTGTTGTGAGAGTAAGAAGAGAGTAAGAAGATTGGTGTGAAAAATTAGAGAGAAATGGTGTGAATTTATAAATTTTAGAAACTTCACAAAAGACCAAAATACCCCTACAAACTATCCGTTTATAGTTGTTGGGGAGGGTAAGAGTGTAAAGGAGTTGAAAAATATAGGTTAGACTAAAATACCCTCCAAACTAGCCGTTATATAGCTGTTGGGGGAGTAAAAGTGGAAGTTTGGAAAAGGGGTGGAAGAAAGGGGGGGGGGAAAAGCAAAAGATTCAAAAAAGTGGGGCCAAAACCGGGCCAAACCCGGGCCGCAGACCGGGCCAAATAACCGGGCCGCAGACCGGGCCAAGCCCGGGCCAAAACCGGGCCGTGCCGGGCCGGGCCGTTTTTCCAGATTTTGAAGGCCTGGTCCAGGCCCAGGCCCTCTGCACGCGGGCCTCTACTGTTCATCGACGGGGCCGGGCCAGCCCGGGCCAGAACCGGGCCGGGTCGGGCCAGCCCGCGGGCCGCCCGGCCCGTTTGACAACTCTAACCTCAGGCTACCACCGCCGGCGGCTTGCCGGCGACTGCTGGCAGCCACCTCCGGCGACCACCGGCGGCCGGCAGCCACCTCCGCGCGACTGCCGGCGACAATGCCGACCGCCTGTCGGTGACCATCGCTAGCCACCACCACCGTCGGCCACCGCTACGCCCCACCACCGCCACCGCAAATCACCACAAAAAAACTCAAAATAAAATTGGGTTATCAAACACTCACTTGTTTTTGTAAAAAAAAAAAATTAAACTGCTCATTAATTTATTAAAAAAAAACTGAAAACCAAATTTTTTTTTTTGTCAAACAAAGCCTTAGTATCATATTTTACTGTGGGGCTAAATCCCCTCTTGCTTTGGCTTCATTTAATTCTCTTGTCACTAAAAGATACATTAGTGAACTTTTAATGTAATGCCTCGAACTCCGATATATTTAACGGTTGCATTTAAATTTGTTTAGCGACGAATATTATACTTTATACTTGGCATCAATATTTTATCGACAACAATTAGCGACGATTAGTGTAATGAAGTTAGTTATAAATCTAATATTAAATGAGAAATTGTTGAATAAATAAAAGATTTCAAAGAAATCTGATTTTTTTTAATAAAAAAATGTCGACTCTTTAAATTGGAAAGAGGGGGACCCAGGGAGAAATTAGGGAGAGAATTAGCTTACCATCAAAGGGATTTTTGGTTACACAATAGAAATAAAGAGAGAGTTCACAGAAGAAAAAAAAAGACTTTCGGTTACTAAAAGAGAAAAGAGAAACAGAGTAAAGAGAAAGAGGGAGGGGCTGAAGAGAGTCAACTGGTGATCGGAGTGTGGAAGCCGGCGAGAAGAAGTGTGCAATTGTCGATAAACATCCATGACTTCTTCCGTCGAATTTATTTAGCGATTTGTTTATTAAGGGGGCTAAACAAAATTTGTGTGGTTGTGGGTGTATTGTATGAGTGTGTTTGTGAGAAATGGAAATGGGGGAAAGTTGGAGCAGCTATGCCGCAAGGCAGTGTGTTTGTGAGAATTATGTGAGTCGTGTGTGCTCATAGGTGTGTATGTATAGTGGGTTTTAGGTTATGTGAATGGTGTGTTAATGGGTGTAGACAGGGGCGGAGCCAGGATTTCATCCTAGGGGGTGCTAAATATATATCGAAATTAATAATTTTTTTTATAAGTAAAATAGCACAAAAAAAAGTGCATTTTTCGACAATACACAAAAAATACGAAAAAGCATCCAAAAAGTCTTATTTAATTTCATGAGAGCTACTAAAGACTCTTTACAGTACAAAAAAGTAAATACAAAATAAATATTTCAGAGTTTACAAACGAAAGTACTAAATAACTATTCGATGAGGCGCTGAAGATTGGTAACGCTTGATAATAGCCTCATTCCCAATAGTTTTGAAGACATTCTTCTCAATGTAAGAAACCAAGCTATCAGTCATCCATTCATCTCCCATGCGATTTCGAAGTCGAGTTTTTATTATCTTCATTGTAGAGAAAGCCCTTTCTATAGTAGCAGTTGCAATAGGTAAAACTAAGACCAATTTCAAAAGCAAGTACACCAAAGGATATATCACATCCTTTTTCAATTCAACCAACTTTATAGCAAGTTTACCAATCCCCTTGACTTCATAAAGTTCTTCACATGAGCGCACATCCATAATATAAGTCTCGAGCTGACTTTCATGTATCTTAAGCTCTATCGGGGAAAAGTCATATGGATAAAACTGTGCAAGACGTATCAAATTCTTATTATTAAAAGAGAACAAAATCATTACTTGGATCGAGACATGCCATACAAATAAGCAACTCCGTGGTTACCTCACTGAAACGATTATTCAATTCACTGATTTGCAAATCAACAACCATTAAAAAAGTATCAACACGATAGTGGTAATAATTTGTTCCATCTTCAGCATTACGTCTTCACCTCCCCGGGGCTACAAACCTCGCACTCATGCCCAATACGTCAATATCGTGTTTTACACAAAATTGTGAGACCTTTTCCAGCGAGTCTTCCAACTCATTATCTCTTAAGCTTTGCAATCGTTGCTTTGTTATCTTTACCAACTTCATTGCATTCACAATGTTTTGATCTTTCTTTTGTAATGCTTGTGAAAGTTCATTTGTCAACCCCAAAATAGTTATCATCATATGCATGTTGAAGACAAAATCATAAGTTGGCACTGTATTCAAAAGAATCAATGCTTCACCTCTCTGATCATAATCTGTAGCATCCTCAACAACCTTATTAAGCACGACTATGACTGAAGCAAACATATGACTCAAATTGAATAATACACCGTAATGTGACCCCCAACGGGTCTCTCCTGCTCTTTTGCTGCTACTTTCTTGATTTAAACCTCGACCACTGACGATATCACCACTCTTAAGGCATGAGCAAGACTAATGGCTTCACTTTCTCGAATAGCATCTCTTCGTTTGCATGAAACTCCCACGGTGTTTACTACCTTAGCAACCAAATTAAAGAGCAATGAAATCTGAGCATTTTTTTTTGCAACAGCTACAAGAGTGAGTTGAAGTTGATGAGCAAAGCAATGAATATAATAAGCACTTTCATTCTCCCTCTGAATTAAAGATTTAAGACCATTGAATTCACCTTGCATATTGCTTGCTCCATCATAGCCTTGTCCACGAACCCTTGAAATGCTCAATTGATGCATTGCAAATAAACTGTCAATCGCGTCTTTCAATGATAAGGCAGTAGTACTAGCAACATGGACTATACCAAGAAAACGTTCAATCACACGTCCTCTTTTGTCCACATATCTGAAGACAACTCCCATTTGTTCTTTGACTGAAATATCACGACACTCGTCAACTAAAATGGAAAATAATTTAGATTTCATGTCTCTAACAATTGCATCTCATATTTCTCCGGCAATGGCACTAACAATTTCTTTATGAACTTGTGGTGAAGTCAATTTCAGATTCTGAGGAGCGTTTGACAATGTGACTTTTTTCACGTTTTCATTGTGATCAGCAAGAAACCCTAAAAGTTCTAGAAAATTTCCCTGATTTTCAGACTTATTAGATTCTATGTGCCCACGGAAAGACAAGCTTTGACGTAAGAGGAACCGAATGACATCAATTGATGCAGTCAAGCGAGTACAGTATTGAACCTTACTTTCATCTGTTTGCTTGGACAAAACTACTTCAATACTCTGCTTAGGGTTATCAAAGGCTTGACACTTAGTTCAAGCAAGGTTGTGTGCACTACTAACTTCTCCAACATGTTTTTGGAATTTATCCCTCTTTCTCCAATCTTTAAAACCATGCTTAACAAAAGCACAACCACCCTCTTGCTCCCCATGAACACTTCCGAACAAGTAGCAACACAAACAAAATGCTTCATCTTTTGCTATACTATACTCCAACCAACTCGAATAAATGTCAAACCAAGAAGAAACAAATCGACGAGACTGAGTTCTGAATTGTGTAAATGGAAAATTGTGGTGACGAGGTTGGCAAGGACCTTTCGACCAATATGCTCGTCGAACTTTATCTCGAACATTAGGACCATAATCCCAAATATTTGGACGCAACCCAGGATCCGCAATAAGCTCATCAGAGTTGAATTCATCGCTAATTCTCCTTGAATGTCCGAAATGAACATCACGGTGCACAATGGGAGCCTTGTCCCTTACTGTTGGAATTAGAGACTGTTGAATAGTATCTTGATTTATACGCTCATTCTTATTAGGCTGCACTTCTTCAAACTTTGGTTTCTTTTTATAGTACTTATCCATTCTGAAAATAAAACACATTTTATTTTCAATATCAATCCATCAATTATCAATCAAATAACCTAATTAATCAAAAATATTTTATTCTTTTACTTTTTCAGTCATGTTTCATTATTGCGTTAACCTAATTTCAACCCACCATTCAACTACATCACACATTCGATACCTCAATCCAATTGGGTTACATCCTCTATCAATCTCAATATCTCAATGCTAAACATTAATCATAATCAATATCTCAATATCTCAAGATTATCCATAATCAATGCTAAACATTAACCATAATTAATGCTCACCATTATCCATAATCAATTGATTCAATTCTCAAGATTATCCATAATCAATGCTAAACATTAACTATAATCAATGCCCAAGATTATCCATAATTAATGCTAAACATTAACCATAATCAATGCTCAACATTATCCATAATCAATTGATTCAATTCTCAAGATTATCCATAATCAATGCTAAACATTAACCATAATCAATGCGCAAGATTATCCATAATCAATGCTAAACATTAACCATAATCAATGCTCAACATTATCTATAATCAATTGATTCAATTCTCAAGATTATGCATAATCAATGCTAAACATTAACCATAATCAATGCGCAAGATTATCCATAATCAATGCTAAACATTAACCATAATCAATGCTCAACATTATCCATAATCAATTGATTCAATTCAATGCTCAAGATTATCCATAATCAATACTAAACATTATCCATAAATCCTTAATCATTATTCATTAATCAATGCTCAAGAATATCCATTTATCCTGCTCAAGATTATCCATAATCCATTCCTAATTTCAACTATGATACTAAAAAGATAACAAACAAATTTTGTAGAGATGGCAACTGGCAAGATCAAGTCAATGAAAGGTGAAATTAAAGTTTCGGAAGTTGGAACATACTTGTTGCCGACTCACCGCCTGCCGGAGTGAGGCGCCGGCCGCGCCGTGAGCAGCTTAGTCGGTCGGTGTCTCGGTGAGAAGAGAGAGTCAGATCAGAGAGAGAGAGCCGAATAGAGTGTGAAAATTATGAAAAAAACTATATATATATATTATTTTTCAAAATTTGAGGGGGTACATTAGCCCTCCCCCCTCGTACAACAGTGACTCCGCCCCTGGGTGTAGAATGTGTTTATTGTATGTTTGTGTGCTGTGTACAATGAGAGATGAGAGGGGGAAATATATTAGTACATGAGTGCATTATGTGAATTATTAAGTGGTGTGGTGTGTGTTTACACTGTGTGAACCCGTGTGTGTGTATTGGGTGTGCTTGAGTGTGTGTAAAAAAAAAAGGAGACCCACGGAGGCAATGTGTGTGGCTAGGTGTATGTGTGATTTGTTTGTATGTGTGTGTGCGCATAAGTGAATATGTGAGTGGGTTTGTGAGGTGTGTAGGGGGGGGGGGGGTGCTATGGCTGTCCACGAGTGTGTAGTATGCATAGTGTGGGTGTAATATGTGGGTGTACAAGAATATATGTGAGTGTTTTTGGTGTGTGAAAGTGTAGTGTAAGTACTGTGCTAAGGGTGAAAATGGTGTGTTGGGTTGTTGTGTGTGTTCGGGGGTCATGAAAGTGAGTACAACAGATTAAGGAGGAAGAAGATGTGGGTAATGCTTGTGCTCTACTATGCTGTGCAGTGAAAATAAAATTGTACACTATGCTTGAACAGTTGTACCACTTGGTGGTTGGGTATCGTGCGATTATTGTAAATTGGTAAAACATTGAAGAAAGTTTATTAGGATAATATTAGGAGTACTGGTAAAATTTCAGATTTTTCTGAAAATGTTTAATACTTTTAATAATTTCCGCAAATTCAGTTTTTCTAAAATTCATTTGGAGTCTTTAAAATTATTAATACATTATCAAAAAAAATTTGTAATGTTTTTGTGAAACAAATAAGTTTCAATTTCAGCTTCATAATTTTTAGAGTTGATTTAGTACTAATTCCATATCGCAATGGATTTAACAAAATAGATAATTTTAAATTAATTTTAAATCCTAATTTTAGTTTCATTATTTTTTCTATATATTACGAAGCTATCATGAAAATTATGGAATTTTTATTTAACCTAGAACTATTAATTGTTATTTTTGGGCTTTTTCTAGCATTTAAGAAAATTATTTTTAATTCAAATATTCAGAAATTTCATATTTTAACTTGTTATGTTATTTTAAGCTATAAAAGTATTTCATGAGAATCTGTTATGAATTTTAGGATGTCTTAATGACTTATAGAGAGTGCATGATTATCGGCTAAGTTGGTCATTCGAGAGATCCGTTTTCATTTTGGTTTAGATTAAGAGTGTCGGAGTGAGTTATAGTGTTATAAGACTAGAATTTGTTCTAATAATTAAATTTCCAATTTAGGTTAACTCGAGGATTTTGGAACAAGGTTGAATAGCGGCTTATAGCTTGGATTGATGTAAGAGATTTTTATTCGAACCAAACTCCTCACATTTGATTTCGTATGTTATTCTAATTGTTTTTGCTATTCATTTGGACTCTTTTATGTTGACATAAGTATGCAGCATTTGCCTTTAAAACCTGGTTTGAGCTTTAAGCGTTCGTTAAAAATTCTTATCGATGCTCACCATTCATTACTCATTGAGTATCGATTTATTCATTGAATTAGCGATTATTGTACTCTGTATATTGACATGATTTAGTGTGTTGAGGTGTTATAAGGATGGTGTGTATTGGGGGTGATATAATGATGGTCTGTTATTGCAGGAGACACTAGTACCTTAATGGTCTAGGTAGTGTACATATGCATATATATGTAATCACATTGTTAGTAAGCACTGCCTATGTGGCTTTGCTAAGTGTTACCCTGCACTGACTGTGTGACTTTGTAATCATTCATGTTCAATATATCATCTGCATCGTTAACAGTGTAATTGAAATTGTTCTATCAATATCTGATTTAAGGGACATAGTCAAATCTATTCTCTTATTGCTTTTGAAGTAAATACTGAGCTCTCAAAAGCTTACCCCTTTTTTGTTCCCTTCTATAGGTAGTAACCATTAGTAGATTTCTTGGATTGGTTAGAGCCTAATTATGGAGTGAATGTAGTTTTTATCATTTTGTTAGTTAAGCCCCTGCGAGGGAAGACAATTTTTAAAATTTTTTGTTCCGTATACTTTAATTGTTAGATTGTTAATTTGGGAATTGTGGAAGCTCTGGTATACCTTGATTCTATTTTGAGGGATTGAGATTATCTATACCATTAAGTGATCGATTTGATTGATTGACTAATGCTTCGGAAATTCTGGGGTGTTACAGCTGGTTCAAGAGCATAGGCTTATGATTATGTAGACTTGGAAGCATATTTTAGGAAACTTATTCGATAGATGGGAATATTAGGGAGAAAACCTAAATAATTTTTAGTTAGATGATAGGGAAGCTCAGATGTATGAATTCGTATTGACGAAAGTACATTGATGTTGTTGGCATATCTGTTGTTGTGGGATATGGTTGGGGTACCTAACAATGCACAACTGGGTATTGGAGGATGGATAGAAGGTGACAAGTTCGAGGAAGAACCCTTCAAAGAGGATCTAGAGGAAGATCCGGAAGAAGACCCTATTGTGATTGAGCTACAGGGGCATGTCGAGGATGACTTTAGGGTCGAGCACGTTGAACATGGCGACTCCAAACCTTGTAAATGAGAGCGAAAGTACTCCCAGATGGCTAATAAGATGGACAAGCTGGTACGTCAGATGGCGTCCCTAGAGGTGGATATCAGCTGAGCGATGGAGGAGAATGAATCACTGAGAGAGCAATTGAAGTTTATGAAGAGAAACTATGGTATCTCTTAGGGGCAAAGGCAATATGATCATAATTACTACTTTAGAAAGAAGACCATGGAATTAGAGAATCAGCTGGGAGATGCTAACTCAGTGACATTCTCGCGGGCTCAAGTAGAGCATTGGATCCAGAAATGTGGGAATTTCATTGAGATTGAAGATGATTAGAGCGGAGAAGGGAAGATAGAGTAGTTATAGGGGAAAAAAATGAGAATAGACCTATGTCTTTTCTAATCAGTAGAAATGTACAACTTTCCTTAACGTTCAATTAATGTTATTGATGATTTATAAATTTAAATTTGCATCATTTCTCTTAAATATGGTTGTGCAACTTTGACAGTAGTTTATTTTTATAACATGGCACGCACTTGTAGAGGTAGCACCAGGGGGCGAGGAGGCCGTACCGGGGGTCGTACTGCAGACCAGGAGGTCCCAATTGGGCAGGTACTCTATGCAGAGCAGCAACAACCAAATCAGAAACCCATGGCTGCTACTCTAAAAACTATGAATCAACTTTTGGCATTCATGGCCTAGAATTTGGTTAATCAGCAACATGATATACAAAACCATGTTCAGCCGCTACCACAAGCTCAAGAGGGGAGTCTCCTGAGCGAATTCAATAAGAAGAATACATCAAACTTCAACGGGTCAGTGGACCCTAGAGAGGCTGAGAGTGGATTGCAAAGTTAGAAAAGATTTTCCAGGACATTAAATGCACAGATAAGGAGAATATCAAATTTGTGGTCTACAAGTTGAGGGGCGAGGCCGACCAATGGTGGAAGATGGTGGAGGCCAGCAAGACTACTCAGGATCGAGCTGAGATGACTCGGGAGCAGTTCAAGGAACTATTCAATAAGCGGTACTTCTCTGTGAGTTACCGCAAACAAATGCTGAGAGAGTTTGCTAATATAACTCAGGTAGACAGAGAGACAGTGGATGAGTAAGACATGAGATTATCGCGACTAGAAAAATCTGCAGATAGGATGCTACAAACTGAGGCCAACAGATGCCGAAAATTTGAGTGGAGATTCAGGCCTGGTTTGAGGGATGGAGTAATTTATGCTCGGTTATCGAGCTATGTGAAGTGCGTAGATCTGGCACATGCATTATAACAGTCCAGATCTGACAATAAGAAGAGGTTTGAGCAGCAATAAAGTGGCCAGAAGAGGGACATACAGGAAGGTAAAGTCTCAGAGGCTGACAAATGTCAACAACTTTCTTTTGCACCGTATCAAGGTGCTCACAGTCAGCGGATAGGGCAGAATCAGAGGTTCAGACCTGCTTCATATCAGAGACCTAGGCATGGACATAATCTAAGGGGTCGACCAGGGCAAAATATGGGTTTTAGAGGTTCGTAGAGTGAAGGAGCTAGATCGGCATAGAGTGTTGAATTCAGACCACTACAGGGCTCAGGGCATCGATTTACACAGAGTGTGGGTTATAATATAAGATCAGTTTCTTGAGTCGCTTTTTACTACATGCGGGAAGAGCCACGGTGATAGACCATGATATAAACTTACCGGGGGATATTACAAGTGTGATAGTACGGAACATTAGGTTCGAGATTGCCCATCAGTGAGAGAGAGTCAGCCTAATTTTTGCCCCGCACCAACAGCTAGTGCAACAGGGAGTAGCACTCTTCGACCGACAGGAGGTCAATTTTAGCAGGGATAAAGTCGGCAGGGTTAGACATAACAGGCTCAGAATCAACAAGAGCAAATACCCAGGACCTCAGCTAGAATCTTCGCTATGTTGGCTCAGGATGCTACGACATCCAATGATGTGGTGTCAGGTACACTTCCGATTAATTCCCTTAATGCTATATATTATTTGATTTTGGAGCATCATACTCATTTGTATCACTTGGCTTTGCACGGAGACTGAAAGTGAAAACATATACCTTAGAGTCTAATATCGTAATAGGCACTCTGATGGGGGAATCGATAGTAGTTTCTTCTACCTTCTGTGATTGTACTATTCAAATTCGAGATAGAAACATTCATGTAGATCTTATCCCAATACCTATACGAGATTTTGATATTATTTTGGGCATGGACTGGTTATTTTCCAACCATGCAATTGTTGATTGTCATGGAAATATGGTTAGATTTGCTGTTCCGGGGAAGTCTGAGTTTGTGTATCATGGGTCTAAACCAAGTAGGTTGGTAAACATTATTTCTGCCATCAGAATACGATGATTGCTCCGTTGGGGTTGTAAGGGATATATTGCTCACATCGCTGACACTCGTCAGGACGGCCCTGAGTTGTCATCCATCCCTGTAGTAGATTATTATCCGGATGTCTTTCCTGAGGAATTGTCAAGATGACTTATTGACTGTAAGATTAATTTTGTGATCGATCTTATTCCTAGTACGAAGCCCATTTCTAAAACCCCGTATCGTATGGCTCCAGCTGAGATGAAGGAGTTGAAGGAGCAAACGCAAGAGTTACTCGATCGAGAATTCATTCGCCCTAGTGTATCCCCGTGGGGTGCCCAAGTCCTCTTCGTGAAAAAGAAGGATGGCATAATGAGACTCTGCATAGATTACAGAGAAATGAACAAGATGACAATTCGTAATACGTACCCATTGCTATGCATTGAGGACTTGTTTGATCAATTTCAGGGTGCTTGTTAGTTTTCGAAGATAGATCTAAGATCTAGGTATAATTAGTTGAAGGTGAGAGAACAGGATATACCGAAGACAGTGTTTTGTACACGCTATAAGCAATACGAGTTTCCTGTCATGCATTTTGGTTTGACAAACGCCCCCACAGTGTTCATGGATTAAATAAATAGGGTGTTCAAGGATTATCTGGATCATCGTATCCATCAATGATATCTTGGTTTATTCTAAGTTTGAGGAGGAACATAGAGAGCATTTGAGATTGATATTACAGCGGTTGAGAGATCACAAGTTGTATGCAAAGCTTTCAAAGTGTGAGTTTTGGCTTCAACAAGTGGTGTTCCTTGGACATGTTGTGTCTAGGGATAAGATTTATATGGAACCAGCAAAGATGAAGATAGTGATCAAATGGCAGAGGCCTAGTACAATGAAAGAGGTTCGTAGTTTTCTGGGTCTAGCCGGTTAAATAGAATCACAACACCAAAAAAGTGATCCCCATCACAACAAAATTACCACCCCTCGCTCAAAGTTGTTTACCTAAATAAAATCCAGACCTTGCTTCAGCCCCCCCACCCCCCGAAGCCCCTATTCCCCTGACCCTTCCTTCCATCCCAAGGACACCACGGCTAGGCCACTAAATAAAACTAGATAGAAAGAAAAAGCAGAAGAAGCAATTAGAAAGTCAAGATTCCTCAAAATGCCCCCCGACTACCAAAGAGCTACCTCGATGCCTCGTAAACCCTAAATTAATCTCAAAGGAGGAGAAAAGCAGCAAGGAGAAAGGTTTTATATGTGGGAAATGTATAAATTAAGACCCAAGACTAGCAGAGTTGGACTTTCGTTGTAGCAATTTTGACCAGTCACTCGACAAGGATTCGGGCCACTGCCAGCGATGAGATACCTAGCCAAAACAGAATCATCCTACTTCCATATAGCTGATCTGATCAAATCGTCTCACAATTTGGGGTTTGTATGTTTGTGGATAAAGATAACATGTAATGTAATGGGTGTAAAGTACTGATGTACCTAGCCTTCTATCCGGTCTAAAAGAGAATAAGCCCAACAATTAATACTATGTACAAGTCCCAATTGCACGTGGAGATATAAATTAAGGTGTACCATCACCAACTATCATGCACAAATGAATATAGTGCAAACTGCACTGTTAAGGAGCACCGAAGTAAGCTGGAACAATTGAACTCAAGACTTATGCAATGGCAAACTATAATACCATGTGAATTACAATCGAATCTAAAACTTGAAACTATTAGGGAATGAACAACAATGTTATATGCATGCTTAATAGTGTTGTATCTCAACTAAAGTCCTTGTCAGTGTACATGTGCTTAAAGATCTTTGGCAGTTCTAATATATCGTGGACCGATACCGCGATGAGGGCGTCACGAGATTAGGAAGGGGAGAGTGTCCCGCACCATTTGTGAAGGAGGCAAATTTTAGAAATGACGCCACATAGGCACTTACTTGGTGCTTACGAGGATGCTTACTAATTGGCAATGACTAGACAAGGTCTCTAGAAGGCTCCAATATTCTCTACACTATACTACTTGTATATAGATGGATATTTTAGAAATAAAAGAGAGTTTTAGGAGAACTCTAGAAATGTAGTGAGACTTGTAATTAATATCTAGATATTGTGAGAGAGATTTCTAGAGATGGAATGTAAACCGTATGATATCCCCACCACCTGTTGAGGAGGTGGAGTAGTATAAATAGTCAATGTCTCATTTGGCCAAGGCATCCTTGAAGATTAGGGACGAAAATTTTCTATTAAATAGGTGAGAGCGAAAGTCTATTTCAAAATTCTATTATGATTTTTCAAACCTCATAATCTTTTTTTTGGTGCAATTCAAGCCTCATAATCGCTACAAAGTTTATGTAGTGAAAAATTGTAGTAACTCTTTAGGGATACAATAGGGTGTGATAATAACTCTTTAGGGATACAATAAGGTGTGGACAAGCATCGAAGGTGTCAATTTAGACATTCCCACAATAGCGATTGGGGGATGGGGACTACAAAAATTGGTCAACAGTGACAACCTTTTGAGTGGCAAGAAAAAAGGTTGTCACTATTGACTACTTTTTGTGACGAGAACCAAAGTATTCACTATCTATTTGCAGCAGTCCAATATCTTGCGATAACAACAAAGTTGTGACTGAATTTTGTCACTATTCATTTGGCGGGATCACAATATCATTGACGGAAGTAATTTCAGGTCAACGATAATGACAAAATAAACAATATTGTCAATTTTCTAACTATCAAAAGTGACGAAATGAGATATCCTCACATTTTAACACTTCATTATGCTTATGTGACAGCGACATTGTGTGTCACAATATGGATATCAAAGGCGGTATGTATTTTAGAGTAAAGGAAATTTTCCCTTGATGAAAGGCTTGCCATTCTCCAAACGCCCCTGCCCCACACCCCAACCCCGCATCCCCACTCTGCTCCTCCTCCACTGCCGCCTCGCTACCAATGTAGCCCCCTCCTCAAATCCAACATCCATTCATGCCTCATCCTCATTCTTACTGCCAGCACTGTCGGCATGTTATATCTCCACCCAACTCCACCACCACCTACCTCAACCTCAACCTCTACCTCCACCTCCAAAATCACCATTGATATTGCCACCTACCACCGTAACCCACAACCCTGAGCACCATGCCCACCTACAACCCACAACCCTTGCCTCACCGAGTGACGTTTGCTATCTTCTCTCACGGCAAAATTGATTTCCGTTCTCCTATTGAATCAACACCAGGAGATGCAGCCCCTAATTAGTCAGGCTCGCCCTTTTTCTCAATTTCAATATACACACATGCATATTAGTGGAATTTGAGCAATTAGGGATTTGTGTTACAATTCTCACCTTTTTGTAGATCTTGGTTAGAATTGTAGATTTGGATGGTTTTGTTTCTCCATCACTAATGCAATATTAGAGACTACAATAGATTTCCGCTGGATTTAGTGAGCAATGTGGCTTAAACATTTTGAATGAACCAATTGGAATATTACCGCTGGATTTGTTGTTGTGGTTTCACATTTAATTTACTGACAATTAACTTCTTCAAAGTTGTCACTTTAGGTCTTTAATGACGGGCCGATAGTGACAACAATTGTGACAAGATATTATTGTCACCGAAACATTCATCAGTGACAACTTTGTAATTTTCAGTGAAAACATTTGGCGTCACTAATGACCAATTTTCTTTTAGGGGAGAGGGTGCAATGTGGGTTGATCCTTGAATAAATACATAATTTCTTTTCGAGTTCCTGCCTTAGCCCTGCATCTGCTCCTCACCTTGCTCATGAATCTGATCCATCTCTTGCTCTTGCTCATGTTGTAGATCTTGCTCTTGTTGTTGATCTTGACGTTGCCCCAGCTTCTGATCCTGCACATGCTCATGCTCATGCTCCTGTTTTTTATTTTGCTCTTGCTTCTGACCCTGCTGTCACTCCTCGTCTTGCTTGTGGCTCTTGTTATTTTCTCCCTCTCTTAGCTTCCTCTCGATTTTGTGATATGAATTCTCTGCTGCTCTATTGGCTGCAATTAAGCTTGTACTTTCCTTTTCCAACGAACTCATCATCCACCAAAACTTCAATTTCTCCGGTGCTCTTTCACGAGTCAACCACTATTGTCATGCCATTCTTCTGGCCTAGCTCGTATAGCCTTGTTACTGGATGCGTTTGGAGATTTGCTAGAGTTTTTTGCAACAGCTTCTCCGCCACCTACATCATCAAGATCACAAAATTACACGAGCATTCTAAGCATAATGTTTGCCAATGGTGTAGCACAATCATGACATACAAAGAGAAGTGACTTGCTATATCCACAAGCACGATGAATTATCCAGAGACTGCAAATTTTTTTAGAGAGAAGGCAAAATCGTGGCAACTTCAACATTAGGTGTCAGGGTACTGGTACTATTTTGGAACTCACTCGGAAACAGTTTTGCTTAGTTATCGTTGACCTTGGAGGTGGTTATAATCTCAAAATTAAACATAAAACACGCCCTTATAAAGAACGTTCCTCTACATCTCATCTACCAAATTTTTTCTCGTTGTCACGTGCTAAGGTGATGTACAACACACTGCCTAATGACTTAAAAATTCCAGGTCATGAAATGAATCTAAGAGCAGGTTAATCGCAAAGGTGTCGGAGCAAAATTTTCGTGCAATGATCGTGGCAGAAAGAGAGATGGTTTTACCTCCCATGTTGTGTCCAATGAAGAATCGCAATCAAGGAAAATTACCCCAATTGTCGACAGGACAATGTAGAATAGAAAGGTCAATGCTTGCCTGCAACACCCATCCTAACTATTTCCATGCGTGTTAACTATAAAGTTAGAGGATATATAGATACAGTCAACCTCATCTGTCTGGAAATTTTAAAAACGTATAACATATATGCCCTTCCATTAGGACACAATCTATATTGTATGGAAATTTTGCATTTATCAGAATCCGCATTTTATAAACTCCAATGCAGGACAAATTCTCTGCCAAACACAACGCAAAAAATATGTTGTATTTCTCTCTTTTGCGCCCTTTGATTCACCACCGTCAGTCCCCAAAACACCCTAGTCACTCCTTTCTATTCCAGATGCGTACACTTGTACACACACACACACACACAAATATACAAATCCCTGTACAATGTCAATTAGTGGTCCGTAAAAATGCTTATTAGTGACAATTTTGTTGGCACCTTAAGCGATAGTTCTTGAAGGTACATACTTTATTAGCGGAACAAAACAATGTCATATGAGTATATAGCGACCATTCGTTTTGGAGATGTTGTCAGCATGCGGGTATCCGGCCAGCGGTCAAAAATCTCCCCTAAAGTTAAGCAAACCAGCTTGTGGTTGCAGAGTAAATGGGGGAGGTCTGATGTAATTTTTACTCATTCTTAGGCTTAGTTTCATTCCAAGTTTGTTCACGTGCTTGTTTGACGACCACCATCCTAGATGTGTGTTTGGTCAGATCATTTCTAACGAACGCTAGACTTTGATACCTAAGCTAATCTATTGCACTTCCTATGGGGGATATAGGGTGTCATTTTGCCTTGGGTTTACAAAAATGATGAGTGGCTATGAATATGTGGGAATACACGGGCTTAAATGATTTCCTGTTGTAAGGAAGAGCTAGCGTGGAGCATGAAAGTAACTTTTAAACGTTGACTACTGTTGATTGTGGAAGTTAACCTTTGTTTTCAGTGTGATATGGTCGTGTTCAGAGGCTAGATGTTTCAGGTCTGATCCTTGCTCTTTTAATTTTTTCTTTTGCTTGCTGCTGGTTTGGCCGGGGTGTGAAATCTCCTCCAGTACTTAAAATTTTATGGTGCAGATTCCTTGACTGTGTTGTTTATGTGGGGTGGTGATTCTTGCTGGGTTTTAGGGGACGTTGATTTGTAACAAATAACTACAGGCAGCTGCATAACTCGCTCTTAACACTCTGGCTATGTATGTGTGTGGGTTTTATCCTGCACATTGTCGTGTGGTTCTTCGTCCGTTTGGCCCTTTTTGGGTGTCCCAAGTTTTCTCCTCTTGTTGGCTAATTTACGTTTAATGGTGTGTTCGATAATGTAGTTAAGTACTTAAAACTTAAAATTTTTAATTAGTGATTTTTAATTAAGTGCTTTTGATAAAGCTTAATCTTGTAGCACTTTAAAAAAATTAATTCCTACAAAAAATAGACTAGAATTTTAAGTCAAAGTGAACTTATTTAATACTTACCACTTAATTTTAAGTGAGATAGATGGTTAAAATTTATTGAACAAAATTTTACATAAAATAATAATTATCACCATGATGCCGCCACAACTAATTTGCTGGCAACACCAACTCCATCGCTCTAGAGCTACCACCACAACCACATTAATGTTCCTTTCACCACCAGCACCACAATAACCACGGCCTAGCCGTCATGACCCTACCACTACAACACCACCGTGGCCACAACCAGCACCATTACCACCACGAGGACGCACATTCTCCACCAAATCATTGCCACCGCTGCCACCACCTCCAGCAAGTCTGATCAAACCATCTCGATCCATCTCCATGCCATATCCACCACACTAAAGCCGCCAACATGACCGCCACTTGTTGTCATCAGCACAATTTTCAATACCACATCTTCACGCATCACCACGAACACCATCATTAGCATCTTTCCACCATTACCGGCCACCGGTACAACCAACACGGTTTTACCAACAAAAAAAATTCTTAAAATACATACATATATAGTTTTAGTAAAATTGACAATTTTGTAAAATAGAGCAATTTCTAGTATCTGCTTTTGATTTACCAAACATATTAACTTATTTTTCAGTAGCGAAAATTCAATTGCTTCAAATTTTCAGTTTTGCAAATTCGTTCATTGCGCAAGTTTTCAGCACTTAAAGTTCAGTTTTGTCAAAAAGTCCCGAAGTGTGTATCTGATTAAGAATTTTGTTTATCAATGTGAGAGTAATTTGGAGATTAGGCTGAGGTTTAATGGTACATACAGATGGTAGTTATGTTGTTGCCTTGTAAACTAGCTATGCTTCTGCCGCATCCTTCAAGTGCAAGAGATTATTATTATGTTGATAAAATAATAAGGATGTATTACGGGAAAAAAAAAAGTAAAGGAAACGAGACAGAAACTGTGATCTTGTCAAATTTCATGTCCAACTACCAATTACTCTAAAAACTTACGTTCAACAATATATATCTCATATTTTTAATAAATATACTCTTCTTTTGACCAACACGAAACCACTCCAACGTCGACTTCTCGAAGGAAAGTACATTGAAGTTTAAAATTCGTAATTAATTAAAAGGGAAAAAAATGAAAATTCACGTGTGACAATATAATTTCACACAATGTACATAACGTCTATCAGATAAATATAAAGATGCTCTTTAAATCAAGGTGTGGGAGAAATGTCAGATGCCTTGAGGGATAAATTCTCTTGCTCGATCTTGTTGTTGGTCTTGATGTTGCCCCAGCTTCTGATCCTGCACATGCTCATGCTCATGTTTTTTATCTTGCTCTTGCTTCTGATCCTGCTGTCGCTCCTCGTCTTGCTTGTGGCTCTTGTTATTTTCTCCCTCTCTCAGCTTCCTCTCGATTTTGTGATATGCATTCTCTGCTGCTCTATTGACTGCAATAAACTTCTTAAGCTTGTACTTTCCTTTTGCAACGAACTTGTCATCCACCAAAACTTGAATTTCTCCGGTGGTCTTCCATAAGTCCGCAACCGCTATTGTCATGCTGTTCTTCTGGCATAGCTCATATAGCCTTGTTACTGGATGCGTCCGGAGGTCTGCTAGAGTTATCATGGGTTGCAACAGCTTCTCCACCACCTACACCATCAAGATCACAAAATTACACCAGCATTCTAAGCATAATATTTTCCAATGGTGTAGCTCAATCATGGCACAATAAATGACATACAAAGGGAAACGACTTGCTATATCCACAAGTAATATATAAATTATCCAGGGACTGCAAAAAATTTTTAGAGAGAAGGCAAAACTGTAACAACTTTAACATCAGGGGCCAAGGTACTGGTACTACTTTAGAACTCACTCGGAAACAGTTTTGCTTAGTTATCATTGACCCTGGCCGGAGGTGGTTATAATCTCGCCCTTATAAAGAAGGTTCCTCTATATCTCATCTTTCACGTGCTAAGGTGAAGTACAACACACTGCCTAATGACTTAAAAATTCCATGTCATGAAATGAATCTAAGAGTAGGTTGATCGCAAATTAAAGGTGTCGGAGCAAAATTTTCGTGCAATGATCGTGGCAGAATTAAAGAGAGATGGTTTTACCTCCCATGTTGTGTCCAATGAAGAACCGCAATCAAGGAAAATTGCGCCAATTGTCGATTCGACAATGTCCGCGAGGACCTTTGGTGGGTCGATTAGACCACTTGAATGCAAAGGATAATCCGGTAATGATTCCGTGAACTCACGTATCTGCAATCGACATTGGCATATATCCTTTAATCGCAACTATTCATTCATCAAAACAAGATTCATACACAAATATCATTAGTCTAAAAAGAGCCATGTACGTACTGTGGCATGTTCGTTTAGATGTGCAAGATTTTGGGTTACAATGTACAGTATTAATACCTATACACATATACATGCTACTGCCTCCATTCCTAAACTTGATTCATGCTTAACTTTTGATGTTTCCTCTTGTGTGCACAAGTTTGAATTGAAACGATTTCTAAAAGTATTAGGACAATTTTCAGCAAAATTCATGCTTCCAAAAATATTGGGACAATTTTCGGCAAAATTTATGCGCTTAAAGAGTGCTACCCGTGTTGGCAAAACAGGACACTTGTTGGCACCGGAGAAACGGTGCATCACATGATTGTACCTTATGCTTGTAGTTTTGCACTTTTGCTACGACACAGTTTTTAATTTGCTCGGACGCTACTTATGAAACGAGAATACGCGGTCACTTACTTGCCATTCAAGAAGAGGCTTCCTATGGCGCAAGTACTTGTGCAGGTCGCACTTCACGGCCACACGTGCCAGCTTCTCGGTATCGACATTGGCGGCACGCAACCTCGTCAACTTACCCGGCGCCAACTCGGGATAAAGAGCGTAATGCTCCTTCGCAATCATCAGATTCAGCACCGAGTCACCCACGAACTCGAGCCGCTCGTACGAGTCGCAACTCTCCTCGTACGAATGGTGCGTGAAGGCTCGCTGTAACATCCTCTTATCGCGAAACTTGTAACCCACGATCTCCTCAACTTGTTCCAAATTCAGCTCCGACGACTCGGTCTCTTCGTCCAAACTCGGCTTCTGATCCATTGGAACTATTACTCGCTCTTCTTGCTTCTCCATGGTTCCCATGATGAGCTAATGTTCTTGTTGGACTTGGTGCTCTGTTGGGGTGTGGATTTATAGAGTGGGTGAGTCGATGAATTTGATACCAAGTGTGATTTGGATTTAAATTAGATGGATTTGCTAGACAAGAACGGGGAAACCAAAGAAAGAAAATGCCATAACTTTCTTATTCTAGAAAACTCCAACGTAAGCTGGAAAGATTTGAATCAGTTGGCTGGATGTATCAAGTTTCATAGAAGTTGACTTCCATAGAAAAAACATTCTACCGACACCTCGCCCGTACACATCTTTTTGTCGCTAAAAGTAACATCTATTAGTTTAGGCAACAATTATAGGATTTCAACCAGCATAATCAAGTGACTGCACGGCCGTTCATATAAGAAAAAAAAATTGGCTCCTATCCATGTTGAAGGAATCTTCCTCATACCCTCTATATAGCAACAATTAATGGTCACTGATTTTTATTTAGTGACGCTAAAAAATATTGCTACGAATTGTTACTGAAAGTGTTGGCTGAAAAGCCATTAGAAACATTTAGTGACTATTAATTGTCACTATCTACGAGATTGGAGGAAGATTCATACAATCCGAGTGTAGCAGCCAAAGTTTGTTCTGATTTGCTGTGTATACCTGGTTACCAAAACAATGATGGCCGACAAGGCAACTAAGATGGGCGTGTCAACTCCTAATAAAATTTTATCAGGATGTTAATTAATTAACTGGTTATAGATTCAAGTGATCATTAATTGAGAATCTGTTGTATGGATTTTTCCAAGATCCACAATTGACAGCTTGACCTAATTATCAATATCATAGTATTGATAGATTTACAAGTATAAGATGTACTAATATGTCTCGAAGGTGCATTACATGTCCTAAAAGGAATCTGGAAAGAGTAGGTTCAACATAAAGGTGTGGCTTTGGTCAATAATTAGACTTTTATTTGCTAAAGTTTTTGATAAGTTTATCCTTGTTGAAACCGTCAATGTTTAATGTATGTACCCTTTATTACGTTTATATACTTGACCAACTTGATTATGACAAGGATTAGGTTAGAGTGTTCCCCAAGTATCTGCAGACTTTTCTATTACTTTCGCCTCTCGCAAACAAGCAAGCAGATGGCCACCCACAAAGAACAAATACTTTGGAGTAGAACAAGTTGACCTTCATTTTTTTTTTATTATTCCAAATTAGGGAAAAGGAAAATCGGTGAAGACGAATAGGGCCGGCCAAAGCCGAAATGCTGACCAAATACTCGCAAGAAAATTTCTTGTTTTTCAAGAGGACGATGTAGAACAGAAAGGTGAATGCAGTGTTAACTCAACATAATTTTTTTCTCGAGGGCCGTGAAATTTGGGAGAAAGTTAAACTTTTGATTAACAGACGACAACGATATTGCCATGACTAGAGAGGATATGCCAACGACGCAACAATGTTTAACTATTTATGAATGTGTGATATTGTGCACCCTTCTAGTGGCAAGATCTTAATTATGAGAATATGTCCCCATAACATAGTATAAGTTCATCGCCTCTCGTATATGCAGCAGATAAATTCTTTTAAAAGTAGCGTATTTCAGGTTTTATTCCTGGTTCTGATATGTTCATAAAATAGACGTTACGATCCTTAATTATATTTTTTTCTTTTTGCCAAGCTGCATATACTTAGATAAAATGCAAGAAACATGAACCAACTCTTAATTGTTGTATTTACATTTATAAAAAGCGTAACTATCGAATCATCTAGCAGCAGTAGTATTTGCGTTTTTTGTTTTGGTGATTCTTTCTTATTTGCCCACCTTTTATTTTGCTTCTGATTTTGTTAAGCAAATAATTAATAATCCAATTTGATTTCTCAATTCGTACAATTAACTAACAAAATCAACCAAGGTGGTTAATTGGCAACCGGTAATGAGATGACTCCCCCAGTGGTTAAGTGCGCCATAGACCTCGGATTTTATTCAGCTTATCGCCTGAAAGGATATACTAAAAGGAAAAGAATACCTTAATTACTAAAATCGTGTCTGAGACAAGTCACAGATTACCGCCTTACAAGTTTGGATTAAAGTGTTATATCCTCTTAAATAAATTCCTAGATAACCGTTAGTTTTCACTCAATTAAGAGAAAATCAGGGTCTTACTGGAAAATATATGGAGGATAAGAAAATAATGTTAAAAAGTTGTATGTTGTTGGTGTCCAACGGTGGTTGACGGCGCTGTGGTGGCCAAGGGTGATGGTACTGTAGCAGCGGTGATTGTGTGCATCCTCTGAAACGTGGGTAGAGGTTGTCTGTGTTGGCCGAAGTTGGCATTGCGATGACAAGTGGTGTTGACCTATGTCTCTTTCAGAGAGTTCCGGTGTTGACTATTTGTAATGCCTGTTGGGTTTATCCTTTAGATTCTGTTGTTTTGCGTGTAAATTTTGGCTTGTGAGTTGTTACTTTTGTATTGTTTGACAACCTTCGGGACAGGGTTGTTACTCCTATTTTATAGTTAGTCTCTTGGTTGGGTAATGGCACATTAAATTCTTAAGTAGGTAGCCTTCAGCAAAGGTTCCTTGGCATTGAAGCCATTGAGTTTTTAGCAGATCTCGAAGGAGGTTTAATTATGTGTCACTCATTGTCTGGCGTAACATCGTGGAGAGTGCGCTACAATAGTATTTTTTTTTTTTTATTATGCTTCACCTTCTACTACTTGTTTACTAACTACATAGTTAGTAAGTTTTTATCCAAAGTCAAAAAAAAAGGAACAACCGGAAAGGAAGAAGATCGAACCAAACAGAGTGATGGCCTTATAGGTAGTGAAAACCGGACATCGTTGTCTCTTGTAACCGAAGCAGCTATTACACATTCTTCTGATCATATCTTCATCTTCTGGTATTTTTCAGTTTGTAATTAAATGAAGGCGTTATAGCTTTTACTTGATCAGAAAGTCGAGGCCAACACCAGCATAAGATGGGCTTCTAAGTCATATCTCCATCTATGAAATTGGAAAACTTCATAGACTGTTACTCTGATTATAAGAACAAACCCAACCTTTTAGCAACAAAAATAGAGTACAACTACTTTAAACCTGAATGCTTGTTTGAAATGAGGCAAATTTGTTGGTAAAGGTGCCAACAGATAACCGCACTCCAGTAGCCATCACTTACTTCACATTAGTCACTGAAGATCTATCAAAGTGTCATCAAACATATTTTTGGGTCACTTTACATGAATAACTTGACGATAACGAAAATCGTGACAATTGCCCAGCCACTGTAAGCATGATCAAATGATACAAGTCGGAGATGTCGCTTCATCAGAGCAAATTTCTAATACTACCTTAGAAGGGAACGACGACGAAATTTCAAGCCTTTTACAGTGATTTCCAGTACCAGCATAAAGACACAAATCAATGAAGATGAGGTGCCTACCAAACCAAAAACGTGTTTGCAGATCCTACTTAGCTATTAGCGTCGCCGTTGGAGCTGTCTTTAACACCCAGGCTCATTACAATGTTGCGATATGCATCATGTGCTGCTCTGTTCATTGCGATTTCCTTCCTGAGCCGATACTTGCCTCTTCCACAAAGTTGATCATTGACGTAAACTTCCACAGCCCCTTCACGCAACCATAAATCTTTAACGTGTACTTGAAGTCTATGCTTCTGGCAGATCTCATTAAGCTTCTGCGCAGGGTTTTTTTGAAGCATTTCTGAAGTGATTATGGGGTCCAATAGCCCCTTCGCTACCTATAAGACAAGAAGGGGGTCTATGTGTCAAGATGACTATACCAACTATGACATTGCTAGACTACTTTATGCCGCATAAGATCTATTTTTGACATATTTTTTTCTGAAAATGTTTGTAGCATCATGTAGTTAGTTGTAGCAGTACAACTAGCAAGACATGGAAATAACTAAATCACAAGCGGATCAGATTAGTCATCCTACTGGAAACTACACTTAAACTGCAAATTACAGCAAGTGGGTGTTAAAAGAACTGCAAATGTCTTTTTTCTCTTCTTTTCACTAAAGTTATTACTGAAAGTTGTAAAACTAAAAGGAGAAACGTTGGTGAAATGTTAAAGACAAGGGAATCAGAAACGGAATAGCAAGACATGACTAACCAACCACAATACCAATGTTCAATTTTTCGGAGAGAGGCACAGCAAAAGAAAGACATATATACCAGTCATAACACCTTGTAAATGCGTGTTTGTATGTCCATGTGCAAGACCCCTGTTGTGCTCGTCTAATATACAAGTCAGGTCATTCCAGTTTGCTCTCTGGTACAGACAGTCTATCTATATGAATGAATGAAACAAGGTTGATCTATACTATCTAAAATGCCAACACCACATAAATAGTTTCGTATGGCCTTTTTTTGGTGTAACATACTAGGTGAATGGAACATGGCACTGACACTTAAAAAAAAATAACTACCCAAAATCAAATGAAAAGAAAAGAAAAGAAAAAGCAGTAGATAACTACCCTGTAGGCCATATTCGGTTTCTTTAAACTTTAACTTAATTCCATTCTTATTTTTGCACTCCAACATTGTGTATGCCATGAGAACTAGAAATATACAATAAGGTTAGAGGAGATAGGAAAACCTTCCACGTGGTGTCAATTGACGAGTCACTATCGATGAACACGGCCCCTACTGTGGATTCAACAATGTCAGAAAGGAACTTTGGAACATCGATCATCCCATAGGAATGCAAAGGATATTTTGGTACAGTATTTATAAATGCTTGAGCCTGTACAAGTCAAACAAATTTAGTAAGAAAGAGAAGAATCAGACAAGCAACCAGCCACAGAGAAGAAGAGGAACAAACAACCAAGATAGTATACTGCTTAAAAAGACTCTCAACTCTCAAGCACATATAAGCTCCAAATGCATCAACAATGAGTCAGTCATGTATACTTCATTTTAGGTTCTCTCTTGTTTCCTTTTTTTCATCAACCAGTATCCTCGACTTATAAACAATCCTCAAATAAGAAAGCTTAATGACTAAGCTCAAAGATATATAAGACCAACATACAAATTCTTTCAATCTTTGGAAAGTCAAAAGCACATTATACCAAATTATAAGAGAAGACTACATGAAGAAGCAATCCGTATGTAGATTCACTAGATTGTTTAGGAAAACAATCTTTCCCAGTTTTTTTCTCCGGATGAACTTCTGCAAGACTTAGAGAAGGATGCATTACACATCCATCATTCAATTTCATTATAGTCTCTGTTAAGTCCCTTTCAGGACCAATAAAAATATAAAGTCATCACATCATGGTAACCTGTCATTAAAAAGTGAATAGCTTATTGACAATCTTAGAGACCCTAAACAGGTATACTGAAATCAATCTTAACGAAAAAATTAGCAGCTATCAACAGTTTAGATTGTCAACTATTAAGGCAGTTGATAATCAGTATAGATTTCACATAATCAATTCTAGCGATTACTGCTACAATGCAATTTTGGAATACTACTAACTGTTTTTAAGTTACATAACATTTTGAATGGACTCTTCAAAAGCACTTTCTAATGTCCAAAATGTTGTTTGTGGTTGCATAAGCAACCATTTGAGCTTCTCTAGAAAATGTGAAGGCAGAAATATAGTGCTACCAAACATGTCTATGGCAGCTTCCCCTTTAAAAGCATTTTTAACAGAAAGCACTGCGCACCCAAGTTAGCCTACTTACTGTGAAACTTTTAGGCAAAAGTGGGTCCGTGAAATTTCATTAGACAAGCTCTCTGTGAAAGAGCAGAAACGGCAATGTTTCTTGACAATTACATTAAACCCCTCCGAATTTTCTTGTCGTCTCTCTCAATCTCTGACGTCATTCTCAGCCACTCCCTCTCTCTCTTCGCCACCTCTAATCCACCGAAATTGCATGGGTGCCATCTCCATAAACTTGAAGCCGGCATTGAACCCTGGGGAAAAAAAAACTATGGAATTCTGACAATGGATTAACAAAATGGAAAATAAATCCAAGATTTGAGATAACGAAATCTTAGTTGGGCTTGCTTTGGTAATTTACTAGTTTTAGATTGTTTTGAGGTTTAAGGTACCAGAAAAATGTGCTGTGCAGTTTTGCCTCGCCGTTCGCAGGCCGGGATAATGGAGGCTTTCTCCCTCCCCAATGACCAATGACGTCAATGCCCTCCTTCACCTTTTGCCTAAGTTGCCGACGAGTAATTTAGAGATCCAGTCATACGAAGAGGAAGACGAAGAAGAAATTTACAAATCATACTACTCTTAGAAATCAAAAAACAAATATACCCTCAAATTGAGTGACTAACTTATTTGCAAGAGCGCATGTTGGTAATTTAACTGCAATTCAAAAAGAATTTCTCTGTGCAACATACAGGTGCAGTTCCCCCTTAATTATCTACTTTTACCATAAATTTCTTACGCATTATGGACCTCAATCCACAAGAAACAATAGGAGATATTTTTCCTGAAAAAGTAAGGTGCATCAGAACTAGACACAGATAGTGGAATGAAAATGATTCGAATTAGGGTTGGTGTATCATTGGTCCAAATAGCCTAGGAATTTTAGGTTGGATCAATTTTTAGCCCTCCAAAGGTAAATTTGTTTGAGCATTCTTATATATGGCTACCAAGCACATCCAAGATCAATTGATTTATTACAAGGAGTTTTACAAGGAAACATAGAAGTATACTAACTCTTCTCAATTTCTTAGTCATATGACATGGTTGCATCCTTTTTCACAATGCTACCACTAGCCCGATGTACGTAAGCATATCTGATTACAGCGTGTCACAACTTATGTTGGTTTAACATCTCAAGAATTAAGAGGCCACAATTACATAACGGAAGTGATATTTGAGTTCCACTTTTATCATTTGAGCCCCACAAGTCTCGCTAAAGTGATTATATAGCAACGAGAGATCAATTCTCACTATTTCTCAGATTGGAGTTCAAATTTCTATTCCCTTAGATAAAGAAAGTTAGCAAATATAAGTTTGGAAACCTACTTGGTCCCAAAGCACAGCTGCCCATGACGTAAATACTTATGCAAGTTATGCTTCAGACCCAAACGTGCTAACTTCTCCGAGTCAATGTTGGCAGCAAGAAAGGAGTCAACTGCCCATGTGGATTGTTTGGATACAGGGAAACAGTTGTTTTGAGATCAAAAGTACCGACCCACATACTGGAGACAGATTTTTCTTGATAGGATCTATGGGTAAAGGCTTCTTGTAATAAGCTTTGAATGATAAAGTTTTATCCTATGATCTTCTCCGCTTCCCTATTACTCGTTGCTAATTGCTCTTTGACTCTCATGTCCGGCAGAACACTATCCAAAGAGAAACCTATAGAAGTGCATTTACAGAGTTATAGAGGTCATGAACCCATAAAATGGCGAAAACTTCATAGAGAAGATATTTAGCTCTTTATATATACAGAAAATGGGTATCAATATAGGCTACTCCACATACCCGCAAGGGTGCATTGCACTCATCAATCCATTCCGAATATCATTTGAGATGTATGGTTAGCGTGACCCCAACCAAGGATTGAGCGAGGAGAGCGTTAGTATGTGGAGTAGCCCATCACATCCATTTAGTACGTGCAAAGTACTTGGTAATGTGCAAATAAGAAAAGTTTAAATCGAAGAAAGAATGTATAGTAGCAGTCGCGGGAACTATGTATGGGAATTGAGATACCGTACAAAAGACAGATTAAATGAGGAAACCAGATAAGGGAAAGAAAGGACAACTCTCCTATTTCTGCTTGTTTCAGCGTCTATTGTAGAAAGGAAAGAAAGATAAGGTATTTTGCTAAGAAGTTGACTAAGGGGGAGAAAAGGGTAGACAGTCAAGCCTAACTCAATTTCATTTTCAGCTTGGGAAGGCTTTCCTTGCGGAAGAGTAACTATCAGTAACTTCAATAGAATGCAGACTTGAGATGAAGGCAGAATCACCACATTCCTAGAGTTCCTGATCATATTCCCTATCATATTCCAACTCAATAGATGCACAAGGATCTTCACACATACCTAATTAGAGTCAACATTTTGGCCATAGCCTTAAGTTGCCTATAACATGCTTAACACCCCGACTGGCCCCTACAAGGAGATCAAGTTATGCTTCCCCACACATGAACTGGTCATACTTTAGCAAATCAGGTAACATATTCCTTCTTGCAGACAATCATAGTCACCAAGAAATGATCATCCCCCAAAAACAGCGTCAGAGCTCCTCCCACTTTCCATTGAGCATTACAAAATCCTGAAGATGGTTAAAATGTTTTCCTTTGGGAGTGCATAAAAAATATCATCCCGACCAGATATAAAATAATTAACTTAATCAAATTTTGCTCTCTCTGTCAGGGAACTCAGTAAGCTTGCAGAAACAACTCTAAGCCTCCCCTTCAATTACAACTCGAAAAACCCTTTTTTGGGTTTGATATGCTATCTTTTGGTTCATGATATTTGAATGAAAGATCATCCTGAGGAAGTTATTAAGTATACGTGCACAGTACCTGGGCTATATGGTATAGTAGAAGGAAACTTCATTCTATATATACTTCGGCAAAAACCATTAGCTGCTATAAGTTACATAAAATTTAGTGTTGTAATTGACTCTTCTTAAGCACTTATAATGGCAAGTATTTAGTATTGTAATTTGACTGTCAAAGCAATCATTTGAGCTTTTCCCAAAAATGAGGTGGCATAAAAGTCTCTACAGCCCAAGAGAACTTATATTATAGCATGCTACCAAACACATCTACAGCAATTCTTCCCTTGAAAACCATTATTAACAGAATGCACCGCAACACCAGTGTAGCCTTACTACTATCAAAACAATTAAAAAAAAAAAAAAGGCACTTTGAATTTTGGTTGGTGTATGATGGTTCCAAATAGCTTAAAAATTTTAGGTTGCATCAATTTCTGAGCCCTTAAAGATTATACGCACTAAAGCATTCTTGTATTTGTTACTAAGCATATCCTGGATAAATGAGTCTCTGATTTTTCAGTAAGAACTTTACCAATAAACATATAAGAACAAAAGAAAGACTTTAGAAGTGCCCTGATAAATTATGAGCAAACATATAAACAGTGGGTGGCTACAACATATAACAAATCTTACAGGACGGACATTTAGAAAGTGGTCATAATGTAGACATATATGCATATGTACATCTTCAACTGGTAGCGATGAGAAAGAGGACGCCATCATGCCATATGACTAAGAATGTCAAGCACAAGGAGCTAGTAAATTAGTTCACTTATTGCACCCCTCACTTTCTCCCACCACCCTCCGCGCACGCCTAGGGTTTTGTCATGCTTGTTGCCACTAATTATGTGGTGCCTTAACTTATGAAGGTTTAACATTTTTAAGAATTAAGAGGCTACAAGTAAAGATAGGTCATCATCTTTTTGGACAAGAAATATCCTATTCGCATTCACAGACATCAGATAATATCATCACATACACCCAGCAAAAAAGATTTGGAAGCTACTTATAGATAGCAATCATTAGTTTGGAAACTTACTTGCTTCCTAAGAAGAGGCTGCGTATGACGTAGGTATTTATGCAAATTATGCTTGACAGCTGCACGTGCTAACTTCTCTTTGTCGACGTTGGCAGCACGAAGAGGAGACAACTGCCCGGTAGGAAGGTTTGGATACATGGAAAATAACTGTTTCGTGATCATAAGATTGATCACTGCATCACCCACATACTCGAGTCGTTCATAAGAACCAGATTTTTTTTTACAAGAGATATGGGTAAGGGCTTCTTGTAATAAGCTTTGATTGTTAAAATTATACCCTATAATTTTCTCCACTTCTCTAAGACTCTTTACTGATGGCTCTGTGTCTTTTACTTCTGGCATGACACTATCCACAGAAAAACCTAGAGAAGCGCATATAAAGTGTAATAAAGGTCATAAATACATAAAAAAAAAATGAGAACTTCATTAAAATAGGAGAAGTTTTAACCAGGAAAAGAATGTAGCAGTAGCTGACACCATCTTTGGGATTTCAGATACAGTAGAAAAGACAACTTAATTGAAAGTTGAAACAGAAGAGAAAGGAAAGAAAAGATGATTATCCTACTTCTGTTGGTTTAAGCGTCAAACGAGAGGAAGGGAAGGTGTTATGCTTGGAAGTAGGGCAGCTAGTCAAGCCCAACTCAAATTCATCTTCAGCTTGGGAGAGGTTAATGGTGGAAGAGATCCTATCAGTAATCCCAAGAGATAACTGACTGGAAAGACAGAATAGACACATTCCTAAAGTGCCTGATCCGATTCCGTGCCACACTCCAAATATAGACGCCCAAGGACCTTCACGCATACCTAAGTATTTACAGAAGGTAAAACTTTTGGAACCATAGCCATAACTGAATTTTTTTTTTCCCAGATACATTGCCTATAACTAATAACTCACATGATTGGCCCACCCACTCGAGCTCAGATTTTGTCCTTACTCCTTAGACACGAACAGGTACATACTTGAGCAAATCAGCCTATTCCTTCTTACAGACTATCAGCGTCACTGGGAAATTATCATCCCTCAAAAACAGTGTCATAGCTCCTGCCATGTTATCATAGTCTTCCACTTGGGCATTACAAATTCTGGAAACTAACTAAAAAGTTTGCCTTTGGGAGTGCATCAAAAAACTCATCCCAGCCAGCAATGACATAACTAACAGATTGAGCATCCAATCAGCCTTTGCCCTCTCTGTCAGGGAACTTGGTAAGTTTGGAGAAACGATCCACAACATCCCCCTCTAAAACTCACAGAACCTTGTTTGGTTTTCTTGAGGATGTTATCTTTTGGTTAATAATATTTGTAAAAAAGATGCCATCCCTGCGGAGGCTATTAATTCATGTGCAATACCTGTGCTAGATTGTATAGCAGAAGGAGACTTGTTTCAAACACTTCCTCTTCTCCATTTTGGATAAACAATTTCAAAGAAAAAACCTTAGCTCTGTCTCCATCCTAGATTTACCAAAAGATGATTTCCCCAAACTTCCTCAAGAGAGAGTCATCTAATCAAATAATTGGCCCCAGGTCATCTCTCAAAATAACCCTTCAGCTCATAGACTACGAAACTGAAGGGCTCATCATAATAACGAGGCAGTGTTCAGTTCTTCTACTTCTCCTTTGTATTCTAAATAATTCCAGATATGAGTCCGTCAGTAGGCACAATAACACATTTTAACTGGTAGGAAACAGGATACGTTGCAATAAAGAAGATCCAAATGCGATCATGAGGAAATGGCCATTCATTTCTCTTCATTGCAGGTTCACAGAAATCAAATCCAACGGACCAGCCCGCAATTAGGAGGATAAGCGACCCTTAAGATTATGCAGCCTCATCTTCTTCGTTCGATTTTTACTTTATATTAGAGGCATGAACGTGTTTGAGTGTTTCCATATGGTGGGAGGTTCTTTACTCTGCGATTGCACAGCTAACAAATGTAATACGTGTGTCTTTGGGGGGAGGAAGAGAGAGATCCTAACCGTACTTACGGAGGCGCTCAGAAAGGGAGTTGATGAACAGAGCCGTCCACCGGTTCTTCGCCGGAGAAAAGAGTGACTGCAACCACGACGGTGATGACGCCATTGAATCGGCGCCTTATTCTGCTACTCACTCTCTCATTTGCCTATTTCCTTTGAAAATAGCTCGGTCCGTTTCGTTTCTCATTACCGAGTATTTTTGTCTCCTTGGCCGCAAGCCTGCAACTTTGGGCGGGTTGTAACTTGTAAGGGTCGGATCATGTCGAACTCACTTTAAAAGAAAAAAATCGTGTTTCTACTCAGTTTAGTCCATCTCCTAATAACATATATTCATGTTAAGTTCATAAAAATTTTGATGAACACGAGTCAGACACGGTTCCTCCATGATTGTAATTCGATATTTATTTTTTTACTTTATTTTTTAGCATATCATTTATCATCTACATACTAATTAGTCATGAATTTTTGTACACATAATTTGTAAACATATCAATTATCACTTAAGTCTACGGCTAATTTATGTTACTCGAAAGAAGGATGCTAAAGTCACAAAATGAATTTAAGTATAAGTATAAGAATAAAAACAAAGTTTTAAGACAAGATAAAGATAAAAATAATTTTGTGCACGCGTTCACCACTATCTGTATAAAAGTAAGCACGCGCTCATATTTCTATCTCCTCGCAAGGATTGTCCAGCCCAAGTTTCACCCTTATTTTCAATGTAAATAATGGGTTCATTATGCAAGGCTCCTCTAAGTTAACCCACTGTAGTGGACTGCATCATAAAGTTTATTTTAATTATTCAGCACCATCAACTTGCACAAGTGTTGCATTTAAGACCCTCCGGCCAGTTTTTAAGCAAAGAATTGATCATCAAAGATGTAATTTCGCTAAACTTTGGGGCATTTTTGGCAATCCATCTTCATTTTCCACTTTTTATTTTCAATGACGGCACCACTGTCACCACCACACCTCCCCATCACACAATAATTCTGCCGATCAATTTACGCACAACCACATCAAACCCACCACCATCACCACCGATCTACGGTTTTACCCTTAACCCTTATTTCCGTCACCACGCCAAAACCTTCAGACATCACCACACCACAAAACATGTTGCCACACTGATAACCAGAGAGAGAGAGAGAGAGAGCGGTGGTGTCGAATTAGATTATGAAAGAGAAATAGAATCCTCGGCCAAAAATTCGTAGTGGTTATAAGCCACATCACCACTATGGCTAGTTTTTTACCCGAAAAATGGTTGGAGAGTGTTAGATGCCTCACTAATGCAAAATTATGGTGCGGAGTAATTAAAATAAAATTTACGATTTAATCTACTACAGGGGCTAAATTTATGGGCACCTCACATAATTAACTCTAACATAATACTAAGCCTGAATGGCATATAATCTTCAATACTTTGAACGTTTTTGCACATAATACTCGCTAGTTTCAATTTTGCAACTAAAACTACGACATTTCAAATTTCAAGCAATTTGAAGCAAAATCAATAATTCGTTAAAATTTTGTTAACGAACATCTGCGCCATGCACTTTATACTTTTTACACTTTGTTTCTATTTTTTGTGATTTTTTTTTAGAATAATTAGACTCATAATTTATATGACCCGTGGGAATGGGGATTCGAACTCATTTATTGTGAACACGTTTACTCCTTCCATTCCTTTCTCCCTTTGCCATGAAGACCCGCCGCCAACCACCACCACTGATTATTATCCTTTTCATCTTCCAAGAGCCACCACTACTACCACCAATCCCCAAGGTCACCACTATCACAACAAAAAATTCACGTTGAACACTTCAATAAACCCACCTCATTGGCACAGCGAAGATGGCTAAGCCAAACCACCACTCTCCAAACCCACCACCAGATTCAGCAAACCCACCATTGGCACCACCACAATTACCAATCCAACCCACCATTTCTTCAAACCTCAACCCACTTTTAACAAAACCCAAATCCACCGGTGCCCCCTTTCCCTGTTGCTGCTCTGCTTCCTCATCCTCCTGAAAACTACCTTCACGCTTCTCCACATCACTCACCCACAGACCCTTCTTAAACCCTACCCTCGCTCCCACCCCCTACGGTATTCCCTTCATCCTTCCCTAACCCTCATTTGCAGCCGCCACTGGTGGCAAGACCCCACCCCCTCTGTTGTTTTGCTTCCTCGTCCTACCAAGAAAGCCACAGCAACACCCTTTTACCCAGTCCAACAGTGCCGTCGAGATCCCATGTTCCATTTCCCAGTCATCCTTTTCCCTGGCGCCATTCTTCAATTATAGAGTTTTGTTACCCAATCATGATATAGAACGATCTCTTGTATATGAGGTGATAGATGATAAGGGGCGGTGGTGGCGTGAAAAAAGTGGTGATTACGAGGTGGATTGGAGTGTATGTGTCTGGTAGCTTCGAGTGAGATGGGTGTGGAGCTGCAAATACGGTTGTGGGGAGAGAGAACGAGAGAGAAGAGAATAATGAAAATAAAGTTATGGAGAGAGAGAGAGGAAAAAATAAATGAAAAGTATATGTCTGGCTATATTTGCACATATGTAAAGGACACGTGGGTAACACGACAGAGGATCATCTAATCTCTTTAGACAGCGAGATCAATTTGGGTCCAATTGCTTGAAATTTGAAACGTGAGGGTTTTAGTTGTTAAAATTAAAACCACATGATTTTATGTGCAAAAAATTTCAAATAACAGTGGGTAGATGCCATTTAACATGATACTAAATATATTTTAGAAATTTATAAAAAGTCAAAAGAGAAAAGTCCAATAAGAATCAAGATTAATTTATATTTTTTAGGTAAAAGCTATTGTATTAATCCCAAAGATTTATAAGTACAATTGTTTAGTAAAGTTCCTCTTTAAGCTTGACATTACAGCTTAGTGTTCAGTTTACAAACAATCATTCAGTTAAATTTCCCCTATTAATTTCTCAATTATCACACAGTCTTATGTTGATACTATGACTTCGCACTTTTTTCCAGCTGCTCACTCCTATGCTTGATCTGCATGACTGCTGCACCCAATCCTTGCAGCTAAGCTGCACCCTCCCTCCATGATTGTGTTCCATTGCTTCTTCCATGGATTGAGCTTATGTTTTGTTCCCCCCCCCCCCCCCCCCCCCCCCCCCCAATCATATACATAGTCACTGTAAATCCCAGCTTCCTAAGCTTTGCTTGAAAGCTTTTGCCTCTAAAATGTGCAATAGCATACACCCAACAGTTGCCTCCATGATTCCCATTGAATGGACACGCTCAACTTATTAAACACCTTCTTCCAAATTTTTTGTGTAAATTCACAGCTTCAATGTAGATGGTTAACATCAGTGTCATCTGTTATATGATTCCACTTCTTGAGCTTATGTTTTGTTCTAAGCCCCTCCTTACATAGTATTCATAAGATAAAAGCACACTTTGGTATGCTTCCATTGAACCAAACTAATTTCCACCACAACATTTTTTTCTTTCCTTATTCTGAGAGCATGTCAGGTTGAGTTCCCTATAAATTTACCATTCTTAGTAAGAGTCCAAAGGATTTTATCTTCCCTATCCCCCTGAGGTTGGGACATAAGGCTTATTTCTTCCTGCCATAGCCTGATTGCTTTTGATCTCGCTTATGGCAAATGCCACTGGTTATTGTCAATTATCTCAGCAACTTTACACTCTATTCCCAAGCCAGAGTCATAACAGATTATGTTTCCATACAAGACAATTAGACTTCTTTTGGGCATCCAATTATTATACAGAGTCAAGTCCTTTGCCCATCATCAATATCACGTTTCACAAACTACTGTAATTTACTTCTTAATTTGACAACTTTGCGTCATGTCTAAGATAATCTCACAGGTTGTTTTGAAGGATCATAAGTGTTTATCTTTCAGTATAAATTCGTATGGTACCATTTTACCCAGAGAGAATCTTTCTTCTTTGCCAGATCCCAAATATGTTTAGCCAAGAAAGCTCTATTCCATTCTCCCAATCTTTTCAGGCCAAGCCCTCTTTCCTGCTTTGGTACACATAGATCATCCCAAGATACTTTTGCACATGTGCATTTAGTGTTCTTTCTATACCAAATAAAGGCTCTGATCTCAACTTGCGTGATTTTTCTGTGGGAGGATAAAAATGGAGCACCAGTATACCAGCACAGAGGTACTTGGCCACTTAGCTGGCCAACTGAACTCTACATGCATAAGATAGATGCTTTGTTGTCCAACTTAAAATCTTCTTCATGAGGTTTTCAAATAGTATTTGGCAATCTTTTTAATGAAGCTTGGTTGTGATGAGGGAAACCCAAAGATATGTTACTGGTAGCTCAGCAATAAGAATATATATATATATATATATATATATATATATATATATATATATATATATATATATATATATATATTGCATTAGTTGACTTCCTTGACCCCAGCTAGAAATAAAGAACTTTTATTCAAATTGGGGTATAATCCAGAGAGTAGTCCAAATTCATTTAGAGCCAGCTTTATTGTTGCGAAAGAATCCTTGTCTACTGCAGCCATGATGAATAAATCATCAGTGAAGCACAAGTGATTTATTTTGAGTTCCTTGCATTTAGGATGGTATTTAAACCTAGGGAGAGCTGAATAATCCTCTAGGATACCAGAGAAAGATTCCATCACCACAAGAAAAAGATAGGGTGATATAGGTTAGCAAAATAACCTTTCATGATTCCATTGAGATTGATTGAGAATTTTGCAGTTCTAACACATTTCATGATCCATTGGATGTAGTCCTTAGGAAAATTTGTGACCTACATAGCACATTTCAAGAAATCCCAACCCACGGTGTCATAAGCCTTCTGTATATCAATTTTCAGTACACATCTAGGCTTACCTTCCTCCTTATGATAGTTTTTAACTAACTCTTGCATCAACAAAATGTTATCAGAAATATGCCTCTGGCTCACAAAAGCAGACTGACTTATGCTAATGATCTTAGGCATCTCTTTGATTATTTGACATAGAATTTTAGAAATAGCTTTATACACCACATTGCAGCATGAAATTGGTCTGAAGTCTTTCATTGTGTTAGGGCATGGGATTTTAGGAATTAATGTGAGCCATGTATTCTTAAAGAGGTGAATAGCAGTACCTTGAGTGAAAAACTCCATCACATCTGCTTCTACATCTTTCCCGATCATAGTCCAGTTTTGTTGATAAAATTCAGATGTGTAACCATCATGCCTGCTTTAATGTGTTTGAGTGAAAATATGGATCAACATTAATTCGTGCTATTCAACTAAAAAAAATAATGACCTAAGGAAACCAAGGGCCACTATTAAAATTGACGGGTAAGAACATTAAAAATCTACATATGTTAACTTCATGCAAATTTATAGGATAAATCAATTTATTTTAATTGCTATTTGAGTTCAATTCAATGTTCACATATGTCAAAGTTTTATGAAAATTCAAAAAGAAAAAAGTGATAGGAAAAAACACTATGAAATAGGAAGTACAAAGTAGGGCCGAGGCCAGATAAGTTTAGGATTGTTCACACTTGTTCGTTTAACTTACCCAACTGTAACTTGTGCTCAAGATTGATTCGTTAATCTCTCTAGCCTGTTATAAATGAGTTCAAGCCCGAGCTTTATCTAGCTTTTTTTTTTTGTTGAGCCAAGCTTATAAGTTAAAGAGCTTTAAAATGTGCTTAAGCCTGGTTCACATTCTCGAACCGATCTTAAACAAGCTTTTAACTGAATGAACACGAGAACAGAAAGAATAGCTCGATTCTTTGTAGAGTCCTGTGACTAATGTTCTTCAATGAGAAAAACAATTATAACTCGTGAAAAAAGGATGAGATAATCAAGTACCTTGTACTCACGCAGCAACCTCAACTCTATTTTCTTTCTTCATCTAGTTGATAGCAAGCAAAAGTTGATTTTCACTTATATAAACACCTTGTAATTCACTCTATTGCAAATCTGTAAAATTTTGGCTGATTTTATATGCACCTTTGTTATGTGCTCAATTTTTGGTTTTTAGTCAGGGGGCCTTCAAAGCATGATCAATGGTGACACTTAATAAAGGTTTGCCATCTCAACAAAAGAGTTAGACCCAATTATCCTTTTGTTTGGTTGTCGTGGCGTTGTCATTCGCTATCGTAAAGATGACAAGAGCTCCACATCTAATAACAAGTCATGGTTGACATTAATAAGCTTCAATGCATTTATATCTCTTCTAGCTATGGTATGAATTCCAACTTTTATATTGGGGTAAAAATTGAAAGAAACGTGACGAATTCCACGGAAAAATCTATTAAAAAGAACACAAGCAAACATAACTTGCGTGAATTGGATCTAGCAAGAATCTCCTATGATTAAGTGGTCATTAGAGAGAGTGTCCAAACCCAAAAAGATGAGCATGCCTTAGATTTGTGAGATGTACTTACTGAGAATTAGAAACGTTACCTTCCTGGACTGGGGTAACTACTTGTGTTCCTTCTTCTCCAAACATAGTAGTTTAGTCAAGACACGAGGATTGTAAAGTTTTCCAATAAAATCTTTGGTATATGTAATATACATCAGCATGATTTAGAATACCTTACTGGAATAGATAACGAGAGTTCTTCGTAAAATAATACATACAACTACCGTTTTGGCAATTTCTCAAATTTCACATATAATGATTTACACTTGTCTTCAGTTACCAATGCATGAAATAAGCCTTTCTTCTATTTTGTTTCTTCTCTTGAACTATATAGAAATGATCCAATTGTATTTTCTGTGTCAAATCTCAAATTAGTAAACTTATCGGTCCACCCACGTCACAATTTTCAATTTCAACTTCGAGAGGCAACCACAGAGCCAAAACAACCTCTATAGTTGACCAATAGAAGTAGAGGGAAAAAATTGAATAAAATTTTATTGAATCCCTGAAAAGACCCCCTCCCTCCCACTACACTAGGTGTTAAACCATAGTTTGCAAATCAAACCAGCCTCACCCCATAACCATCATAATCCCAATTCTGGAAGACAACATCTGTCCTTTTTGTTACATTTTCTTTGCAGGAGGCATGATGGCAATGAAAGGGCGATGGCAACATCATTGTGCCCTTGTTTAAAAGCATCGGAAGGGGTGGTGGTGGTGGTTAGGTAAGAGAGAAAGCATCATAATGATGATGATAAATGGATAATTAATTGTTACTTTGCTAGCTCTAAAGGCCTAAGACAAGGGGCCACATATCTCCTTTATCTTTTCTTTTAGGTTATGGAAGCTTTCTCAGGATTGGTTGATGCATATATAGCTCAACTTGCCTTCCAGTTTCATACTAAATGTAAGGAGCTGCAAATCAGTCACATGTGCTTTGCTGATGATCTTTTTTTTGTTGGCTCATGCCTTAAGTGAATTTGATTGATTATTAGGCTTTTTTCTAAACCTAATCAAAAGCTTTATTTAATCTGGAGTTGATGACAATATTGCTATGCAACTGGTTGATACAATCAGGATCCTGCTGGCTATTTTTCAGTTACATAACTTGGTATGCCCTTGATCTTTACTAAGCTACACTATAAGGACTGCAAAATCTTGGTTGAGAGATTGATCGAGAAAATTTCTAGCTGGTCAACTAAGTATTTGTCCTATGCCGGTAAAGTGCAGCTTGCTAATTCTGTTTTACTTAGTATGCAATTTTTTTGGTGCACTAACTCTATTCTCTCGAAAGAGATCATTAAGCAAATTAAGAGTAAGGTTAAGGGCCTTTATATGGCATGGAAAAGATGTGACATGTTATGGTGCAAAAGTTGCTTGGAACACCTCCGTCTTCCTAAAAAGGAAGATGGCGTAGGAATTATTAGAATGGAGGAGTGGAATAAGGTTGTCATTTGCAAACATTAATGGGATTTGGCACGTAAATCTATGGTTAAGTGGTGTCATATTTATATCATAAAAGACAATCACTTATGGACATTCAAGCCCCCTGTCACTTTGTTGTAGGCTTGGTAGAAGATTTTGAAAATAAGAGCTCAATTTTGTCAGTACTTCAAGTACAAGTTGGGGGATGGGAGCACTACTTGGCTGTGGCTAGATAGGTGGTTGCCTAATGGTGCATTGCTTAACAATTATAGAAAGAGAGTTGTTTATGACTTTGGAATGAATATGAAGGCGTAAGTTTGTGAGATCATTTAGCTCTGTCTTAGCTGCTTTACCTAGACCTAATTCACAAAGTCATGACAAAATTAGCTGCGCAATTGCACCCTAGTGTTAAGTTCACTATCAAGACTGCATGGGAATGTATTAGAACTAATTAAAATTGCTAATGTTCCTTGGTATAAGGTATTATGGTTCAGAGGGCATATTCTAAGATGTTCAATGATGCTATGGATATCATTTAAAAGAGGGCTAAGGACAAAGACAAAGCTAAAAGCTTGGTATATTATACAAGACAAGATGATATATGTGTTTTATGTTATAGACGACTGTAGACTAAAGAGCGTATCAATCTGTAATGCCATTTTGCTACCTTGTTATGGAAGGTGGTCATGGGAAAGTCGCAGCTCAATGTCGCACTTAGTTCATGGCATCAGTTTTCGAACATGTACAATAATTTTGAGGGAAGAGTTTCATAGCCAAATTGTGTAAGCTATTAATGATAGTCACTTGCTATGAGATTTGGCAAGAGATGAATGCAAGAATGTTAAGCATCAAAGCTCAATTGTCCAGGGCTGCTTTTTTGTAATGCAACAGTGGGTTAGATACATGGTATACAGTTGGGAAAAAGTCCCAACTACTGTCCAAAACAAGATCTTTGCTCATCTGGGAGATTGATGAACAAATCATGTTGGCTGCTCCTTGAACTGTGATCAATTCTAGGGTAGCTGATGTATATGTTTTGGTTAGAGTTATATAATAAGTTTTTGTTCTTGTGGACGTAAAGCCTGCAATTGTACATTTGGTTGAATAGTAATACAATAAGGGACTTTTCACCCAAAAAATATAAAGAAGATAAGACGGTGAGTTTGTTAGAAAATTGTGACCGATGGTGGTGATGACAGATTTAAGGTGGTGATGATTAGGGGTTGAAGGGAACAGGGGGAGCTGAAGTGGAGAAGGTTTAGTGGCCTGGCGGATCTATGGGCTCGCTATTCCACAATAATGGTTTACATTATCTAACAGTCTATACAAAGTTAAAAATTTCGGCCGACATTTCAGTTTCGACCGTTACAATATACAGACCACCACAACCGGTATTTCAGTTACGACCTCACAATATATACAGGTCGGTACAACCGGCTTTTTTTGGTTTTTAAACTGGCACGGAATCTTAGGCATATTCGTACTTGTAGGAGGGGAAAATGGTACGTACAAGCATCATTTGTAAAACTTGAATGGTACGCATTGGTCACAAATGGCTAGAGTGCAAGTATATAGCATCAAAGATTAGACAACAATATGCAAATATAAACTATAAAAGATCTAAAAAGGGGACCAATTAATGATCAATTTGAAAATGAGAACACACTAGAACACATTCAAGAGTGTTCAAGGTTGTATCATGCCACTTTCAAGTGTGTTCAAGGTTGTATCATGGCATTTTACTTCTGGCTCGAGATCTGATGCCCCAATTGCATGTGCCCATTCGTGTCACATTGCTAACAAGGCACCAGCTATTCATAAGGGAAAAAAAAACGATGTGACAACGTCACACACTTCATCCAAATCCTTAGTTTTTGCTCTCTCTTGAGACGAATGAGTTCTCTATTATTTCTTGAGTTTGTGTGATAAGTGGGTCGTGAGTGTTTCAAACTACTTTTGTTTACTCATTGTACTTTTCTATTAAACTCATGTACATTTACAAATCTGTATATTTTAAATGGGTCTACGAGTTCTCAATTATATGTTTACTTATACTTTACATCCAAATCAACAATGTTCATGTGCTCATTAACCACCCACCCACTTCAGAATGTGAATGATTTGAACTAATACCAAATGTGATGAAATCAAGCAACCCCGGATCAAGAAATGGGAGCACTTACCAGCAATGACTAAAGAAAGAATCAAGGAATAAGATTGCTCTTGCTAGGGTATAATTGGATTCAGCGAGCGAGAGAGCGAGAGCGAGAGAGAGAGAGAGAGAGGGCGAGAGCAAGAAATGAAATGTGGAGAAGTTGTTGGAATTTTTCATAAATTGATCCTACATTATTGAACCTTGTACTACAAGGATTAATATGCAAAACGAATCAATCATTTTGATTGATTGGTTAGAGAGATATTATATCTCAAAGATTGACATTTAATAAGGTTGAAAAAGGATCAAGGTGTGGGTTCCCACATTGCTTGGGAAATGGAAAGGTTAAGGGTATTTAAGTGCCTACGTGACATATCATATTATTCTAGAAACACATGGTATGCATGGTCATGCACTCGCACATGTGCGATGCACCGCACACGCGAGGGCGAGGGCGGCGGCGTAAAGGCGCTATTGGCGCTTTTAGGCGCACTTTGCACTTAACTTTTTGCGACAAATTTAGCCTATGAGCTGCATTTTTGGACTGAAACAATGTGACTGTTAGCGAAATTAAACAGATTTATGATCTGTTTAAATTCGAAATGGCACCTGTTTATGGTGCCTTTTAGTTCAAATGTTTCACCTCTTTACTGTGTCTACAGATTGTGGCTGTTAAGTAACATATGCAGAATCACTTAACTGTCAGAACTGTTTGCATCTGTTCAAGGTACCTTTTGGTGTCTATAAATAGAGGTGGTGGTCAGATCATTTCTTATTTCGAATTTCTCTCTTGCTCTCTCTCAAATTTCTGTCTGTTAGTTGTAATCTGCTGTAATCAACAGAGTTCACATGTTTTATCTTGAGAGGCAGATTTGCTGCTACCCTAAGCAGATTATAAAGGAGCAAATACGGTCTTAAGGAAAGAGTGCAACGCATTCGACTCAAGCATTTTCAGTTTAGTTTTCTCCATACTGCCTTATTTTCCAAAAAATCTGAAGACAGTATTTGGCTACGATGGAGATACTGCTAGGATGCCTGTGATCAATGACATCTCCAAGCTGGCTAAGTTCGATGGCTCATTCTTAAGGCGATGGAAGAGCAAGATGTATTATTTTTTTTCAACATTGAAGATTGCCTACGTGCTCACTATTCTAAAGCCTATCATGGAAGAAGTTACAGATAAAGCAATTAAGCAGACTGCCATGAAGCAAAAGCAAAAGTGGGAGGAAGATGTCACCCACTGCAAGGGCTACATATTGGGAGGGCTGTCTGACACTCTCTACGACGTGTAGGAGATCAAGTACACAAACAGCACCGCAAAGGAACTATGGGATGATCTCGATAGCAAGTACAAGACGGAGGATGTCGAGAATAAAAAATTCATAATCAGTAAATTATTTGACTTATGCATGGTAGATAGCAAGTTTGTTATTACTCAGACTCATGAACTACAAATGATTATGAATTTGATTATTTCGGAGGGTCACTCTCTTGACGAGTCTTTCCAAGTGTCAACTATAATTTCTAAATTACCTTAGCTTGGAAAGAATGTTTAAGGAGTTGAAACAAAAGAATGATGACGTGACCATGCAAGAATTGGTCAAGTATATCCAAGTTAAAGAGAATTCTCGAAACTTGGATAGACTTGAGTTGGAAGACAACAAGTCCTCCAAAGCTCTTGTAGTGGACCAAGGCTCCCCTAGTGGCTCTAAGCGTAAGCTTGATGGTCAAGCTTCTGCTTCTACCAATCGGCAAGAGAAGCCTAAAAGGGCTTGTTAGAAGTGTGGGAAAATTAGGCACTTCAAGAAGAATTGCCAAGTAGCTAAGAGGCAGAAAAAGGACCATGCCAATGTGGTTGATAACAAGGACTTCATTGCAGTGGTTTCCGAAGCCAACATGTTGGGGGAAGATGATAAGTGGTGGGTGGACTCCAGTGCAATCAAACACATTGCTAAGAACAAAAATCTGTTCAAGGACCTCGAGCCAGTTGCGGAGGGGCATCATCTCTACATGGAAAATTCATCTACGGCTAAGGTCATGGACAAAGGAACTGTGGTACTCTATCTCTCATCCGACAAGAAGTTGACCTTAAAGAATGTGTTATTCGTTCCCAATGTTAGGAAGAATCTTATATCTATTAGCATGCTTAATCAGTTTGGGTTTAAGATTCTTTTGAAGTCAGACAGTGTTATTCTGACTAAGGGAGGGAGCTATGTTGGCAAGGGATATGTAACCAATGGATTGTACAAGCTTACTCTTGCTAATACATATACTAAATTTGCTTATCTTGCTGTTCCATTTAATTTATGGCATTCTAGACTAAGTCATGTCAATTATAAACGCATGAGAAGTATGGTAAACTTAGATTTCATACCTCAAAGTACTTCACCTAGTTTAGAGAAATGTTCAATTTGCATAAAGTCTAAAATTGCCAGAAAACCCTTTAAAGGGGTTGAGAAGAAAACACAATTGTTAGAATTAGTACATTTAGACTTATGTAAGATGGAAGGTCACCTAACAAGGGGTGGTAAAAGATATTTCATTACATTTATAGATGATTGTTCGCGTTATATATTTCACATACCTTCTTAGGACTAAGGATGAAGCTTTGGATAAATTCAAAATTTACAAAGCGGAAGTAGATAATCAATTAGATCGTAAGATTAAATTTTTTACGGTCAGATAGGGGAGGTGAATACCTTTCCTTTGATGATCTATTTGAAACTTGGGGTATCATACACCAAGTTACAGCTACTTATAGTCCACAACAAAATGGTGTAGCCGAGAGGAAAAATAGGACCTTGCAAGAAATGATTAATAGCCTATTACATACTTCTGATTTGCCTGATAATTTGTGGGGGGAAGCTCTCATGACTTCTAAATATATACTTAACCGTACACCCCATAAAGTTTCTAATGTCACACCCTGTGAGTTATGAAAGAAGAGAAAACCTTCTTTTGGACACCTCAAGAGGTGGGGGTGTAGGGAGTTGGTAAGGCTAACTGATCCGAAAAGACCCAAATTGGGGGAAAAGACAATTAAATATGTCTTCATAGGCTATGCTCAACATAGCAAAGCGTATAGATTCTTAACCATGGAATCAACTGAATCCGTTAGCCAAAATATTATTTTGGAATCTAGATGAAACCAATAAAATAACCCTAGATGGGGGGTGAATAGGATTTTAAGACTACTTTAAAAATTAACAAACAACAAACCTCAATCTCAATAACTCAAATAAGCAAACAACCAACTCAACACAAATGTAAAACGATAATGTAAAGAGAGAAGGGTTTAGAGATACTTGACAAGGAGATTTAAATGGTTCGGCTTGATATACCCACAAGCCTACGTCCACCCCTTCAAGGAAGTCCCTTGAAAGGCCCTAGAATCCACCAGCATGATCTTCCTTACGGGTCAAGATCGAACCTCTTACAATCCCTTGATGCTATGCCCACATCAAGAACAAGCTTTGACAAACCCAAAGCTCCAAAGCTTGACAACCCCAAGCTTTGATACAAGAACCTTTCAATGAAAAATTGTGTACAAGATTTCATTCTCAAGAAGTATATGAGTACAAGTTTAAGCACTAGAACAAGAGAGATGAATGTATGATGACTTATGAAAGTGTATATCTCTCAAATGTAAGCTCACAATAAATGCTCTCTTGAAATGGATGAGAAATCAATGAAAAACAAAAGAGAGTGAACAATTGCTTTGATCTTTGAGAATATGAAAGATAAAAGAGCTTTGAATGTAATTGATGAATGAAAACTATGCCCAAGATGAGTATTTATAGAGGTGGGAATAAATATGACCGTTTGGGGTAGGTGGAGCATTAATTGCGCCAAAACGGTAAATGCAGTCGAGTGCAATCCCAAAAGTAGCCGTTGGAAATTCAAATTTCCAACTTGCAGTCGACTGTAATCCAATGCAGTCGACTGTAATAGGCTACTGGAAGTATTGCAGTCGACTGCATTCTAATGCAATCGACTGTAATACCTCACTGCCCAACTTGCAGTCGACTGCATTCCTGAAAATGCAGTTTCCTTGTTTTTAAAGCATGAAAAACTTTTATGCATGCAAGGGAAACCTATGGGCAAGTTCTAGGTATACAGTCATCGTAACGATCATCTCTCTATGTCTAGTTTACAAAGAAGAAAATAAAACGATGTAAAATTCAATCGACGAAATCCTTCTTTAATGCGTTCTGTTGAGAGTCTTTGATCGTGTTGCTCGTCTAAAAGTCTGTTTGCATGAGTATGAGATTGTTCCTTTGCTTCATCAACTCAATGCATGTTTAGACAGCATAAACATCAATGTTAGTTATCATCAAAACCAAATATAATCCTAGGTTAAATAATCGTAGGGTTAACACTAGAGATACCAAATTCTTTGAGAATTCTTTTTCTAGAAATCGAAAAAGTGAAGACGTAGTCAATGAGGATCAAGTTCACCCTACTCCAAAAATGGGGGAAGGAGGTGAACTAAGGAGAAGTAAGAGAGCAAGGATTGAAAAAACCTATGGTCCAGATTTCTACCAATTCATAGTTGAAGGAGGTAGAAATAAAGGTGATTACTCTCATATGTATAACGTAGAACATGACCCTCTTACATATCGAGAAGCCATAACTTCTCGAGATTCTGCTCTATGACAAGAAGCTATAAATGATGAAATGGAGTTGATAATGTCTAACCAAACTTGGGTATTGATTGATTTACCACCAGGGTTTAAACCTATAGTCTGCAAATGGATCTTTAAGCGGAAGCTTAAGCCAGACGGATCCGTAGATAAGTATAAAGCAAGACTTGTAGCCAAGGGTTTTAAACAAAAAGAAGGGATAGACTATTTCGACACCTATGCTCCGGTAGCTAGACTTAGCACTATAAGATTATTGCTTGCTTTATCATATATTAACAAGCTAGTTATACACCAAATGGACGTCAAGACTGCTTTTCTAAATGGTATTTTAGATGATGAGGTGTACATGAAACTACCGGAAGGTTTAAGAAACAAAGGTTTGTAAGCTTATCAAATCTTTGTATGGCTTAGAACAAGCTCCTAAGTAGTGGCATGAACGATTTGACCAAGTCGTTCTTTCTCATAGATTTAGAATAAATGAATGTGATAAATGCGTTTATTCTAAGTTTGATGGAGGACGTGGTGTGATAATATGTTTGTATGTGGATGATATGTTAATATTTGGTACTGATTTAGATATTCTGTTCGAAACCAAATCATTTTTATCTTCATCGTTTGATATGAAGGATATGGGGGAAGCCAATGTTATTTTGAGAATGAAAATAATTAGATCCTTGGATTCTATTTCTTTGTCACAGTCTCATTATATTGAGAAAATTTTAAAAAAATTTAATCATGAGAAGTGTGCCCCGGTTACTACTCCATATGACCCTTCTATTAAGGTGAGGGCAAATGAAGGGAAATGTGTTTCTCAGCTAAAGAATTCTTGTGTTATTGGCAGCTTGATGTATATCATGCAATGTACCCGACCAGATATAACCTTTGCGGTTGGTGTTTTGAGTAGGTTTACTCATAACTCAGGGCAAGTCTATTGGAATGCGGTGTTTAGAGTACTAAAGTACCTTAAGGGCACAATGGACTATGCATTAACTTACAAGGAATTTCCTGCCGTTTTGGAAGGGTACACAGATGCAAACTGGATCATAAACTCAAATGAAACAAAGTCCACAAGTGGTTGGATATTTACCTTAGGTGGAGGTGCTATTTCTTGGGGTTCCAAGAAGCAAACTTTGATTTCACATTCGACCATGGAGTCCGAGTTTATTGCTTTGGCAATGACGATCAAGGAGGCAGAATGGCGAAGAGACCTGTTGATAGAGATTCGTCTATTGCCTAAGTCAATGCCTTCTATTTCTATATTCTGCGATAACGAGGCAGCGTTAACGCGGGTATATAGTAAGGTTTATAATGGGAAGTCTAGACATATAAGTCTTAGACATAGCTATGTGAGAGAACAACTAAGCAAAGGAGTTGTTACTATTAGTTATGTGAAGTCCAAAGGTAATTTGGCGGATCCCTTTACAAAAGGCCTAAGCAGGGATATAATATGGCAGACTTTCAGGGAGATGGGTTTAAAGCTCATGAAATAAGAGAGGTAACATGCACGTGGAAACCAACTAGATACTAGAGTAACCTCTAGTCTTCTAGTTCAATGGAAAAACACGTTATATTTATAACCAAATATGCACTAAATGTAACGCCCCGAATTTTTGGAGCGTTAATATCAAATAACCAGAGTCAGAAAAACCTTAAAATATCGAAATGTCTCCCCAAGTGGTCATTCAGAGCATGTACTAATTAATCCCAAAGATGCATCAATAAATGTCATAGCAGCCTAAAGCATTTATATACTCGAAATTACTCCGACATGGAGTTCCAAAATAAATTCCAAATCCACATAGGTCCTCCTATTGTACTTTCTAAAAATAACCAAATTAAATGCAAAACTAAACTACTAATATTGACTTTGATACAAAATTGTTAACTCTCAATCGTACAGCTAGCCCTGCAATCCAGTCCCCTTTTTACTGATCACCTGAGAGAAAAATAATAAGGAAGTGAGCCAAATGCCCAGTGAGATCGCTCAACGGACCGACCAAAAGGGATACAAAAAAAATGTTTGAAGAACAAAATTTCGGAGGAACAAAACTTTAACGGAACATATACGAGACAGAATTTTAAAGCGCCAAAATATATTTTCGTACAAAGACAGAATTTCAAAATGTCAAAAATACATCATTGTACAGAGACAGACACAAGAGAGCCATTCAGAATAAGGTTACACACGTCATCACTGACACGTGGAACCAGGTTCAGAAAATAAGATCGCGATCTCTAGCTCATCCCACTGAGCTAGCTCACGTTCCAATTCACGTGGGTAAGTCAGAAATATGAAGTCACATACACTGTGACATAGCTCACAGAATAAGCTACACACATAGCACCAATAAGCTAGGCGAGACACCAACAAGTCACTTAGATGATGTAAACATATTGGTCAGATACTAAGGTTCACGCTTAGTGACGCTCAGTAGTTACCCAAAATTTTATGGCTGAACATAACCAAGTTTTTGCAGGCAAAAGAAGGGGGTTATTGCACATGCTATTGAAATATACAAAATTTTATACACAGATTGCAAATAAGGCAAAGACGAATTCAATCGGAGTTGTATCCCTTAAATCAATGTTTTATTTAACCCCACAACGGTTGAATGAAGGATAAGAGCGGGCACAAAATAATTAAAAGTGACACATGATCTGTCACTTACACAGAATTCACGACTGAAACCAAAAGAAAGAGAGGAGTTTTCAACACTTTAGCAATTAAAAAATAACTGGAGAGTTGCATTTAAATTGGCTAAATTCATAATGATGGCTGAGTTGTCTTCAAAATGCCTAGAATAACAAGACACGTATATAGGTTTATAGCCATACGGCTTAGTCACTCAGCACAAAGGAAAAATCAGCAAAAGAAACATTTTGGACTTTAGTACATGGCAGGCATGTACTGGCTCACAACAGGAGGAGTCAATAAAACAGACAAGAGAGGGTAATGAGTACTAGAACAAAAGCTCTTCGCAAACAGAGAGCTCCTGGCAGTTATGGCGAACAGGTTAGTGAAGACTGCAATCACCCTTATGGCTTGAATTGGAGGCTGGGTTCACTTTCGTTTGTTTGGCGCGCCTGACTTGATTTTTCGTTGTTGGGTTCTGATCTCTCGTGAGTTTAGTTAGGGTTTGTTTGCTTTTGGGGGTTAGTTGTGTACACCTAGAGTGGTGGGATGGCGTCTGATAGCTTCGATTCCGACTTCTTGGAATCCCCGCACACTCTGGCGAGATATGGCCGTCTGTTGAGCCTAGACCCGGATGTGGTGGCTCGTCGGCGGTTACTTTGGGCAAATACTCTCATTGGGCGTATTGTTGATACGCGCCAATTTACTGTTCAGCTTTTGCAGCGTGTGGTCGATCATTTCTGGCGTCTTCAAGGCCGAGTTGTTGTAGAAGCAGTTGGGCACCTGTTTGCTTTCCACTTTGCAGTTCAATCTGACATGGAACTGGTGCTCAAAGATAATCCTTGGAACATTCGTGGAACGATCCTCGTGTTGCAGCGATGGCAACCATCCATGGCGATCGAACAAGTGGAATTTTTTACTGTGGACTTATGGCTGCAGCTGCACTTCATTCCGTTGGAATTGTTTTATAGTGATCTAGCCGGTTTAATTGGCAGTGCTTTTGGGAAGTTGTTAGCCATGGATTGGAACCCTGTGCGACAACAGCGTCGAGATTTCTTCAGAGTTCTAGTTCGCATTAAACTTGCTGACCCTCTCATACCTGGTCTTTACGTGCGCACGAATCAATGTGAATCACATTGGATCCAAGCTCGTTATGAGAAAGTATTTCAAGTGTGTTACAGGTGTGGTGTTTTGGGTCACAGTTTTGCCACTTGCCGAATACCGATGCACGTTGTGCGCGACAGGCTTGACATTGCCAGTCTCCGATATACTACGGCAGACCGCATTACCATGTTGGCACATCGAGCAAAACCGTGTTTTACGTCTGCGTTAAGGGCATTTGCCAACACGAGTTGGAATCGCACGACACGATTCAACATTATTGACGACGGTGACGCGTTCGAACTGGTTTATGGCACTGACCGCGGGTCTAGTGTTGATTCTGATAATGATTTAATTGTGCAAATTCATGGGTTAAACGTGAATCTTGAAAATGAATCAGCCGGAGACTCCTCTTTCTCCGATCAGTATTTCTCTACGGAGAGCGTTGGCTCTCTTTCTTCAGGGTCGGTAGATAGTTTTGACTCTCCCATGGAGCTCGCCGGAGTTGCAGCAGCCGCGGTGACCGGCGAAGGTGCAGCAGGAACTGGCGACAGTGCTATGGCTGTGGCTGACGTGGCGCCCTCTCACTCGGTGCATGATGGCGGTACCACATCCACTGACACGTCGGCAGCAGCAGCTGCGTCAGTCGGGCCACTTGTCCAGTCGGTAAATTCAGCTGTGCATGTTTGCCAGCCACCTTTGACAGCAGATAAGTTTGCATTTCCCTCGGTAGAAGCTTCAGTAGATAAGTTTGCTCACCTGGGCTTCTCACAATTGGGCCGTGACTTTATGAGTGGGCTACGGGGAGTGCACTTTGGGCCTGTCCTCTCCATAGGGAAACAGGCCTGTCAACAGCTTCTTACTCTCATTACTAGTCCCGCAAATTCCGAGATGGGCCGTACGACTGAACAAGACAACTTATTACTTGCCTGTGCAGATCTGGGCCTGGAAATAAATCAATATGGGAGCTACTTGGAGGATTTTCAGCCTGGCCCATGTAATTTTCCGCCTGGAATACATGACCATGAGGCCAGTACGTCCAAAACAGCTCACTTGCCTGCAACTCCTCCTTCTCCAGGGAACTTTTCTCCTTCATTTAATCTTCGGGCACCTGATTACTCTTCGGACAGCTCAGATGATGCTGTAACTCACACCGCAGTACCTCCCCTCATGGAATCAGCTATGGCCCTGTTGCGAATTGAATGGCTGCATACGACTATCGCAACGTTAAAGGACTGTAACTCTCTTTCTCCATCCTCCGATAATTCCTCCACTAAGCGCAAGCGAGCTCTTATTTTCTCGGACATTCTGGAGTCTACCGCTAAAAAACTCAAGTGTCAGGACAATGGCCACTTTACTGGACACCCTGGTGGGACTCATACTGGTCATATTTCCCCGGAGACAGGCTTGGTAGAATCGACAATGGAGGGTTGAGACTCGGCCCGGATTGGGACTGTTTCGTCTTTGCCGATTCTAGTTCGCTCAGACTCGGCCTCTACAAACTCCGGAGACTCGCGGAAACGGGATAGAGAGGAAGCATTGGAACTAATCAGGCCTGAGCATGCACTGAAACGTGCTCGTTCCTCGGACTCTGTTGCATCGTCAGGTTTGTCTAGTCCATTTAGCTTGCCCTCATCTATCCATTTTGTATGCCTGCCTAGCATTCATAATCAACATGCTTTATCGCCTGTGATATCTATGCCTTTGATCTCTGACTTATGGCCTGCGGGGAGGGATATGAATTATGTGCGGGGGTCTAAAAGAGCTCAGTATCCTTTACTCTTTACCTCTGAGGCTTCGGTGGTTGGGCCTTTCCAGCCACCAAGCGAGCCATGAAAATCCTCTGCTGGAACTGTGGCGGTATGGGTCAAGCTGCCACAGTTCGTACAGCGTCTGATTTGATCCGAAAGCACCACCCTGATGTTGTGTTCTTCATGGAAACCAAGATGCTGGTCTCCAAGGTGGGGCTTTTATTTAGGAAGCTCGGGTTCACTAAATTTGTTGGAGTAGATCCGGTGGGTTTTAGTGGTGGTCTTTGGCTGGGTTGGCTTTCCTCTTATTCCTTCTCGGTTGGGCTGGTTCACGCAAATTTTATTTTAACCTCATTTAAGGGTTTGGATGGGTTCCTAAGCTTCTATGGTTTTTTTTATGGCCATCCAAATGTGCAACGCCGTGCTAGTACTTGGGCGTTTATTGCCTCAGCCTTAGCCCCGCTACCGGGTCCCTTTTGTCTTTGTGGTGACTTCAATCAAGTCTTGACTCCTTCTGAGAAGTCCGGTCCTCACTCGACGGTAATTCCGGGGGCCCAATCATTTCGGGACTTCCTATAGTCTTTTAGTTTGTCAGATGTTTGCTGGGATGGGCCATTGTACACTTGGGTTCGTGGCTCCCCAGCTAACGGTTTTCTGTACGAAAAGCTAGACCGCGTAATGGCTTCTCCGCCATGGATAGTCTTTTACCCGCAAGCGATTGTGCGTAATCTAGCTATTCAGCGTTCGGATCACGCCCCCATCCTTTGTGACACACATCCTCCCAGTCGCAAGTACCGGTTACCGCATAGATTTGAGGCCATGTGGTTTTCGTCACCTCAGGCTGTTCCTCTAATGCGTCATGTCTGGTTCTTGCGATTGCTAGTTCTCCGCTCTTTCAAGTTATGGTAAAGTTCAACATGCTACTGCGGGCTCTAAGGTACTGGAGTAAGGCAAGTTTTGGCAGACTGAAAGCTCAGATCACTGACGTTCAACAACGTCTCCTTTTCTTCCAACAACCTTCCCAAATCTCACAAAGCCCCATCTCGGAGGAAGCCTCTCTCAGATGCAAGCTTGATTTCCTACGCAAATGTGAAGGAATTTTCTGGGCTCAACGAGCAAAAATTGATTGGTTAGATCAAGGGGATCGTAACACACAACTTTTTCGCACCTCCACCATTATCCGTAGAAGAGCCAATCAAATCATTTCACTCCTGGACGAGCATGGTTCAGTTATCTCTGATGAGGACTCGGTTCGGGGACTTCTAGTCATCTATTTCTCTAATTTATATTCCCTACCCGAGCCTCCACTCCCGACACAACCTGCAATTCGCTCATTCCTGAGTACTTATTCTTTCCATTCGCTCTCTAGTACTCAGGTCTTTTCTCTTACTCAATCGTTCACCCCGGACGAGATCAAGAAAGCAGTCTTTGTGTTGGGCGAGCTGAAAACTCCAAGGCCTGATGGAATTCCTGCTACTGTTCTCCAATGGTGTTGGTCATTTATGGGTCCCCTTGTCACCCGGGCAGTCCTGTCCTTCCTAGTCTCTGGTCGCATGCTTGCGACTACTAATCATACTTACATTTCTCTAATCCCTAAAAAGCAACCTCCGGAGACTGCTGCTGATTTTTGTCCTATAAGCTTATGCAATGTTATCTATAAAATCATCTCTAAGGTTCTGGTCACTAGATTGGCTCATATCATGAGTATTATTATTTCGCCTTACCAAAATGCCTTCGTAGCGGGCCGCACCTCAGCGGATAATGTCATGTTAGCCCAGGAGCTGACTGATTGTGTTCGACGACGGAAATCTGGAAAAGTAGTTCTAATTGCGCTCAAAGTGGATATGAGTAAGGCTTTTGACAGGCTCCGATGGGACTTCCTGTTCGAAGTCCTCCTGAGCTTTGGTTTTCCTCAGTCGTGGGTCAACTTAATCCATCAATGTGTCACCTCGGTCTCGTACTCCATTCTGGTCAATGGGGCTCCAACAGCTGCCTTCAAACCACGGTGTGGTATTCGTCAAGGGGACCCTTTATCCCCCTTCTTGTTCATCCTTTGCTCAGAAATCTTGTCGATGGGACTGCTTACTGCTGCAAGTCAAGGTAAATTCCAGGGCATTAAAGTAGGCCGAAGTTCGCCGACAATCACGCATTTGATGTATGCGGATGATATCTATCTTTTCTTGCGTCTGCATAGGCATGTGGATCAGAATATTAATGCTTTTAAGCAAGTTTTAGCAGACTACTGTAGCATGTCTGGCCAGCTAATAAATTGGGAGAAGTCTAGTCTTGTGATTAGTCCTAATGCACCAATTACGATGCGAAGCCAGATTCAACAGGCGTTTGAGTTCAATGAGCAACATGGATTTGGCAAATATTTGGGTATTCAATTGGATATCGCAGACAATAAAAAGGAGATCTTTAATAGTATTATACAGCGTGTGCAGGACAAGTGTGCACACTGGTTAGGCCTCCTTCTCAATAAAGTCGGTCGGGCAACTCTCATTCGTTCGGTTATAGCTTCGCTTCTCGTTCATTATATGTCAGTTTATAAATTTACGGCGTCGGTTTGTCATAAGCTAGATCAAATTCTTGCACGCTTCTGGTGGTCAAGAGATGTAGGTCATAAATCGATTCATTAGATCTCCTGGCCTACTCTGTGTCTGCCAACCAAATTGGGCGGTCTGGGTTTTCGAGATTTCAAAGTTTTTAATCAATCGTTGTTGGTTAAACAAGCATGGAAGATTTGGACCTTCCCAAACAGTCTATTAGCGCAAGTGCTAAAAGGCAAGTATTTCGCACAGAGGAACTTCCTTAAGGCTAAGCCTCCTCGGCAAGGATCTTGGATCTGGCGTAGCATTTTGGTGGGTCAGAGAGTTCTTAACCACAGCATCCAATGGCAAATAGCGAATGGCCGCTCAATTTCTGTCTGGATGGATTGGTGGTTGCCTAAAAAAACCCCTGATCAATTGCAATTTTATCGAACTGCGCAGAATGAGCACTGGCACATTGCAGACCTGTTCCTTTTAAATTCGTGCTGCTGGAACTTGCCAGTCCTGTTTGATACATTCCCGCCGGGTATAGTCTCAACTATTCTGCAAACTCCGTTACTTCCTTTTGGGTCCTCTGATGTGTGTTTTTGGCCATTTGCCCGGGAAGGCAAATTTGCAACTACCAGAACTTACAACTATCTATCTGGGTTGAAAGTCCAAAATTTGTCCTCACTGAACAGCTTACCTCCCAAGGTCTGGCAAAACCTTTGGAAATTGCCGATTCCCGAGAAAATCAAATTTTTTGTCTAGCAGTTGCTGCATCAGCGACTTGCAGTAGCCTTCGCCTTAGCACGTAGGATATGCCAGATATCTGAGACGTGTCACATCTGCTCACGCTTCCCAGAAACACAGAACCACCTCTTTCTCGACTGCGGTTACATTCAACCTATTTGGGCCCGATATTTTGGCATTAGTGGCACACATATCTTTACCTCAGCGCGTGATGGGTCGCTCATTATTTGACCAAACCAATCTTCCGTTCTAGTAAAGATCTGTATGAACTCATACAAGTCCTGGTGGTACTCTGGACGATCTGGTGCGCACGGAACGCACTGGTTTTCAGACGAGTGCAATTTTCTCTCGAAGGTGTTCTTGCCTAAGCAAGGGCTCTAATGCGCACCATTAGTTTTACTCCCCGTTATGTGCATTGCTTCCAGAAATTAGCAGCTAAGTTCCCTCGGACTCAGGGGAGATGCTCAATTCAATTTGAGCATTTTTATTATCCTTTATTCCCACTACGCTTCTCTCCGCATTGTTGTGACTGCTCATTCCCACCAAAAGGGATATTCTGTGCCATCTCGGTTGCTAAGTACTCTAATAGTTTGGATACTAGCTCTCTGACCGGTCCAGTCTTAAGTTTTGATCTTGGTTCACATTTTGGTATTGGTATGGTGATGTTTGGCTCTTCGTGGACTCCAATTGGTGTCTGCACTGATTATATTTTCTCACCAGATGAGAATATGGCGACAGCGGATGCTGTGCTGCTAGCTATTGCATGGTTGATGCGGCATCTTTGTTTCCATATTATTATACTTCTCCCTCACTCTGAATTTCTTGTGCAGATGCAGAATGCTGAGCGGCATCATCCTTCCGTTCAGCATCTTTTGTGTAATATAGCTAACTGTAGCCATGTGCATTCGATGCACGTTGCTCGTGGTACTGACTGTGTTCTGCGATTATCTTTGGCAATGGCGTTTTTTGCTTTAAATTCGGGACAGCCTCTGCATCAGGAGTGGTTTGCGGATCAGACTGTTCGTGAATTGCCCCATTGCTACTGAGTGGCCCGGAGCGTGTTTTCCTTTTGTAGCTTGTCTTGCCTCTATGTATTTGTGTTTCTGTGTTTTTTTTTTGTACAGTTAGTTTGAGCTGTAAAACGCTTTTTTCGGTTGGTATATATTTCTAAACTTCGCTAAAAAAAAAAAAAGGGTAATGAGTAACAGTAATGGCGGCGGAACGACCTCTAAACGAAGAGGAGTAATCGCAGTCTCCCAAAAAGCAACAAAATTCGAATTGATTTAACAGTAAAGGGGGTTTTTAGGGTGGCATGTACTGTGGTCTGTGGGATCTAAAAACCCCAGATATAACAACTGCTGATCAATGGTCAATGGTAATGGCTTCAGTTAGCCGATTAACGAAACAAAAAGTTTACGCAAAATAAACAAGACTTGAAGAAATTAATCCGCACAAACATAAGATGATTGGTCCGACGCTGATTCAGATTTCAACAAAGTAAACCCTTACCTTCGATCGTCCAATTTAACCCAAAATTTGATCTTTTCAATCCAATTGTATCAAAAGCCCTAAAAATTAATATACCCAAATGTTCCAATTAGGGTTCCAACAATAATAAAAATTCGTAAGGATTCCAACTACAAACCTCAATTCGATACCCGAAAATAAATTCTTACCTCGAAGTAATGATCAAACTCTCAAAAGGCTCTTCCTAGGGATTCTCTGGAGACTTTTCTGAACTTTGGTGTGCTTCTATGAATGTACGTAACTATCAGACACATAAAAGATATATATTTATATTCTTAAAACAATTAAAATTTCAAAATACCCATTGCGTCCCAAACTCTCTAATTTTAATGTATTTTCTTTTCTGCCCCCTCCTTTTTTTTTCTTTTAAACATTTAAATATGAGGGGTCTAACACTAAAAGATGAAGATTTTGATCTTCATGCCATCTCAAGGTAGTGCATACTTGTATGGAGAACAAGAGGAGGGTGGAAGTTATTCCCTTAATAAATCTATGTCCTTAAAGGAGGGTGCGGGTCATACAAGTGCACCTTAGTAGATTTTCCTATATAAGTGCGGGAACTGGGGCCGCTTTTACGAGATTTGAGCTAGTCTCTATGGCACTCATGAAAATCCTAAGATGTAGCATAAGACCGTAAATGTGCAAGTATTTGGAAATTTGGTTGGGAAGTTCTACACATAGCAGTGATGATCAATCACCAAGGATTCTTAGTTCAAGGCTAAGGCTACTCTGAATTCTAATTGACTTTATTGCTATATGGTAAATGTTCAAGTCGAAAGACACATTTATCTTAGTAGGACCTACCAAAGGATAGAAAGACGTACATTTCTAAATTAGGAAATGTGATAAAATCCAATTTTGAAAAATTGGGAGAAATTGTTGCGATTTTCCATAAATTGATCCTCCCTTATTGAACCTTGTACTACAAGGATTAACATGCAAAAAGAATCAATCATTTTGATTGATTGGTTAGAGAGATATTATCTCTCAAAGATTGACATTTAATAAGGTTGAAAAAGGGTCAAGGTGTGGGTTCTCAAATTGCTTAGGAAATAGAAAGGTTAAGGGTATTTAAGTGACTATGTGACATACCATATTATTCTAGAAACACATGGTATGCATGGCCATGCACTCGCACATGTGCAGTGCACCGCGCGCGTTGGCGCCGGCGTAAAGGCGATATTGACACTTTTAGGCGCACTTCACATCGTCGTTAGGAGCCCTCGCCCTGAGCTCAGCCTTAACTTTTTGCGACAAATTCAGCCCGTGAGCTGCATTTTTGGACTGAAACAGTGACTGTTGGCGAAATTAAACATATTTTTGATCTGCTTAAATTCAAAATGGCATGGTGCCTTTTAGTTCAAATGTTGCACCTCTTTACTGTGCCTACAGATTGTGACTGTTAAGTGACATATGCAGAATCACTTAACTGTCACAACTGTTTGCACATGTTCAAGGCATCTTTTGGTGTCTACAAATAGGGCTAATAATCAGATCATTTCTCATTTCTCTCTTGCTCTCTCTCAAATTTCTGTCTGTTGATTACAATCTGCCATAATCAACAGAGTTTGTCTGTTTTATCTTAAGAGACAGATTTGCTGCTATCCTAAACAGATTATAAGAGAGCAAATATTGTCTTAAGGAAAAAGTGCAACACATTCGACTCAGACATTTTCAGTTCAGTTTTCTCCATACTACCTTATTTTTTAAAAGAAGTGGTCTAATTTTAACCCGTTATATGAGACAAGAAGTTAAGTTTACAGCGTGAATTAGGCGCGTACTGTTCCGGACGTGTGGCATCTTTTCAATGGTGTAACAGGAAGGGGCACAAGAAGTTTGGGCTCTACTATGTTGGTTTTTTTTTTTTTTTTTTTCAGTTCTTTCTATTTCTGGTGGCGGTCGTCTACTGCCAGACTTGCACCAAATGATACGACGGATCCTTGCACCAGATGATATTAAGAGTTGGGTTAACTTGCATTCAGATTTCCAGTCGATCAAAGGTTATGTTGCGGAAAAATGTGCCAAAATTGTTCACACTTCCTCTTTCTCTTATGAACTCGTCAATAACGACTACATATACAGACAACATTTACAAATTTACGAATACTCGATCAACCTTGGAATTATTGCAAGGCACGGTACGGAGCATGAAGGCAACCTCTTGTTACTACCTTCCGGACATCAGGTTGACCATAGCTTGGTTATCGTAAAAGGAGCCAACATCCCAATCTTCTGTCGAGGATGATAGAGTCATCAGCGCAACAACAATGGATCTCATGCTTGGCCGTAGTTGAGGATTTTCTAGCGTGCAAGCTTTGGCGAGCTGAGTCATCTGCAATCAAAAGGGCATAATAACATCTATAACATCTGCAACCAAAAGAGCACAATAACATCTGCAATCAAAAGGGCACACAGGTTTTCTCCAATATGATTAGAGAAAACCTGTGTACACCTATACCCAAACAGAAATTTTCACCTTGCGGACCGAGTCAAAGGGGTATGTATCTCCAAGCCTGGGGTCAACCAGTTTGCCAAGGCCGTCCGTTGGATCCGACTGAGAAAGCACCTCATCAAACTGTCAAAAAAACAAAAAATTGTTCATGAGAACCCTGTCAAATTCTATAGTCAGTAGTACTATCAGACTGCCAAAGGCCCACCATGAGCTGCTAAATGTGAAAGTAGCTTTACGCAAAATTGGACGATTTACAGAGATGAGAAAAGAAAAGTAATATCCTCATTTGAAACTCGTCCGCCGTCGAATTTCAATAGACAAGAAATGAAAGGAAACTCACCATAGCAACAAGGCCTTTTGATTCAGCTACAGAACCATCTGCCTTGACTATTGCTTCCTTGGCTGAAATAAGTTCGTAAAGCACAACCCCGAAAGCATATACATCTACTTTGGGAGAAACATCACCATATTGAGCATACCTGCATGCAAATAACAAATCCATGATTTGCCTGGAAAAAGATATAAAACCAACAGTGTTCTTCAAGAAAGGACCTATTTGTCGGTGCTAACTCATCCTCCAAACACCCACTGTGAAAGAGCGCAAGCATCATAACTATCTCTTTACCCCGAAGTTTCTTCTCTCAAGAGAAGGATTGAAGAAAGAAATGCTTTATAACAGAAAATGGAAGTCGTCAAAGTTGAGAGGATAAAAGTGAACGGGTAGTCACTAAGATGGTTTGGGCATCTGAACCAAAGACCAACCTATGAACATATAAGGAGCGAATTCTTGTAGAAGACATGATTACTTGGTATATTCTGATATAGCTGGGCAAGGTAGCTCCATAGGAAAGCTGAGAAGCATCCTATGAAGCATGGGGTCATGGCACGATGGCAAATTACTGGTTTGGTTGTGACATAGATGACATTGTCTTGCTTAATTATGTGTGCATGAAACCTTCATCTTACACGGCTCTGAAGGAAACAATCCACCTGTCCTAATTAGCACACAGAATTCTAATTTTATGATCTTGTATATAGAAAATATCAGAGAGGGAAAAGCTTATCAAGCAAAGGAGTCTGAGATAAATGTTTATCACAAGTAGAAGAATATTCTCGACCTCCTTACGAAAATATGAGTGCTTGGTTATATACCAGCTAACAAGACAATAGAATGGACTTCAGGTTTGGGGGAAGACCACAACGGTGGATTTGGGTGCTACTTAGAAATTAGACCCGGAGGGATTTTTCTTTTTTTTTTTGGGTGGGGGGGTTAAATTTATTGCTACTGATGGAGAATATGCGTCACACGATGGATGAGGGAGAGTGACCCCAACTACTTTTGCACAAGGCTTTGTTGAGTCGAGTAAGTTGGAAATACATGCATTTCTTGCTCGCAATTCTTTCTTCTTCTACTTTTCTATTACTAAACCTTAAGCTAAAAATAGACTAACAAAAGGGCAACATTTCCACCATCTTAAACTATATATTTTATTTACTTGGGCCGTGACAATTATCAGCTAAACTTGAACAGAAATCAGAAGGTCATTCTTACTCTGGCGGCATGTATCCAAACGTACCCACAAGACGTGTGGGCATAGATGTACTGCCAACTTCTGTCAGTTTTGTTAAACCAAAATCTGCGACCTGAAAAGAAAATATTTCAATAGCATGATGTCAATGCTTCTTCAATGATCCATCATATAAATAGTTCACATTGATAGGAGCATTAGTGAGACCTTTCCATGGAAGTTTTTGTCTATCAGTATATTTGCTGATTTGATGTCCCGGTGGATATAGACAGGAACAGTATGCTCATGGATATATTCAAGACCTCTTGCAGAATCTAGAGCAATTTGTACTCTAGTAGACCATGGCAGTGGGTCCTTCTCTGCAAATAAAGAAACAAAATAGTCAATACTTTGAAGGTGCAACGACTAGACCAGGTCCTTTCCATTTGCATCGCATCTCACCTGTTCCACGCAAATGTTGGCTTAGGTTGCCATTTTCAATGAATTCATATACTAGGAAGAGAGAACCCTCAACACAGTACCCTATCAAGCGTACCTGCATCATATGTTGATGAAAAACTTAAGATGCATAAAATGCCGAGAGAAATAAAACCTTCCTAACCACCAGTATTAAAATGATTGTACAGTACAGATGCTTTCACAGCAAGGCTTGCTGAACCAGGCAGTAAAACTAGCATACGATAGTTAATACCTCAATAGTGGGTTCAAAAATAGTTTGACAAACTTTATTCTAGATGGAATACCGGTAGTTACCCTCATCCCACAAACGCGATGATGTTTGGAGTCCAAGCGTCCAAGGTGCTAAGCAGAGGACTTGGTGGAAAACAATTTCCAAAATTCACTTTATATCATTTTAGTGCATTGAAGCCCTCAAAGTTGGAGTCCCAATCAAATGTAGCCCATGATCTAAGCTAAGTTACATGGACTCTTCAAAATGCGTGAAGTAACCGTATTTAACACTCGACACTTGGACATGGGTATGGGATATGTGTCCAACCCATCTTGTAGGATATGCCACTAAGAACACTATATTATAGCGTTTCTTTTAGTTCGTTATTGCTCTGAGATGATCTCAATTTTAAATTAAAATGATATGCAGAACTTAAAACACCATGTATATTAAGGAAGAACCAAAAAACAAGAATAGCTAGGAATATTTTGCCGTGTCCCCATGTCTTGGGTCTTGAAAAATAGAAGAATTTGACAGTTGGACACGTATCCGACTCGGACACTCGTACCGAGTCCATGTAAGATAGGATCTAAGTGCATATGTACCTTCTCATTCCGTTCATATTGACAGATAAAAACTTTTTTAAGTATGTGATTTACAAACAGAACTTTAATATCGGTCCCTGGATACTATTCTGGATCTATTTATGTACGGCGGTGTTCATACTAGGTCTGTGATAGGTCAAGAGTGTAGTTTCGCCTTGAAGTTCCAAGTTTCACATCTAAATCATCTTCCAATCCTACGAAGGAATTTTTAGGAATTTAAGGGACTTTTGTGTAACCTAAGATATACATAGCAACCAAATCTTAGGGGGCAAAGCCTAAGCTTACAATTGAAAATCCTAAAATCCTAGTGCATTGACCTTCAAGCCTAAAACTGCTATCTTAGCATTTTCAACAACAAACGTTCCCCAAATATAGCAACCTCTTAACTTGGAAAATTAAGTTGATAATCTTCTATTCCAAGCATTGTCAAAATACACGAACAGCTCATTCCCATAACGTAAATGACCTGGTCCAGTATCTCATCCAGATCTAGATGACATAGATGAGTACAGATTGCTGCTATTCATATAAGCTGATGACCAGTACGCTTGGTTTTGGCCAAGGGGAAAATGATGCCCCCCTCATACCTTGAAAGTACGATGAATCACAATATCTGAGTAATTGCAATGACTTGAAGGTGTAAACTTTTAGCTTTATATTGTAGTAAAGCACTTAAAGAACAAATATTCATATGCCATTACCTTTGCTAGAAAATATGCTGATGCAATATGACGTGCACTTAAAAAGCAAAGCCACCAACTCTAAACCTAAGAATGCTTTATTATAACGTTAGTATAATACCAGGTTGAGGTGATGAACATGTGTCAAAACTTTTAATTCAGCAAGAAATTCTCTTGATGCTTGCATATCCATCTTCTTGATTGCAGCTCTCTGCACATGAGTTCACTGGTAAAGAATGTAATACAGACATCTAAGCAGCATAAACATGATAGTACAAAAGACATACAAGTCGTGGCATTGCAAATCTAACAGCGAAGGTTCAAAAGGACGTTTACAAATAGGTATAGTAGAAATGAAAAGAGACGAGTAAGGCAACGTTACAAAATTCAGCAGCTGTGAAGAGGACAAGTGACTCAACTGAAATGAGCATTTCAGACCCCAGTAGCATATATCGAAAAAAAAGGCAAACAGTTGACAGAGGTGCTCGTCTATTTTATTTCTCTCCATTTGCCTCCTACCTCATTCCTTCCCCAGATGTGCTCAAAAAGCAATATCCTTATTATCTAGAGTTGACTACAGAAGTGCTACTCCACACAGATCCATCTTGAGCCAGCAAAGAGATGTCCTTTAATTTCAATAGTTGACTCATGACTGGCTCTAAATATCCACAACAGTGTTTGGCTCTATTTCGGGGTTCAGCAACAGCCAACAAGGTGACAACTCATTATGAGCTTCTGCATATGTTTCTAGAAGTTGCTGCCCATTAATGAATTTCTTAAGCATGTACAGATGCACATTTGCATCTACTCTAAGCCAAAAGGATCACCAAAAATCTCCTGCCTAAATTCATCCTTGATAATTTTCATGCGTACAATGGAGGTGGCAAAAACTATTACAGCAGGAATTTAGGTACGCACAAGTCTTCCTCCAAACAAGGAACTCAGCTAGCGTAAATAACAAGTTTTTTCAAAAACTCACAGGAGTGGCATGCAATTCTTTTTTCTTTTGTTGTGACAAAAGAAAAAATAAAAGATAAACTAAACATGACAAACCTCTCCTCTGAGCTCAGCATAGTAAACAGCACCAAAGCCACCTTGGCCAATCTTATAAGCGATGCTGAAGTCATTAGTAGCCTTTGCAAGCTCCTCATAAGAGAACTCCACAGATTTATCAATTGTTATGCCTGTGAGGCGCGGAGAAGCAGCAACACGAGGGGAGTCTGTAGCTTTCACCGAAGTACCTAAGGGAGCTGAATTCAGAGCGAACAAAAATCAGTCAGTGGAACTAATAGTCTAGCAATTTGGTCTCTTTCACATGCAAAGAGAGAACAACAAAGTCAATAAGAAACATTTGATTCGGACTAAGTTGTAACTTAAAAAGTTTTTGAACTCGATGGAACAAGAAAATTAAAATTGCCATCAGCCCATTTGCCTACATCAAAAGCTTTACCCCTTGAGAGAAAAAAACTGCACAACACAAGGCCTGAGCATTCAAATGCAGTCTGCCTGAAGAAGACAATCGCAACAGCTTCAGACAGAATCTCTAGACTGAATTCTACAGTATATTACATTTATGGGGAGAAATATCACCTAGGCGATCCTGAGCTGTCAAGAAGCTCTTTCAAAGTAGTATTCATTAGAAAAGCTACTCAACTGAGACTGTAGCCTTTCGCAAGCTTCCTGAACCCTTATTCTAGACCCCAGGGTACGCTGCCTCAATGCTAGCCAAGATAACCTTAAACTATGAATCCATTCTTGGCCCATCTATTCTTAACTAGAAAAAATTAAAAAAAAAGCAGATTTAGGATATTGCATTAAATCTAAAAATTAAGACATTGATTATCGCCCATCATCAATGCATCACAAATTCCCTTTTTGTGGTCTTCCTTTCTTGTCGCTATCACCTCTCTCTGTTTCCACCTTACGTCTATGGAGATCTACTAATTAGTTATATTGGTACGTTATTCTCATTAAAGTGTAATGTAAAACAAGGGTGCTTCATATCCCAATTCAGCACCTTCTCTCAGATCCAACTTACTCACCAAGAATACTGTACACTCCATTTTCAGGCTCCGCATGTTTGTCACATTGGACATCTACTAGTTTGGAAAAACCAAACAGGTAATAAACAATAAAGAAGCCAAAGTTAACCGTAAATTAAGGAGATGTCTATGTACCAAGAAAGGGGCTTTTTACCAATTGCATTCATCGTCATGAGGCACTAAAGGTATAAATTTTAACCGAAAATTATGAACTTGCTATGGTAAAATCGCGGGAGATGTCTATTTAGCACCCTTTCAAATAGAAGCAAAAGAAAAGATACAGCATGCGGGAAGAGGGGGAGATAGAGAGTTACCACGAGCACCTGGAAGAGATTGATCTTCAGTTGCTGTCAATAGAGATACAACCTCTTGTACCTTCTTCTTTCTGTAGAATCCAACATACAAGCAACCTGCCAATAAAAGCAACCCAGCTACTCCTGCTACAGATATGGCAGCTATGACTCCATTTGACAATCCTGGTGATATAAACGCAAAACATAAGCTCAAGTAGCATCACAGCTCCACATTAACATCTTATATACGCTTTTCAGACTGAAGAAAGCCAACATCAGCCGACGTGAAAGAGAACAGCAGACAACCTGTGCTGCAAAAGGAAAAATAATGATTTGAAAACCATTACTAAAAGGTATCTAGAAGGTGTGAAACTGAAACAACAAATAGTGATTTTAGCTTGTACAGTTTGAAGTAGAAGAAACTACCTGGTTTTCAAAGGCGGATAGTTTCCATTTTGATCTGCAAAAAATAGGCAACTTTGGTAAACGAGTTCTAGCAGGTAATACTACATTGGCATAAACAGATCTACCATCCGAGCAGTTCTCGAAATTTGTGATGTATAATTAGTAGGTAGGAATGTGAGATTAATCTCATTACAGTGTAATCTACATCTCACCCATAAACCTACATGCACGATATCTCATACTTCACTGAAAATGAGTGACTATCAAAGTGATGAAATCTAAAGTCATGTAAAGAAATACTCCTTCTTTGAGATTTTTTCATCGTATCTGTGTCCATTCTGCCCCCTTGTCCTACTCTTTTAGGATTCATCATGTTGATATATGTCTTGTATTTATGTCCCACGTCGGTTACTCAAAGAAGGTTGCAACTTGACCCTTAGTATATAAGACATCTTGTCCCACATTGCTTGGAGAGAGAAGATCAATGCTTTCTCCAAGTATAAGTAAGGTGTCTTGTATTGTGTTTAAGGGTAAGAGAGGAGAGTCCTTCTTGGAGTAGGCCAAGAGAGAAGAGTCCTTCTCTGATTAGGAAAGAGAGGATAGTCTTTCTTTGGGTAGGCAAAGAAAGAAGAGTCCTTCTTTGAGTAGGAAAACAGTTGAGAGATACACGTGAGGGAGTGTTGTAAATCTGACTTGTGCAAAGTGGATTTGAGTTCTCTCATATTTCTTGTGTTTTCATATTTGGTTATCGTGTTCTATACATATTTATCTAGAGCGATTACGTAACAAGTGGTATCAAGAGCTTTCAGGTTTATTTTTTGGGCAAAATTGAAATCGATTTGAGAGGATAAATATGTCGAACAACACGACCATGAAGTATGTCTGTGAACAATTCGATGGGAAGACGAATTTTGGCATATGGCAGAGCACGGTGAAGGATATCCTTGTGCAGCAAGGATTGCTCAAGCCTTTGCTGGGGAATAAGCCCGAGTCAATGGATCAAGACGATTGGGAGGAATTACAGGCTAAGGCTGTATCTACGATACGGTTGAATCTAGCCCCGAAGGTTAAGTACCAGGTTTTGACAGAGACTTCTCCAACAGCTCTGTGGCAGAAATTGGAGAAGATATATATGTCAAAATCTTTGTCGAATCGGTTATATCTGAAGAAAGATCTGTACCAATTACGGATGGATGAAGGTTCAGATCTGGGTGATCATATATCAGAATTTAACCGGTTGGTGTACCAATTGTCGAGTATAGATGTTAAACTCGAGGAGGAAGATCAGGCGATTTTGTTGTTATCTTCGCTTCCAAAATCATATGAGACCTTGAAGACTACGTTGCTTATTGGGAAGGAGACATTGCTTGTTGATGATGTTATGTCGGCTCTTATGGACTCGAGCAGAGTTAATGGGACGAGTTCAAGCAGTCAAGGCGAAGGTCTGGTGGTAAGGTATGAAAATAAGAATGGTCATGGAAGAGGCAGAGGTCGATCTAGAAGCAGAAATCCAGGACATGGAAAAGACAGGTCTAAGTCTCGTGGAAAGCAGGACAAGTCCAGTATTGAATGCTGGTATTGTAAAAAGATTGGTCACATTGCAAGAAGGTGTCCAGAAAGGAAGGAGAAGAAGAACGGAAAGAAACATGTGAACAATGCTAATGTTGCTGAAGAAGATGACAAAAGCAGCGATGGTGATCTCTACTTGGTTTCCTCGGTTGAGCAGCAAGAAGGTAATCTCTTATCAGTTAGAGACAACAGTTTTTCTACGGAATGGTTTCTTGACTCTGCATGTTCGTTTCATATGTGCCCACATAAGGAATGGTTTGATTGTCTTACTCCATGTGACGGTGGTACTGTGTTAATGGGTAATGACGCTGTTGTAAAGTCGTGGGGATAGGTACCATTAAAATTAAAATGTTTGATGGGATTGTGAGAACCCTGGGTGATGTAAGGTACATACCTGACTTGAAGAAGAATTTGATTTCCTTGGGCACACTTGATTCTATAAATTGTAGTATATCTATAAAAGGTGGAGTCATGAAAGTCAGCAAAGGTGCGATGGTGATAATGAAAGGTCAGAAAATTGGAAATTTGTATAAACTGATAGGGAACACAGTTATAGGTGGAGCTTCAGTATCAACTCATGTAGGTTCTAGCAATGATAACTCTGAGTTATGGCATAAACGGCTGGGACACTTGAGTGAGGGAGGTATGCTGGAACTTCACAAACGCAAGTTGCTGCAGGGAGTGAAATCATGCAAGCTGGACTTCTGCAAATTTTGTGTTTTTGGGAAGCAGAAACGAGTTAGTTTTAAAGCAGCTTCCCATACTAGTAAAGGGGTTTTGGACTATGTGCATTCGGATGTTTGGGGACCAATCAGGCATATCTCAAATGGGGGAGCTCGTTACTTTGTTACGTTTATAGATGATTTCTCAAGAAAGGTATGGGTGTACTTTATGAAGCACAAGTCTGAAATTTTCAATGTGTTTAAGCAGTGGAAGGCTAGAGTTGAAAATCAAACGGGTAAGAAGCTTAAGTACTTCAGATCAGATAATGGCATGGAATACAAGGATGAGGAGTTTCTGCAGTTCTGCAAGGATAAGGGTATCATCAGACACTTTTCATTGAAGAGGACTCCAGAGCAGAATGGGGTTGCCGAAAGGATGAACAGAACCTTGCTGGAGCGAGCTAGATGCATGAGGTTGAATGCAGATTTGCCTAAAAGTTTCTGGGCTGAAGCTGTTAACACAGCTTGTTACTTGATCAACCGTTCTCCATCATCTGCCATTAATCACCGAGTTCCCGAAAGGTATGGTCTGGTAAACAAGTTAATTTTTCTGCAATGAGAATTTTTGGTTGTCCTGCGTATGTTCATCTTTAGAATGAAGAACGATCCAAACTTGATCCTAAGTCAAAAGATTGTATATTCCTTGGGTATGAGGAAGGAGTAAAAGGATACAGGTTATGGGATCCAGTGGCCAAGAAAAGGGTGATCAGTAGAGATGTGGTATTCAATGAAGCACAGATGTTGAATACGAATGCAACTTCTAGCGAGAGGCAGGGTCACACAGTGGAGATAGCGTTGCATGAGCAGAGGACAAAATCAACTGATGAGTCTACAGATGGATCTACAGATGAACAGTCTTTAGAGGATCCAGAGGAGCATCCTAGTGATTCTTGGAATCTAGTCAGAGATAGAGAACCACGTACCAAGAAACCAACTCAGAGGTATGGTTTTGAGGACTTGGTCTCATTTGCACTAATCGTTGGAAGTGGAGATCCTACCAGTTACAACGAGGCTGTCAAGGCAGAGGATGGTAACTTGTGGTTGACAGCAATGGATGAGGAGATGGAATCTCTACGGAAGAATCAGACTTGGGAATTAGTTAAACTTCCAAAGGGTGTGAAGGCTATTGGATGCAAGTGGATTTACAGGAAAAAGGAAGATCAGAAGTATAAGGCAAGACTGGTTGCAAAAGGGTATTCTCAAAAGGAGGGAATTGATTACAGTGAGATCTTTTCGCCAGTGGTGAAGCACACTTCTATAAGATTGATATTGTCCATTGTAGCAGCGCAGAATATGGAGTTGGAGCAGCTTGATGTGAAGACAGCTTTCCTTCATGGTGATTTGGAGGAGAGGATCTACATGCAGCAACCCGAGAAATTTATTGAACCTGGGAAGAAGGACTATGTGTGCAAGCTGAAAAAGTCCTTATATGGTTTGAAGCAGTCTCCTCGGCAATGGTATAAGCGATTCGACACATTCATGGTAACTCATGGTTACTCTCGTTGTGAGTATGATTGTTGTGTGTATTATCGAGTCCTTGATGATGGTTCACTGTTGTTGCTCACATTATATGTGGATGATATGTTGATTGCTGCGAAGAGTAAGTCTCATATTCTGCACTTGAAGAAATTGTTGAGCAGGGAGTTTGATATGAAGGATCTTGGTTCTGCCAAAAAGATCCTTGGTATGGAGATTCATAGGGATCGAAAGGCAGGAAAGTTGTGGGTAACTCATAAAAGTTATGTTGAAAATGTACTGGAGAGGTTTAGTATGCTCAATGCTAAACCAGTTAGTACACCATTGGGAGCTCATTTTCAGTTATCCTCACAACTTTGTCCTAGTACAGAAGAAGATGTTGAGTATATGTCTCGAGTACCGTATGCAAATGCGGGTGGTTGTCTTATGTATGCCATGGTGTGTACTAGACCTAATATCTCACATGCAGTTAGTATGGTCAGCAGATATATGGGAAATCCAGGAAAGAAGCATTGGGATGCAGTAAAGTGGATCTTCCGTTATCTAGCAGGTTCGACCAACTCTGGCGTCATGTTTGATCGTGATGGGGCAAAATGTGAGGTTTCTGGCTTTGTGGATTCTGATTATGCTGGGGACTTGGATTCCAGGAGGTCCACGACTGGATATATTTTTACATTCTATGGAGGGCCGATATGTTGGAAATCAGTGTTACAGTCTACGACAGTATTGTCAACTACAGAGGCAGAGTACATGGCATTGACAGAGGCAGCTAAGGAGGCAATATGGTTAAAGGGACTTGTAGAGGAGCTTGGCTTCAAGCAACGTGGTGTTTTGTTACAGTGTGACAGTCAGAGTGCATTGGATTTGGCAAAGAATCAAGTTTTTCATGCAAGGACCAAGCATATTGATGTACGTTATCATAGGGTCCGGGAATGGATAAATTCTAAACAAATTGTCGTGCACAAAGTTCACACTAATGACAACGCTGCTGATATGCTCACGAAGACAGTCACGACAGAAAAGTTCAAGCATTGCTTAAGCTTGATTCATCTTCTTTCTTGTTGAGTTCAAGGTGGAGTGTATCCCTACCTTTAAAGGGGATGCAAGGTGGAGTACCTGAAGAAGGTACTGAAGGCATACTACACTTTCCTCATGGAGTGGTTTGTTAATACAAGCCAAGGTGGAGATTGTTGATATATGTCTTGTATTTATGTCCCACGTCGGTTACTCAAAGAAGGTTGCAACTTGACCCTTAGTATATAAGACATCTTGTCCCACATTGCTTGGAGAGAGAAGATCACTGCTTTCTCCAAGTATAAGTAAGGTGTCTTGTATTGTGTTTAAGGGTAAGAGAGGAGAGTCCTTCTTAGAGTAGGTCAAGAGAGAAGAGTCCTTCTCTGAGTAGGAAAGAGAGGATAGTCTTTCTTTGGGTAGGCAAAGAAAGAAGAGTCCTTCTTTGAGTAGGAAAACAGTTGAGAGATACACGTGAGGGAGTGTTGTAAATCTGACTTGTGCAAAGTGGATTTGAGTTCTCTCATATTTCTTGTGTTTTCATATTTGGTTATCGTGTTCTATACATATTTATCTAGAGCGATTTCGTAACACATCATGCCAATGACTATGCTTCATAGGTCATGCCAATTTGGTTACACAACCGAAATGACCAAATAAATGTTGGTTTCCAATGCTTTCTTTTCAGGTGAAGGTAATACCATAGATTATGAACGACGAACAAGGAGCAACAGCTCAATACATCCTACCACACTCAGGGTATACCTGTGAGTACACTCACAACAGCCTAGATTATACAATCTGCTATATAGACTAGGGGTGCATCGTCGTAGGTTTTCTGTGATGCTTCTGATGTTTCATGGAGATTTTCCTTTTTTGGTAGCTGGTAATAACCTCACTTTAAATAAGCTCTGAGAGTAAACAAAAGGATGCCCCAACATGCTGAAAAAGGAAAAAAGACTCGTATAACAGAGTTAACTCTCCCCTACTTGCATAAACCTACTCCAATTATTTCCAGATAAGCCCCAAGTCATAATGAAAAATTTGGCATCAATGACGAAATAACACATAATTCCCAACAAACCCCCTCTTTCGGAAAATATGCCACTTCAATTACAATCTAAAGTATAAAACTGAGCTTATAATATGACACCCTACGAGGCTACTACCTTAGCATAAAAGATTTTCACAATGGAATGGGCAATTTTGGTTAATTTAGGCCAAACAAATTGTCCATATTCGAATGCTAATTTTTCTACTTATCCACATTCTTTGCGAGTCAAATATATATTCATCAAATGAAGTAATGAACAACTCATCATATAAGCTTCTTAGCCTAATAATGATGAGACAAAGCTTAAACTGAAAAATCACCTTTGCCCGGAATATAAACCAATCCGCTCCCCGCACTAAAGTTGGAGCCCGGATTGTAACTCTGCAGCAAGTCCGCACTCAAGTTCAACCCGGCCGAAATCGAGTCCAAACTCTCCCCGGGCAGGAGCGGGTACGTCACGAACAGCCCGTAAGCCTTCGAAACCCGAGCGTCCCCACAAGAGCAGTTCACCGTCACATTCAACCTCGCATTGGTATCCGGTATCCGGTTCGCGTCGTAGCTATTGAACCGCTCCAGCCACGACGTTGTCGTCAAGTTGGCGTAGTACGTCGTCGCCACTTGCTCATACGTGTCGCCCGACCGGACATCGTAGCCGAAGACGTGGCCCAGGAACTCGCCGTTGATGCAGTCGCAAGAGAACGGCACGCTGATCCTGATGTCCGATTGGACGCTGTCCTGATTCGGGACCTGCGGGTTGTAACTCAGGATGTTTGGTATCGTGCTGTCCAGTACTTCCGATATGAAGGTGAGGTTCGTTTGGGGCCAAACGTAGTACGACCCGAGTGCGAGGTCGCAGCCTCGGGTACATCGTGCCTCGATTGTTGTACCGATTGAGGTTAACAGTACAATGGCTGGCCACAAAGTTTTGAGCTGGAACAGCATGTCTCAGAGGGGAACATGAAAGGATGAACAGTTGGGTATGAGACGAGTGGTCTTTGGAAGGTTGACTGGGTTTTGTTTATCTGGGGAAAAGGGAGGTGATGGGTTTTTGTTTGTTGGCGAGGAATGATTGAATTGAATAAATTGATTAGAGATTCCTGACAGTTCTTCTTGGTTTAGTTTATGAGTTCTGGTGGTACTGGAAAGAGTTAAACAAAGGAGTAACTGTTCTTTGGTTGTCTTCTTCAAGTAGGCGTGTCGGAGGAGCCAACCCAAATCTGTCGCCATGTCTGTCTTGGTTTTTTTTTTTTCCTAAGCAAGTTACATTAATTAAAATTAACCGTTACAACATAAAGGCAATGCCCAAATGAGCATTCCTGAAAAGACAGAGACAACTGCATCCAAACGGATGGTCCCGGAAATGACCAACATGACCTTGGAGGAAATCAAAGAAAACATAAGGGCTACCCGTATTTGGGAGTATCAAATTAAGGTGTAGTCAGATCGGGAAGATGCAAGGAAATGCATCAGATCCCTCACTCCCATCGAAACAGAGGTGAGAGCCTTAGGCCGCATAGAATGGCAGTTTACATTACTGTCGCGATCAACATTGGAGCCGTAGAAGGTGGAGGGGGGTCCTCCCAAGGCCGGATCGAAGCGATCCGCAGCTCGAAGAGAGTATGCATCCTCCATGTCTGTCTTGGTTAACATGGGAGTAGATCTTCCTTCTTCAGCCCGGCTAATACGGCTAATAATAAAAAAAGTGTTGGAAATGCATTTCAATGACAAGAGACGGCTACTAAGAATTTTAATAGTAATGACAAGATATTATTATAAAAAAATGTTTATTAAAGTTACTCTTCCATATAGAACCCATTTATTTGATTACGAAGTTAGTGGTTTTAATGTGTAAAACTGAACTTGTGTCGCTTTATTTGAAAGACTGCTATGAGCATTCTCCCGGCTC
>JAVXUO010000834.1:0-131699 GCA_033065855.1 Escallonia rubra | reverse complement strand
GACAAGAAATGAAAGGAAACTCACCATAGCAACAAGGCCTTTTGATTCAGCTACAGAACCATCTGCCTTGACTATTGCTTCCTTGGCTGAAATAAGTTCGTAAAGCACAACCCCGAAAGCATATACATCTACTTTGGGAGAAACATCACCATATTGAGCATACCTGCATGCAAATAACAAATCCATGATTTGCCTGGAAAAAGATATAAAACCAACAGTGTTCTTCAAGAAAGGACCTATTTGTCGGTGCTAACTCATCCTCCAAACACCCACTGTGAAAGAGCGCAAGCATCATAACTATCTCTTTACCCCGAAGTTTCTTCTCTCAAGAGAAGGATTGAAGAAAGAAATGCTTTATAACAGAAAATGGAAGTCGTCAAAGTTGAGAGGATAAAAGTGAACGGGTAGTCACTAAGATGGTTTGGGCATCTGAACCAAAGACCAACCTATGAACATATAAGGAGCGAATTCTTGTAGAAGACATGATTACTTGGTATATTCTGATATAGCTGGGCAAGGTAGCTCCATAGGAAAGCTGAGAAGCATCCTATGAAGCATGGGGTCATGGCACGATGGCAAATTACTGGTTTGGTTGTGACATAGATGACATTGTCTTGCTTAATTATGTGTGCATGAAACCTTCATCTTACACGGCTCTGAAGGAAACAATCCACCTGTCCTAATTAGCACACAGAATTCTAATTTTATGATCTTGTATATAGAAAATATCAGAGAGGGAAAAGCTTATCAAGCAAAGGAGTCTGAGATAAATGTTTATCACAAGTAGAAGAATATTCTCGACCTCCTTACGAAAATATGAGTGCTTGGTTATATACCAGCTAACAAGACAATAGAATGGACTTCAGGTTTGGGGGAAGACCACAACGGTGGATTTGGGTGCTACTTAGAAATTAGACCCGGAGGGATTTTTCTTTTTTTTTTGGGTGGGGGGGTTAAATTTATTGCTACTGATGGAGAATATGCGTCACACGATGGATGAGGGAGAGTGACCCCAACTACTTTTGCACAAGGCTTTGTTGAGTCGAGTAAGTTGGAAATACATGCATTTCTTGCTCGCAATTCTTTCTTCTTCTACTTTTCTATTACTAAACCTTAAGCTAAAAATAGACTAACAAAAGGGCAACATTTCCACCATCTTAAACTATATATTTTATTTACTTGGGCCGTGACAATTATCAGCTAAACTTGAACAGAAATCAGAAGGTCATTCTTACTCTGGCGGCATGTATCCAAACGTACCCACAAGACGTGTGGGCATAGATGTACTGCCAACTTCTGTCAGTTTTGTTAAACCAAAATCTGCGACCTGAAAAGAAAATATTTCAATAGCATGATGTCAATGCTTCTTCAATGATCCATCATATAAATAGTTCACATTGATAGGAGCATTAGTGAGACCTTTCCATGGAAGTTTTTGTCTATCAGTATATTTGCTGATTTGATGTCCCGGTGGATATAGACAGGAACAGTATGCTCATGGATATATTCAAGACCTCTTGCAGAATCTAGAGCAATTTGTACTCTAGTAGACCATGGCAGTGGGTCCTTCTCTGCAAATAAAGAAACAAAATAGTCAATACTTTGAAGGTGCAACGACTAGACCAGGTCCTTTCCATTTGCATCGCATCTCACCTGTTCCACGCAAATGTTGGCTTAGGTTGCCATTTTCAATGAATTCATATACTAGGAAGAGAGAACCCTCAACACAGTACCCTATCAAGCGTACCTGCATCATATGTTGATGAAAAACTTAAGATGCATAAAATGCCGAGAGAAATAAAACCTTCCTAACCACCAGTATTAAAATGATTGTACAGTACAGATGCTTTCACAGCAAGGCTTGCTGAACCAGGCAGTAAAACTAGCATACGATAGTTAATACCTCAATAGTGGGTTCAAAAATAGTTTGACAAACTTTATTCTAGATGGAATACCGGTAGTTACCCTCATCCCACAAACGCGATGATGTTTGGAGTCCAAGCGTCCAAGGTGCTAAGCAGAGGACTTGGTGGAAAACAATTTCCAAAATTCACTTTATATCATTTTAGTGCATTGAAGCCCTCAAAGTTGGAGTCCCAATCAAATGTAGCCCATGATCTAAGCTAAGTTACATGGACTCTTCAAAATGCGTGAAGTAACCGTATTTAACACTCGACACTTGGACATGGGTATGGGATATGTGTCCAACCCATCTTGTAGGATATGCCACTAAGAACACTATATTATAGCGTTTCTTTTAGTTCGTTATTGCTCTGAGATGATCTCAATTTTAAATTAAAATGATATGCAGAACTTAAAACACCATGTATATTAAGGAAGAACCAAAAAACAAGAATAGCTAGGAATATTTTGCCGTGTCCCCATGTCTTGGGTCTTGAAAAATAGAAGAATTTGACAGTTGGACACGTATCCGACTCGGACACTCGTACCGAGTCCATGTAAGATAGGATCTAAGTGCATATGTACCTTCTCATTCCGTTCATATTGACAGATAAAAACTTTTTTAAGTATGTGATTTACAAACAGAACTTTAATATCGGTCCCTGGATACTATTCTGGATCTATTTATGTACGGCGGTGTTCATACTAGGTCTGTGATAGGTCAAGAGTGTAGTTTCGCCTTGAAGTTCCAAGTTTCACATCTAAATCATCTTCCAATCCTACGAAGGAATTTTTAGGAATTTAAGGGACTTTTGTGTAACCTAAGATATACATAGCAACCAAATCTTAGGGGGCAAAGCCTAAGCTTACAATTGAAAATCCTAAAATCCTAGTGCATTGACCTTCAAGCCTAAAACTGCTATCTTAGCATTTTCAACAACAAACGTTCCCCAAATATAGCAACCTCTTAACTTGGAAAATTAAGTTGATAATCTTCTATTCCAAGCATTGTCAAAATACACGAACAGCTCATTCCCATAACGTAAATGACCTGGTCCAGTATCTCATCCAGATCTAGATGACATAGATGAGTACAGATTGCTGCTATTCATATAAGCTGATGACCAGTACGCTTGGTTTTGGCCAAGGGGAAAATGATGCCCCCCTCATACCTTGAAAGTACGATGAATCACAATATCTGAGTAATTGCAATGACTTGAAGGTGTAAACTTTTAGCTTTATATTGTAGTAAAGCACTTAAAGAACAAATATTCATATGCCATTACCTTTGCTAGAAAATATGCTGATGCAATATGACGTGCACTTAAAAAGCAAAGCCACCAACTCTAAACCTAAGAATGCTTTATTATAACGTTAGTATAATACCAGGTTGAGGTGATGAACATGTGTCAAAACTTTTAATTCAGCAAGAAATTCTCTTGATGCTTGCATATCCATCTTCTTGATTGCAGCTCTCTGCACATGAGTTCACTGGTAAAGAATGTAATACAGACATCTAAGCAGCATAAACATGATAGTACAAAAGACATACAAGTCGTGGCATTGCAAATCTAACAGCGAAGGTTCAAAAGGACGTTTACAAATAGGTATAGTAGAAATGAAAAGAGACGAGTAAGGCAACGTTACAAAATTCAGCAGCTGTGAAGAGGACAAGTGACTCAACTGAAATGAGCATTTCAGACCCCAGTAGCATATATCGAAAAAAAAGGCAAACAGTTGACAGAGGTGCTCGTCTATTTTATTTCTCTCCATTTGCCTCCTACCTCATTCCTTCCCCAGATGTGCTCAAAAAGCAATATCCTTATTATCTAGAGTTGACTACAGAAGTGCTACTCCACACAGATCCATCTTGAGCCAGCAAAGAGATGTCCTTTAATTTCAATAGTTGACTCATGACTGGCTCTAAATATCCACAACAGTGTTTGGCTCTATTTCGGGGTTCAGCAACAGCCAACAAGGTGACAACTCATTATGAGCTTCTGCATATGTTTCTAGAAGTTGCTGCCCATTAATGAATTTCTTAAGCATGTACAGATGCACATTTGCATCTACTCTAAGCCAAAAGGATCACCAAAAATCTCCTGCCTAAATTCATCCTTGATAATTTTCATGCGTACAATGGAGGTGGCAAAAACTATTACAGCAGGAATTTAGGTACGCACAAGTCTTCCTCCAAACAAGGAACTCAGCTAGCGTAAATAACAAGTTTTTTCAAAAACTCACAGGAGTGGCATGCAATTCTTTTTTCTTTTGTTGTGACAAAAGAAAAAATAAAAGATAAACTAAACATGACAAACCTCTCCTCTGAGCTCAGCATAGTAAACAGCACCAAAGCCACCTTGGCCAATCTTATAAGCGATGCTGAAGTCATTAGTAGCCTTTGCAAGCTCCTCATAAGAGAACTCCACAGATTTATCAATTGTTATGCCTGTGAGGCGCGGAGAAGCAGCAACACGAGGGGAGTCTGTAGCTTTCACCGAAGTACCTAAGGGAGCTGAATTCAGAGCGAACAAAAATCAGTCAGTGGAACTAATAGTCTAGCAATTTGGTCTCTTTCACATGCAAAGAGAGAACAACAAAGTCAATAAGAAACATTTGATTCGGACTAAGTTGTAACTTAAAAAGTTTTAGAACTCGATGGAACAAGAAAATTAAAATTGCCATCAGCCCATTTGCCTACATCAAAAGCTTTACCCCTTGAGAGAAAAAAACTGCACAACACAAGGCCTGAGCATTCAAATGCAGTCTGCCTGAAGAAGACAATCGCAACAGCTTCAGACAGAATCTCTAGACTGAATTCTACAGTATATTACATTTATGGGGAGAAATATCACCTAGGCGATCCTGAGCTGTCAAGAAGCTCTTTCAAAGTAGTATTCATTAGAAAAGCTACTCAACTGAGACTGTAGCCTTTCGCAAGCTTCCTGAACCCTTATTCTAGACCCCAGGGTACGCTGCCTCAATGCTAGCCAAGATAACCTTAAACTATGAATCCATTCTTGGCCCATCTATTCTTAACTAGAAAAAATTAAAAAAAAAGCAGATTTAGGATATTGCATTAAATCTAAAAATTAAGACATTGATTATCGCCCATCATCAATGCATCACAAATTCCCTTTTTGTGGTCTTCCTTTCGTGTCGCTATCACCTCTCTCTGTTTCCACCTTACGTCTATGGAGATCTACTAATTAGTTATATTGGTACGTTATTCTCATTAAAGTGTAATGTTAAACAAGGGTGCTTCATATCCCAATTCAGCACCTTCTCTCAGATCCAACTTACTCACCAAGAATACTGTACACTCCATTTTCAGGCTCCGCATGTTTGTCACATTGGACATCTACTAGTTTGGAAAAACCAAACAGGTAATAAACAATAAAGAAGCCAAAGTTAACCGTAAATTAAGGAGATGTCTATGTACCAAGAAAGGGGCTTTTTACCAATTGCATTCATCGTCATGAGGCACTAAAGGTATAAATTTTAACCGAAAATTATGAACTTGCTATGGTAAAATCGCGGGAGATGTCTATTTAGCACCCTTTCAAATAGAAGCAAAAGAAAAGATACAGCATGCGGGAAGAGGGGGAGATAGAGAGTTACCACGAGCACCTGGAAGAGATTGATCTTCAGTTGCTGTCAATAGAGATACAACCTCTTGTACCTTCTTCTTTCTGTAGAATCCAACATACAAGCAACCTGCCAATAAAAGCAACCCAGCTACTCCTGCTACAGATATGGCAGCTATGACTCCATTTGACAATCCTGGTGATATAAACGCAAAACATAAGCTCAAGTAGCATCACAGCTCCACATTAACATCTTATATACGCTTTTCAGACTGAAGAAAGCCAACATCAGCCGACGTGAAAGAGAACAGCAGACAACCTGTGCTGCAAAAGGAAAAATAATGATTTGAAAACCATTACTAAAAGGTATCTAGAAGGTGTGAAACTGAAACAACAAATAGTGATTTTAGCTTGTACAGTTTGAAGTAGAAGAAACTACCTGGTTTTCAAAGGCGGATAGTTTCCATTTTGATCTGCAAAAAATAGGCAACTTTGGTAAACGAGTTCTAGCAGGTAATACTACATTGGCATAAACAGATCTACCATCCGAGCAGTTCTCGAAATTTGTGATGTATAATTAGTAGGTAGGAATGTGAGATTAATCTCATTACAGTGTAATCTACATCTCACCCATAAACCTACATGCACGATATCTCATACTTCACTGAAAATGAGTGACTATCAAAGTGATGAAATCTAAAGTCATGTAAAGAAATACTCCTTCTTTGAGATTTTTTCATCGTATCTGTGTCCATTCTGCCCCCTTGTCCTACTCTTTTAGGATTCATCATGTTGATATATGTCTTGTATTTATGTCCCACGTCGGTTACTCAAAGAAGGTTGCAACTTGACCCTTAGTATATAAGACATCTTGTCCCACATTGCTTGGAGAGAGAAGATCAATGCTTTCTCCAAGTATAAGTAAGGTGTCTTGTATTGTGTTTAAGGGTAAGAGAGGAGAGTCCTTCTTGGAGTAGGCCAAGAGAGAAGAGTCCTTCTCTGATTAGGAAAGAGAGGATAGTCTTTCTTTGGGTAGGCAAAGAAAGAAGAGTCCTTCTTTGAGTAGGAAAACAGTTGAGAGATACACGTGAGGGAGTGTTGTAAATCTGACTTGTGCAAAGTGGATTTGAGTTCTCTCATATTTCTTGTGTTTTCATATTTGGTTATCGTGTTCTATACATATTTATCTAGAGCGATTACGTAACAAGTGGTATCAAGAGCTTTCAGGTTTATTTTTTGGGCAAAATTGAAATCGATTTGAGAGGATAAATATGTCGAACAACACGACCATGAAGTATGTCTGTGAACAATTCGATGGGAAGACGAATTTTGGCATATGGCAGAGCACGGTGAAGGATATCCTTGTGCAGCAAGGATTGCTCAAGCCTTTGCTGGGGAATAAGCCCGAGTCAATGGATCAAGACGATTGGGAGGAATTACAGGCTAAGGCTGTATCTACGATACGGTTGAATCTAGCCCCGAAGGTTAAGTACCAGGTTTTGACAGAGACTTCTCCAACAGCTCTGTGGCAGAAATTGGAGAAGATATATATGTCAAAATCTTTGTCGAATCGGTTATATCTGAAGAAAGATCTGTACCAATTACGGATGGATGAAGGTTCAGATCTGGGTGATCATATATCAGAATTTAACCGGTTGGTGTACCAATTGTCGAGTATAGATGTTAAACTCGAGGAGGAAGATCAGGCGATTTTGTTGTTATCTTCGCTTCCAAAATCATATGAGACCTTGAAGACTACGTTGCTTATTGGGAAGGAGACATTGCTTGTTGATGATGTTATGTCGGCTCTTATGGACTCGAGCAGAGTTAATGGGACGAGTTCAAGCAGTCAAGGCGAAGGTCTGGTGGTAAGGTATGAAAATAAGAATGGTCATGGAAGAGGCAGAGGTCGATCTAGAAGCAGAAATCCAGGACATGGAAAAGACAGGTCTAAGTCTCGTGGAAAGCAGGACAAGTCCAGTATTGAATGCTGGTATTGTAAAGAGATTGGTCACATTGCAAGAAGGTGTCCAGAAAGGAAGGAGAAGAAGAACGGAAAGAAACATGTGAACAATGCTAATGTTGCTGAAGAAGATGACAAAAGCAGCGATGGTGATCTCTACTTGGTTTCCTCGGTTGAGCAGCAAGAAGGTAATCTCTTATCAGTTAGAGACAACAGTTTTTCTACGGAATGGTTTCTTGACTCTGCATGTTCGTTTCATATGTGCCCACATAAGGAATGGTTTGATTGTCTTACTCCATGTGACGGTGGTACTGTGTTAATGGGTAATGACGCTGTTGTAAAGTCGTGGGGATAGGTACCATTAAAATTAAAATGTTTGATGGGATTGTGAGAACCCTGGGTGATGTAAGGTACATACCTGACTTGAAGAAGAATTTGATTTCCTTGGGCACACTTGATTCTATAAATTGTAGTATATCTATAAAAGGTGGAGTCATGAAAGTCAGCAAAGGTGCGATGGTGATAATGAAAGGTCAGAAAATTGGAAATTTTTAGAAACTGATAGGGAACACAGTTATAGGTGGAGCTTCAGTATCAACTCATGTAGGTTCTAGCAATGATAACTCTGAGTTATGGCATAAACGGCTGGGACACTTGAGTGAGGGAGGTATGCTGGAACTTCACAAACGCAAGTTGCTGCAGGGAGTGAAATCATGCAAGCTGGACTTCTGCAAATTTTGTGTTTTTGGGAAGCAGAAACGAGTTAGTTTTAAAGCAGCTTCCCATACTAGTAAAGGGGTTCTGGACTATGTGCATTCGGATGTTTGGGGACCAATCAGGCATATCTCAAATGGGGGAGCTCGTTACTTTGTTACGTTTATAGATGATTTCTCAAGAAAGGTATGGGTGTACTTTATGAAGCACAAGTCTGAAGTTTTCAACGTGTTTAAGCAGTGGAAGGCTAGAGTTGAAAATCAAACGGGTAAGAAGCTTAAGTACTTCAGATCAGATAATGGCATGGAATACAAGGATGAGGAGTTTCTGCAGTTCTGCAAGGATAAGGGTATCATCAGACACCTTTCATTGAAGAGGACTCCAGAGCAGAATGGGGTTGCCGAAAGGATGAACAGAACCTTGCTGGAGCGAGCTAGATGCATGAGGTTGAATGCAGATTTGCCTAAAAGTTTCTGGGCTGAAGCTGTTAACACAGCTTGTTACTTGATCAACCGTTCTCCATCATCTGCCATTAATCACCGAGTTCCCGAAAGGTATGGTCTGGTAAACAAGTTAATTTTTCTGCAATGAGAATTTTTGGTTGTCCTGCGTATGTTCATCTTCAGAATGAAGAACGATCCAAACTTGATCCTAAGTCAAAAGAATGTATATTCCTTGGGTATGAGGAAGGAGTAAAAGGATACAGGTTATGGGATCCAGTGGCCAAGAAAAGGGTGATCAGTAGAGATGTGGTATTCAATGAAGCACAGATGTTGAATACGAATGCAACTTCTAGCGAGAGGCAGGGTCACACAGTGGAGATAGCGTTGCATGAGCAGAGGACAAAATCAACTGATGAGTCTACAGATGGATCTACAGATGAACAGTCTTTAGAGGATCCAGAGGAGCATCCTAGTGATTCTTGGAATCTAGTCAGAGATAGAGAACCACGTACCAAGAAACCAACTCAGAGGTATGGTTTTGAGGACTTGGTCTCATTTGCACTAATCGTTGGAAGTGGAGATCCTACCAGTTACAACGAGGCTGTCAAGGCAGAGGATGGTAACTTGTGGTTGACAGCAATGGATGAGGAGATGGAATCTCTACGGAAGAATCAGACTTGGGAATTAGTTAAACTTCCAAAGGGTGTGAAGGCTATTGGATGCAAGTGGATTTACAGGAAAAAGGAAGATCAGAAGTATAAGGCAAGACTGGTTGCAAAAGGGTATTCTCAAAAGGAGGGAATTGATTACAGTGAGATTTTTTCGCCAGTGGTGAAGCACACTTCTATAAGATTGATATTGTCCATTATAGCAGCGCAGAATATGGAGTTGGAGCAGCTTGATGTGAAGACAGCTTTCCTTCATGGTGATTTGGAGGAGAGGATCTACATGCAGCAACCCGAGAAATTTATTGAACCTGGGAAGAAGGACTATGTGTGCAAGCTGAAAAAGTCCTTATATGGTTTGAAGCAGTCTCCTCGGCAATGGTATAAGCGATTCGACACATTCATGGTAACTCATGGTTACTCTCGTTGTGAGTATGATTGTTGTGTGTATTATCGAGTCCTTGATGATGGTTCACTGTTGTTGCTCACATTATATGTGGATGATATGTTGATTGCTGCGAAGAGTAAGTCTCATATTCTGCACTTGAAGAAATTGTTGAGCAGGGAGTTTGATATGAAGGATCTTGGTTCTGCCAAAAAGATCCTTGGTATGGAGATTCATAGGGATCGAAAGGCAGGAAAGTTGTGGGTAACTCAGAAAAGTTATGTTGAAAATGTACTGGAGAGGTTTAGTATGCTCAATGCTAAACCAGTTAGTACACCATTGGGAGCTCATTTTCAGTTATCCTCACAACTTTGTCCTAGTACAGAAGAAGATGTTGAGTATATGTCTCGAGTACCGTATGCAAATGCGGGTGGTTGTCTTATGTATGCCATGGTGTGTACTAGACCTAATATCTCACATGCAGTTAGTATGGTCAGCAGATATATGGGAAATCCAGGAAAGAAGCATTGGGATGCAGTAAAGTGGATCTTCCGTTATCTAGCAGGTTCGACCAACTCTGGCGTCATGTTTGATCGTGATGGGGCAAAATGTGAGGTTTCTGGCTTTGTGGATTCTGATTATGCTGGGGACTTGGATTCCAGGAGGTCCACGACTGGATATATTTTTACATTCTATGGAGGGCCGATATGTTGGAAATCAGTGTTACAGTCTACGACAGTATTGTCAACTACAGAGGCAGAGTACATGGCATTGACAGAGGCAGCTAAGGAGGCAATATGGTTAAAGGGACTTGTAGAGGAGCTTGGCTTCAAGCAACGTGGTGTTTTGTTACAGTGTGACAGTCAGAGTGCATTGGATTTGGCAAAGAATCAAGTTTTTCATGCAAGGACCAAGCATATTGATGTACGTTATCATAGGGTCCGGGAATGGATAAATTCTAAACAAATTGTCGTGCACAAAGTTCACACTAATGACAACGCTGCTGATATGCTCACGAAGACAGTCACGACAGAAAAGTTCAAGCATTGCTTAAGCTTGATTCATCTTCTTTCTTGTTGAGTTCAAGGTGGAGTGTATCCCTACCTTTAAAGGGGATGCAAGGTGGAGTACCTGAAGAAGGTACTGAAGGCATACTACACTTTCCTCATGGAGTGGTTTGTTAATACAAGCCAAGGTGGAGATTGTTGATATATGTCTTGTATTTATGTCCCACGTCGGTTACTCAAAGAAGGTTGCAACTTGACCCTTAGTATATAAGACATCTTGTCCCACATTGCTTGGAGAGAGAAGATCACTGCTTTCTCCAAGTATAAGTAAGGTGTCTTGTATTGTGTTTAAGGGTAAGAGAGGAGAGTCCTTCTTGGAGTAGGTCAAGAGAGAAGAGTCCTTCTCTGAGTAGGAAAGAGAGGATAGTCTTTCTTTGGGTAGGCAAAGAAAGAAGAGTCCTTCTTTGAGTAGGAAAACAGTTGAGAGATACACGTGAGGGAGTGTTGTAAATCTGACTTGTGCAAAGTGGATTTGAGTTCTCTCATATTTCTTGTGTTTTCATATTTGGTTATCGTGTTCTATACATATTTATCTAGAGCGATTTCGTAACACATCATGCCAATGACTATGCTTCATAGGTCATGCCAATTTGGTTACACAACCGAAATGACCAAATAAATGTTGGTTTCCAATGCTTTCTTTTCAGGTGAAGGTAATACCATAGATTATGAACGACGAACAAGGAGCAACAGCTCAATACATCCTACCACACTCAGGGTATACCTGTGAGTACACTCACAACAGCCTAGATTATACAATCTGCTATATAGACTAGGGGTGCATCGTCGTAGGTTTTCTGTGATGCTTCTGATGTTTCATGGAGATTTTCCTTTTTTGGTAGCTGGTAATAACCTCACTTTAAATAAGCTCTGAGAGTAAACAAAAGGATGCCCCAACATGCTGAAAAAGGAAAAAAGACTCGTATAACAGAGTTAACTCTCCCCTACTTGCATAAACCTACTCCAATTATTTCCAGATAAGCCCCAAGTCATAATGAAAAATTTGGCATCAATGACGAAATAACACATAATTCCCAACAAACCCCCTCTTTCGGAAAATATGCCACTTCAATTACAATCTAAAGTATAAAACTGAGCTTATAATATGACACCCTACGAGGCTACTACCTTAGCATAAAAGATTTTCACAATGGAATGGGCAATTTTGGTTAATTTAGGCCAAACAAATTGTCCATATTCGAATGCTAATTTTTCTACTTATCCACATTCTTTGCGAGTCAAATATATATTCATCAAATGAAGTAATGAACAACTCATCATATAAGCTTCTTAGCCTAATAATGATGAGACAAAGCTTAAACTGAAAAATCACCTTTGCCCGGAATATAAACCAATCCGCTCCCCGCACTAAAGTTGGAGCCCGGATTGTAACTCTGCAGCAAGTCCGCACTCAAGTTCAACCCGGCCGAAATCGAGTCCAAACTCTCCCCGGGCAGGAGCGGGTACGTCACGAACAGCCCGTAAGCCTTCGAAACCCGAGCGTCCCCACAAGAGCAGTTCACCGTCACATTCAACCTCGCATTGGTATCCGGTATCCGGTTCGCGTCGTAGCTATTGAACCGCTCCAGCCACGACGTTGTCGTCAAGTTGGCGTAGTACGTCGTCGCCACTTGCTCATACGTGTCGCCCGACCGGACATCGTAGCCGAAGACGTGGCCCAGGAACTCGCCGTTGATGCAGTCGCAAGAGAACGGCACGCTGATCCGGATGTCCGATTGGACGCTGTCCTGATTCGGGACCTGCGGGTTGTAACTCAGGATGTTTGGTATCGTGCTGTCCAGTACTTCCGATATGAAGGTGAGGTTCGTTTGGGGCCAAACGTAGTACGACCCGAGTGCGAGGTCGCAGCCTCGGGTACATCGTGCCTCGATTGTTGTACCGATTGAGGTTAACAGTACAATGGCTGGCCACAAAGTTTTGAGCTGGAACAGCATGTCTCAGAGGGGAACATGAAAGGATGAACAGTTGGGTATGAGACGAGTGGTCTTTGGAAGGTTGACTGGGTTTTGTTTATCTGGGGAAAAGGGAGGTGATGGGTTTTTGTTTGTTGGCGAGGAATGATTGAATTGAATAAATTGATTAGAGATTCCTGACAGTTCTTCTTGGTTTAGTTTATGAGTTCTGGTGGTACTGGAAAGAGTTAAACAAAGGAGTAACTGTTCTTTGGTTGTCTTCTTCAAGTAGGCGTGTCGGAGGAGCCAACCCAAATCTGTCGCCATGTCTGTCTTGGTTTTTTTTTTTTTTTTTTTCCTAAGCAAGTTACATTAATTAAAATTAACCGTTACAACATAAAGGCAATGCCCAAATGAGCATTCCTGAAAAGACAGAGACAACTGCATCCAAACGGATGGTCCCGGAAATGGCCAACATGACCTTGGAGGAAATCAAAGAAAACATAAGGGCTACCCGTATTTGGGAGTATCAAATTAAGGTGTAGTCAGATCGGGAAGATGCAAGGAAATGTATCAGATCCCTCACTCCCATCGAAACAGAGGTGAGAGCCTTGGGCCGCATAGAATGACAGTTTACAGTTACATTACTGTCGCGATCAACATTGGAGCCGTAGAAGGTGGAGGGGGGTCCTCCCAAGGCCGGATCGAAGCGATCCGCAGCTCGAAGAGAGTATGCATCCTCCATGTCTGTCTTGGTTAACATGGGAGTAGATCTTCCTTCTTCAGCCCGGCTAATACGGCTAATAATAAAAAAAGTGTTGGAAATGCATTTCAATGACAAGAGACGGCTACTAAGAATTTTAATAGTAATGACAAGATATTATTATAAAAAATGTCTATTAAAGTTACTCTTCCATATAGAACCCATTTATTTGATTACGAAGTTAGTGATTTTAATGTGTAAAACTGAACTTGTGTCGCTTTATTTGAAAGACTGATATGAGCATTCTCCCGGCTCTAAAATGGTTGTGCCATATTTTTCATACTTTATTTTACATACAGTTTGGGTGTTGAAGTAATTGAAAACTTAATTGTTATGAATTTTTGTGATTTTGCTGCATTTAGATCATTATAGATACCTGAATGTACAGTCAAATATAAAACAAAAGCTTTTCAATTCTAGAATTATCTTTGTTAAACCTGCCTCAACTTTTTAGTTACTTTTCAGCGATTTGACTTATCCACCAAAGAATCTATTCTCTTCAAAATCATGTATCTTTGCGACCGTGTAATGCCAACATCATGAAACACTACCTTGGGTACAGAACGAATTCACGTTTTAATGATGAAAAAGGTTGTAAATTACTGTACTTCAATCAGTAAGAAAAAAGCCTTGATAATAATAAGATGTTAACGTTTTCTTATATACCAACCATTAATGGTCGTAAATTTTTTTTTTTTGTGATTTTTCTTTTAATACTTATAATTTTTATCAAAACGTTGTTAACATCACTAAAAATAAGTCAATAAATATATTTAAGTGATAATCAATTAAAGGATTATAATCTATCTACACCCGGAAGAACATCCAAAAAAATTTACATACCAACATGCAAGATTTTTTTTTATTACATAAAAGTGGAATTAGGTTTTTCACATCTTCGAGCCGGGTAATATCACATGGCACTTTCGAAATCGGGATACCAAATTTTAACGCAACTGTATTTTCAGAACTCGAAATCGAGACTTCTCGTTAAATTAAGACAACCACTTATTAGCTGACCTACACACTCGGTGGTTAGCCACATGCAAGATGCATAGAGAAAAAATGGGTACAATTTTTAAGACAGAGGTGGAATTAACTTGATCGTTAGGTACTAAAGTGGGCTGAGGCGAGATTTTGGGTAAAAGTTAAACCGCGTAAGTGGACCAGACGAGAGCCTACACCACGGAGGTTGACGGTTGAAAAGCAGCCCATCTGTTACGTCTGCCGGCCGTATAGTGCTGCTATTGGCTACATCTAGCAGTTTTGAAGTCAAAAAGCATTAATTAATTAATTAACAGCTTTGAGGTAAGGCACACACGCGGTTTGTTATATAATGTTCTCATTTGGTCGCAACACTTTAGGGCTATTCTTAGATTCTTGTTTTGAAAAGTTGTCTAACTATGATTATAATTAAACAATTAAGTTGTTGTTTATCTAGATTATTACAAAGTAATTTCACTAGTCTTGTAATTAATGATCTAGTTTTTATTGATGCAATTTTCTGAATTAAACGTCAAAAAAATCAGAGCTACTAAAATATGCACCGAATCCTACTCTGTGCATCCCTACTTCAAGTTGAAATTATTTTATGGACCGTACTTCAATTTCACAAACCCATAAAGTTTTCATAGTAAGAACGTTGTGTAAATTGTTCAAATTTAAAGTAAAAAAGAAGACAAAACAATATAAAGGAGAGGCAACCAATGATTAGACTAATAAATAAATAAAAAGAGCACAAGCGAGTAGCAGCCTGTTGGTATACCATGCAAATGCTAGAAAATTTTGACTCATATCTAGGTTGTAAAAAGATAGTTTCAACCCTCATACAACAATAATTGGTGGTCGTTAAATGTCTTTAGTGACTTTTAGTTAGTGACCTTAAAAAAGTACTGTTAAGAATTGTCGCGGAAGGTGTTAGCAAAAATGCCGCTAACTATATTTAGTGACCCCTCGGTGTGCGGTAACGGGGTAGTATGGGGTTTGCTTGTATTGTACTCCATTTATTACTAAGTGTTTATTTTGTTTAGGCCTCCTTGTGAACGGAGTCTTGAATAGCCAGATTTGTTGCATGAGGTTGCCAATGGATTGCTAAATGTGCCGCGAAGCATGGTGTGTGTGGTTATGCTGGGTACGTAGGTCGATGTCGTTTGGAGGGCGGAAAGGAATGGCAGATTGTTCCTCCATCAATGGGCGTGGTGGTGCCGCTGGGTTAGAGAAGGTGCATGAGTATGTTCAAAAGGGTGTTTTTCCTCTTCTCTAATGTTGTCTGTCCCCTCCCTCTTTTTGTACAGAAAGGTTGGTTGGATAGGATTTGGTGGTGGTGGGTCTCACTGCGTGGGTCGAAGGTTTTGAAGAGCTCCAGTTGGGCGGGCTGCTGCGACAGTGTATTGCTTTTGGGAGGTTTAGTGGTGGTCTTTGGCGTTGTTTGTGGTGGTTGTAGTTTCGTCAAGGTCCCAAAAATTGGAGGTGCGTCCAGTTGGTTGTGGTGTTCAACAGTGGGCGAAGGTGGTGTGCAGGACTGCTGGTGATTGGCACTTCTGGCATTGCCACCGGCGACAATGACGCATGGGCATAGGCATGGCCGTTTGTGGTGGCCTTCGGGCATGGGGTCTTGGGTAAACACGTGTCAAACAAAGAGGTGAGTGACTTTGTTAGGTTTGTTGGATTGCTGGGCCGATAAGTGAAGCTAGTGTGGTTTGTTTGGCAGGCGGCAGGGTTATCTTTAGACCTGGCAAACGGGTCTAAAATCCGGTCGGGTACGGGTAAGAACGGATCGGGTAATTTATACCCGGATTTTTTCGGGTAGGATTTTTTAGGAACCATACCCTACCCGCGCGGGTAGGGTATTACCCGCGAGTAATAACCAAATTTCTAATTAATTTTTTTTTAATATAATCAGATTTTTGTTACTGTTAATGTTGGTTAATGTTAGGCAGATTTTTCTTTTGCCTCTTTTTTGCTAGCATACTTCATATTTTTTGTATTTGTTAACATAATTTCCAATAACACGTTAATTATTAAATACCTTAAAAACCAATAACAATTAACAAGCATCCATCTACTGATCTACCGCACCACCCAAAAATCCACAATCCAAAATAATGGAAAGTAAACCTTAACAATCCAAAATACAATAAATACTTAACACAGGTACAAGATCACAGCCATAAAACCATTTAGCTTCTCGATTGACAGTCGATCCGTGACTGACTGAGAGAAGTTCCGTGTCTGTGACTAAGGTTGAGAACTGGGGAAGAGAAAGAGTTGCGGCGGCGCAGGAAGGAGACGGCGGCGGCGCAGGAAGGAAACGGCGACGGATCTGTGGCGGAGCTGGTCGAAGACATTCCCCGGCGATTCTGCGGCGTAGCTTGGTCGTCGATGGAGAGAGCTGCGCCGTGAGAGAGAAAGAGCGAGAGAGAGAGAGAGAGCCGTCGATCGAGAGAGAGAAAGTTCAGAGGAGGTAGGAGCGGCGCAAGAGAGGAGATAGAGAATGAGTGAATGAAAATGAACTGAAACCCTAGACTTCCTTATATAGTTAAAAAAAATACGGGTAACTCGGGTAAACCGTATCCGACCCGGCTCGATCCGAAAATAAACGGGTCGGTTCGGATACGGGTCTGATTTTCACGGGTCTACAAAATATATACCCGTACCCGGGTTTTTTGGCCGGGTACGGATCGACCCGCGGGTCCGGTTCGTTTTTTGCCAGGTCTAGTTATCTTGTTTGTTTGTTCTGATCCAATTCCTAAAAAAAAATACAAAAAATTTATTGTCCTTGATTAACTTGTTCGTTGGGGCCAGCTTGTTGGCCTTTATATTATATTATTTATCTTTTTGTGTGCTTTTCCTTTGTAGGCTATTTTTTTTTCATTATAATGCCTACTGAATAGAATGTCATATGTGTACGTGTGTGTGTCTATTTCTTGCGTAATTTGGCTGCTTTATAGTCTTCTCCATGTGTATATATATTATTTTCGTCATAACCAAGCCAAAAAAAAACAAAGGACTAATTGCAAAAAAATACCCCTATAGTTTAGGATTGTTGCAAAAAGACCCCTTATGTTACCAAAGTTGCATAAAGACACATGAAATTACAAAGGTGTTGCACCATAAAATTTCCGTAAGAGATTGGTAAAAATATCTAAATTGCCCCTCTATATAAATGAGAATGGCACGCTCTTTTCACTTCTCTTTTCCTGAATGGCCACGAGGATCGAATTCTCCTTCTTCACGAGATCCCTTAGATCTGGACATCAAATAAGTCCACGAAGGCCAGCTGCCTTGGATAGATGGCAGGCTCATAGCGCGCACACGTGGGGATCGATGGGGCTAGCAGCCACGCAAGACGTTGATGATTTACCCTATTTGCACAAACTTAGATCTAGGGCTTCAATCGCACATTGTGATTTACAACCCTAGATTTTAGTTTGTGTAATTATGGTTCGAATTGGCCGCAACGGGATTAGGGTTCGATCTAAATTTGGGGGTTCGATTAGGTTTCGATCTAAGTTTGGGGGTTCGAATTGTTGTGCGATTGGTTTGGGGGTGTTGGCTACAGCGGGACTAGTGGTGATGGCAGTTGCGGCATTCGGTGGTGATGGTGGCGATGAGATTGGGTGGGTTGTTGGTGGCGATGGGATTGGGTGCAGCAGTTGACGGCGGCGGGATTGGATAAGGCAAATGGTGGCGCCGGTTGTGGGTAGCGCAGGTAGCAAACGAGGTGGTGGAGGCGGGATTGTGGGCGGCGCACGGTGACAGGGCAGGCGGCTGCTAGGCGCACAAGGCTGGGGTGGTGGTCGCGCTGGTTGTGGGTGGCGCAGGTGGCAGACTGGGGCAGTGGCGGTGAGGGTGGCGGCTAGGGTTTGGTTTTGGTGGAATTGAGACTTGTTTGGGAGAGATAAAATGAGGGAGGGTACTTTAGTCTTTTTAATATATAAATTTTACTACATGTATTTTTCAAGAGCGTGAAGAGCACGCTCCATTAATTTAGATGAGTTTTCTAATAGCTGCAACAAAATAAATGCTAGATGGAGGCCTTTGCAACTTTTGTAACAATATGGGTCTTTTTGCAACTACCCCAAACTACATGGGTATTTGCTGCAATTATCCCAAAAATAAACCAAGGCATATGTCTCAACAAAACATGACCCCTCTCTCCCTAGGATAACTGCTAAAGTCGCCACCCTTTTGGCGCACGGCAGAGGGGGAGAGCTGGGGTTGATTTTCTTGTTTTGTTTCCATTTTTTCTCTTTGTAATACCTTTTTCCGACCTCACCACTTTGCCTCGGGATTTAAGTGGATCTTTCGGTCTGATGATGTTTTTGTTTACTCACTTTACTCTCGAATGAACTGCTCAGGATCAAGAATTTGAGATTTTGGGATCTTTTAGCATGTGATATACATGTATCTAATCCATGAGGAAGGTGTTATCTATTTCATTTCGAAAGTGGTCGGTTTGGTTATTAGATCTCTTTCGCATAGGCAAAAACATGGTTCTGAGTATGAAGCTTATCTCAAGATGCATTCTTTATTTATTCCTTTCGTAATTAGGGAGTTCGATCCACCGAGAAGTAAATTTGAGGCGGGGCATGATATGGTCTTGTTCTTTGAGGGTATCGCATCTTGATGATCATCGTATCCATTAGATGGGTTGTTAGACCGTTTCAGGTGGTTTGTTTCATTGGAACAAATTTTGGCTTTTACCCTAGTTGTAGCAATCTTCCTCAATTCTGTATATAGTGACAATTAATAATCACTAAATATTTCTTGTGATTTTTCTACTAGCATTTTCAGCGATAACTCTTAATAGAAATTTTTTAGCATCATTAAATAAATGACACTAGAAACATTTAGCGGCTATTTATTATCACTATATGGGGAGTAGGTGGAAGATTCCTTCAACCCGGGTAGTAACTAAATTTTTTTCTTTTCTTAATTTGTTGTCCATCTTTTCATTTGGCATAAAGGAAAAAAAATATTCTACATATTTATATTTTCCTAATACTCCCAGCACACACTTTGGTTTGTCGTGAGTAATGAATCCAGTAATGGAGGCCCAAATGTTGGCTTATGACACATTCGGAATAGGCCCAATCCTTGCGAACCAAGATACCTAATGGAAAATCAGAATTTAAAGGCCATTTTTCCAATCCATTTTCTAATAGTGTTAACAAGATGCTTGTGGCATGAGAAAATCTTCTATGGTTGTTTAACGCCACCTCAGTAGCTTAGGTAGCATTACACAATCACTCAAAAGACAACAATTGAACTATCACATAGCCCTATGTCTAGTTGGATTGCCATAATTAACCCTGGTTACGTAAAACAAATTTTTTTAGAGATACAATTTTTTGCCTAAATTCTGAAAAGCTCGCTTATATTTTAAAAAACAAAGGGCAATGATTGTTAGTATCGTGCCAAATTTTTTGCAGCAAAAGTTGCCTACAACTAGAGGTGTTAAAGGGCCGGGCTCGGCCCGGCCCAGTCATGGCCCAAAGGGCCAGAAAATAGGCCGGGCCATTTTGGGCTTCGGGCCTTGGAAACCGGGCCAGGCCCAAAGCTAGGAAATGGAGGCCCTGTCCAGGCCCAAGCCCTAGGCCCTAACTTTAGGGGCAAGCCCGAGCCTATGTTTTTTTTTTTTATTCCTATTTTGTATTGCATTTCCAACATTCCATTCCCAGTTCTTTTCATTCCATTCTCAGTTCTTTACAGTTTCTCGCCAAAGCGAACGTATGTTTGTAATTTACAAGTCGGATTTTTTTTTGCGAACTCGATCTTGGATTTGAATAACTGATGCCTCTCTCTCAAATTTTTCACTAAACGTAGATAATTGAACGTACCCCTCCTTGTTTCATCACCACCCACCGGTTACCATGACCACCACCATTACAAACAGTCAAACAACAAGGTACCCACCACCTTCGCCATCATACACCACCGTTAACGACTTACCAAGAACGTACCGACCACCACCTTCGCAACGCCGCCATCACCAACACCCATCACCCATCACCCACCACATGCCATTATCAGATTCATCATATCTCTAAAAATTTTCACTCAAACATACCTTTAGCTTTGCATTTTACGTAGTTTTAGGTATCTCATTTGAAGTATGAATCATGAGACCACTTTTACCATGAACTTTTTTGTGCTTTCTGGAGTTATGTTCCCCATTTTCATTGCTTAAATTGTGTTATTTCTAGTTCCTAGACATACAAACATATATTTTCTCTTCATAATTCCATGAAACTAATATAGATGAGGATTGCAAGTAAAAGTAGATAAAGAAGTAGGAACTATCATCATGAGCTGAAAAGAAATGTGCATGTCCAAAAAATTAAATAAAAAGAGAAAAATATGAGGTAGAGAGAGAATGACGCGTGAGAAAGAAGGGGAAAGAAAAAAAAAGTAACTCAAAATGGTTTAGGGCCAGATTTAGGGTCAAAGGGCCGGGCTAGAATAGGGCCTAAAAGAGGGCCGAGGCCGGGCCTGACCAGGGCCTTTTTAGGGCCGGGCTGGGCTTTTTTGGAAAATTTAGCGGCCTGGCCATGGCCCTATGGACCAGGGCCGCACTGTTCACCATTTAGGGCCCTGCCAGCCTGGGCCGTTTTAGGGATTGGTCGGGCCGGCCCCCAGGCGGCCCGGCCCTTTTGATATCTACCTACAACAGCCCAATGCTTGAAAGATGATTCGATGGAAATCATTGAACTTTTGTTTTTCCTTTACCGGATATTGTTCGAGGTAGTCCATTTGGTGCAAAATTTTGGTTAACTGATAAAAGAATATCTTCAAACTTCGCTCTATTCAACAAAACTGCAGCCAAGTTCATTTGCTAAATATTCATGAAGTTTGCCGATCAAATTCTCAAAGAAGAAAACGTAAACTTTACTTTTGTAGCTTCTGCAATTTCTTTTATAGGTTTCTTTCTAGATTACCTAAGAAATCCAAATGATCTATTTATGTTTCTTTCCACCAGTAATCAAACCAATTGCAGCACGAGTATCAGCATACATGCCCTAAAGTCCTGCAAAAGAATCAATGATCAAAAGATTAGTACATGCGAGAAAACAAGTAAACAATTATGATCCAATTCGTTCCATATCAGATCAGGAAAAAGTATGAAACCCAAGATATGTTTTGACAAATGAAAGGAATGATGAAGAGTTGATTCGATATGAGAAACCAGGTTTCAAGAACGCCAAGAATTACTTACCAAAAGCCTTTTTCTTTTATGAGACTATTGAAGGTTTAGTCAAGAAACTTAGAGTAAGATCTGAAGACAGCCCACGATCTCACACATCGTTAAGTTGTCAGGACGAAACTGGTTTTCATACACCGCCCAAGTTGCTAAGTACGTTGCTGAATTGGCGTTAAATAATCACAAAATATTTTCTCGTGTTGCACGGGTTAAGTTACTTCATCTTAGGAATGGATGAAAAATAAAAGAAGTTAATTCCATTTTAGTTGCGAGGTCAGAGATCAAAATTCCCATGTAATCACTTCAACCACAACAACCACCATCACCAATAATGTGCTACTGTAACTAACATGGCTGCCACCTCCACTACCACCACTACAACCGGCTGGCACTACAACCATTGTGCCAACATCACCATAATCAGCACTTGTTATGTATACTAAGGATCATTGATTGATAGGTGGCTGGTGCAAGATGAACGAAATTAAATATTTACTTCAAAATTCCAAGAGAACATGATTGACCGACCTAACCCATTACAGTGTCCAATGGCCACCGCGGTTTTTATATCAAGGTGACAAATGTACCAATTTCAACATCAGGCTCAAGTGTTTAGCATAAAAAGTAACGGCAGAATAGAGGCATGACTTGCCATTCAAAATTGACACAGTTGGTGTCACACCCAATCCTTCTATGAACCTTCCGGTTCTCTTTCATGTCGTATAACTGTCGAAGTGGTCTCTCTCTCTCTCTGTTGCTGGAGATTTCACCTTGTATTACCACCTTCTTAGCAGTTGCAATGAGCCTTGAAAGTGGAAGCAATCTGTTAGGTTACAGCTTCCAGCGCTGGCCTTCTGATCTAACATGAAAGTCAGCACTTCCTTTTGTTTTCTCTAGTACGTACCACATGCAAACGTAGGAATTCCCTGCAGATACTTCTGCTGCTTCTTCTTCTTTTTCCCCGGAAACACCTATCGTTTACCAAGCCATAGCCGATCGGTGAGGTTTTTATAATCAGCAGTGCATCATCTAATTCAAGTTCTTGCAGTGGTTATTATCGCCTAAAAATGTTCTTTGTAAAGACCTAGTGTAGTGGGTTATGTAAGTGCAAGTATTGCCAAAGTTTGGTGCCATAATGGCCATTTAAAAGCTCAATTTTCCCATGAAAACGCAACATAAAGCATTAGGTGCCATATATATATATCCTCTTCTCCCTACACAATCACCCCCCTCCAACCACCCCACCCCAGAGGAGGAGTAAAAGGTAGGCGGTGTAATGAGCTAGGCTGGCTTGCACAACTCTTATTACTCGTACACGGGAAATTAGAAGTCGGAATAAGGACTATCTAATTCGAAATAAATGTCCATGACGGCAAATCCCAGGGTGACCAAGTTATGTACCTTAATGCTCGATACTATGCTGATTTATATCACTTGAAAGACATTGGTACCATTTGTTTCAATCGGATAGTAACCCCTGTGGCTAGTGGGCTGACGCCTTATTCCATTAGGAATCGAAGAGAGAGAGAGAGAGAGAGAGAGAGAGAGATCTAAGCATGAATAAATAATCGTCTTGATATAAGATCAGTCACCAAATTATTTAAAGTTGGACAATGCATGCTCCGCGTTCGATCAATCTTCTATCACGTTCTTGCTTTCTTTCTACGTTGTTATTATTATAATATGCATCGATTTCTTCTGTTCAAATATTCTATTTTTCTTTGTGTTAAAGTTTGGTGTCCAATTCAAACTTAAGAAGAGGAGATCCCACCATATATAAGACCTAATCTTAAACTTTATTTATAGTCAATGTAAAACTTAAGATTGCACTTTATTTCGACGAACGGACGGCTTAAGATTTGAAGGATTAGAAGCATTCACTAGCTAGGTCATCCTTCACGTCAAAAGACCGATCTGAAATTTGTTCATGGGCTAAAACAACCAAAACCACCTCCAATGTTTTGTTAAAAACGAATTGGACATGGAAAGGTCATTACGGAACTAAAAAATAGAAAATGCAGAACAATAAAGTATGAGAATCTACTTTAAGTCCTTTGTAATATGATTGACCAAGTGAACATGGCCTTCAAGTGCGGTCAAACTAATTCATGTTTAACATCTAGTTTTCTTGGAGGTAGAACAGATATAGTCGACAACAACTTCTGTTGCATAGAAACAAGAAAGCGACGCTTGACCTCTTTTACTGTTTTTATTTTATAATTATTGGCAGTTTTTCTAAAGGCGAGGCCTTGGAATCGCAATATATTCATTTCGAAGCAATATTAGTTTTGATTTGATGTACAATGTCTTGACAAAAATCATGAAAATGTTGATAACAATAAAACTTTAGGCAATGGACTTGGCCTCGTAAACAAAGAAGAGACACGGTGATGCTCTTGTCGTAAAATATAGGCCTGACCAATCACCAGGATATTCACACGTATCTCTTTTACAAACAATCTCGACCACTATGTATGACACGTCAAGTGATGACATGGAAATTTCGGAGTGATAAAATTATCTACGTTTGAGACATAGCTGGTTGGCTTTGTAGTCTTTCGAAGAGCATCTTGTGCAAGAGAAATTTAGACGTGAGATACGAGAATATAAAACGTTAATCTTTTAATGTTATGGAATCTCTTTATTTTATCAAAATTTACCCGTCTATTATACCATGTCATCTCTTTCACCTCTATATTGATAGAGATGGCGACAATATTAAAAAAAATTACGACAAAAATTGAATTTCTAGTAGAATGGAAAAGGTACGGGCCGGTTTATAGTTATAATGCATTTTGTTTAGTTACTTGACCTGGCCTTGGGTACCTGAGCTAGTTAACGTAACAACTAATGTACTGTAATTAGTATTTGTACGAGTTGGGGTGGCTAGGAAGAAAAGTCTGTCTTAAACTAATTAAGGTGTAAAAACTTGTTCGTATAGTACTAAGCCATTGCGGCCTTGGACACAATTTCCAATTTTAATCGATTGCGTCGGCATTTGACTTGTGCCTTTCCCATGATCTGAAGCGCATCTTGGACATTCCGACATTGCAAAAGTGGCACCTAAGTTCCATTTTTCAACCCTCCCAATCGAACTAATGCCATCCCCCACCACCACCCCAAAACTATCATTTTTGAATTTAGTCCCATCGATCCCACGTTTGACCCAAAAGGACACACAAAATTCACATGATCAATACAAAATCTTACCCTTCTGATCGCAATTGAACGGCAATAGATGCGTGTACGATTTATCGTTCACTTCATAGCGCGTAAGATTCGAACGATAAATCGAATTAACAGCGAAAAACTTTCAAGCGTATAATCATGGATGTACATTTATTTAGTACTACTAAGGACATGGACTAACCAAACCATGTCCATATATATAACAGCTAGCCAGCTTGTGCCACCACCTTGCATTTCCACCTTTGTCTCCTTCAAAACTCATTCTAGCTCCCTCTTCAAACATGAGCCGGTTTTGCCTCTGCATCTTCGTTTGCTTTCTCCTCTTCTTTAGTACTCCGAGGGTTCGCGCTGTCCGGAAGAATTACGTGGTTTCCGGCACTCCGTCTACCGGAACACAACAAGTGTTTTATGCTCCTGTAAGTTCTGATAATCACCCAACTGCTGGAGACTTTGAGGCGGAGAAGCGGAAGGTCCCTACAGGATCAAATCCGCTGCACAACAGGCGGTAGCTTGATTCGTCCGGAGGTTTTAGAAGAGTTTGTTCTTTAATTCTTCTTCTCCTTTTGGTTTTCCGTCATTAGTTAGATGCTACACTATAAGTAGAAGATATACATATGTCCTAAGTATATGTAGTCGTCCACTTTAATGTTAAACATTGGTGATTCACAATCTTTTTCTTCTGAAACATATTCTGAATCACCAATTGAGATTTTGTACAGAAGGTAAAGGATATGTTTGTCTTTCATAAGTCTCCTGCTATACTTGGTTCGCACCCCTTGGAGATTGTAGAAGATTTTAGAGATTTTCACTAGATGCCCTACATGCAACAAAGGATTGTACGCTACACTTGCCTAATAGTAATATTCTTAGGTTTATCTTCTTCTTTTTACGTGTGAAAACTTGGATTCTTTGCCTTTGTGTTTGGGTGGCGACTTGGCAAAGAATAGTCAAATTAAGTAGGTTGTTTTAAGTTTGGAGTTGCAATTAATTAGTTTTTATGAATCCAAATGCAAGATTTCTTTGATAGATGCCCCAGTATTGAATTAATGCTTTCCCAATCACTGAAGCAGAAATAACCATCAAACAGCTATTCGATCATGAAGTTTTCTGAATGGCACTTGTAATGCATGATGTCAAATGGCTCCCCACCAAGTTCTGCCAATGAAGTAGTGAATCGTCGCTATAAACAGCTCTTTTACATTGTTTTTCTATATTGATGATGATTTTTAGTGACATTTTTTGTCAAACTTAGCGACGATTATCACCACCTGGGCATTGAAGCTACTCTAGTTAAACCGAGTTCAGTAGGCTTTGAGTCAGCATGGACCCCGAATTAAAGAGCTGGTATTAAGACCCATTATTTTCATACAACCACCATGCACTATGAATACCCTCCTTTGCATTCATACAAAAGCAGTGTGAATTTGTGGTTCTGAGTTCTTACTTTTGATGCTCTAGATCTCTGCAATTAACTGCGTGCTTGGCGTAGTAATACGTCTTGGCTCTTGTTGGTACTCTAGTAGAAAAAAATTGGGTGATTCGATATTGATTCTTGACCACCATTCAGTTCAATATAATGTAAAGTAAGCCCTTGATCCCTTCTTTTGTCTGCCTTCTTAATATAATGATCCTAAACGGTCAGCATCAATAATTCAAATTTGTGTAATATCTACTCATAGCACGTGTTAAAGTCTGGTCTCCAACACAAAAGCATGTGTATAAGAAACAGATCCAACATTTATTTCTAGCAAATGTAGACTAAAATTAACTTAACACTCGCCCCTCGCGTGAAACATGGAATTAGGCGATAACCAAGAACATCGTGAATCCCGGTCTGAAGTACGGCATGAGGACGAGAATAAAGAGTCTCGTCCCAAATTACGGTATGAGGATGAAAAAGTGGGCCTAAAAGTTGTTGTCCAACCCAAAAACTTATGCATAAGAAGAATAAGTTCACTGATTAAGAAAAAAGAAAGAACGAAGAAGGAAAACAAACCCACCAATTATTTTCAACGGAACTTAATATATATATATAAAATCTAAAAACAGGAGTGAGGCCTATGAATGTGATTCAATTAGGTGCTGAGGCTACGGACAACAAGGTGTTAATGCACATACTCGTTAGTGGTACTTGTTGACGCCCCACTTGCTTGTGTGTGCGGGAGCGTATAATTATGTTTTCTGATGGGAGGATGCTATTTCAACAAATTATTACGTAGTTGAATTAATACCCTCCATTACTCTCAGGTCAATGCATAATGTTAGCCCCACCCACCATTAAAATGCATGTGAAAACCTGTCAGGGGCAAAAGTGTCCCTCAACTTGTAACTGGATATGAACTTGAACTGAAATGATACACAGGACCCTAACTGGATATGAACTGAAATTAGAGTTCTTTAAAACACAAACGCAAATTGGTAGTTGATTTGTTGAATGTTACCTCTTTCGTCGTGAACTGACCAAATCGAACATAATGACTGCGTTAGGTAGGTATCAAAATTCGATATGATATGGTACATAGACATGCTAAACGTGAGAAGTTAGGAACACGTAACACGTACAAATTGGTCATGCTAATACGATATTCAAGTTAAGAAGTACAGTTAGGTTCCTCGTCTAACTTTGAAGCAGAGTAAAAGGATTCATCAACTAGCTAGTAATCCATTGAGCCTATGTAAGAAGCTATTCATCCTTCCAACAGGGTGGAGTCGGAATTTGCAAGCAAGGGGATCAAATTAAAGGAGATTTTCTTCATCCCTTTTTATTCATGGCATTACAAAAGAAACTATTAGGTGGTGGAGGATCAACGATGCCGATCATTCAGAGTTGCTGAATATAGATGGATGCCGATCATTTCAAACAGCATATTGCTAAACTATTAGGTTGGGTTGAAACCCAAACCATAGCATTTACTTGGGTTATCTTTTTTACAAAAAGTTCAATTTGAATCGGGTTGAGAACTTTAAAAAAAAAACTCAACCCGTCCAAACCTCTACTTCTAATCAATCAGCTCTTGATCCTAATTAAATAGTGAAAAAGTAACGATAAAAAATTATGTAGTCTTCCCTCCAACCTGAAGAAGGACCCGACAAATTTTAATAATGGATCAAAGAATGGTCTGCCTTTCAGTAGATGGCCGCCGTTCCCTTCTCCGCCCTAGAATTCTTTGTCCAATCACCCCAAAGGAATTTAAGTAATTGATGTTGACTAATAAGGCGTTAAATAACAATCCAGCCGACTTCTAATACCAAAATGATAACTGCTTCTTTGAAAGTAAGACACCAGCTGTTGAGGTGATATAATAGTGCTCTTCTTATTATTTTGGAAAAGGATTTCCTCTTCTCCAAGGAAGAAGAAACTTTGACCGCCAACATGATATAAGTCAGGGCACATCTGGTCATTGACTAAACTCTAAAGGCCATTTTATATTTGGAATGCCCATTTCTAAATTCATTGATGTCAAGCAAGTGGGTTCCCAGTAGATGCGGAGGTGCGACAAGGAGTACAGTACAAGTTACAAGTTAGATGTCAAATATGTTGATATGAAAAAAATATTTTGTGGTTATCTAATACCACATTATCTGTGATGGTAAAGTATAATTGCTAATATGCCAACTGAGCAAGCTTGAGAGGTAGTGGACCAATTTTCCAACTAGATAATAATTTTAACAATGGTTTACCATGATTACTGTGGAATCATGCATGAAGTTCGAATTTTAGATAAAAAATTTAAATTGCCCGCCCAGTTTTTCGCCATTTCTTGAATAATTTTGGTAGGATTATTTTTTTAGGTTTCTCTCCACTTTCATTTCTCACTCTCTCCTCTCTTTATGTTATTCTCGTTAGCCGCATCTTACATTTCCTGCTACAAATTGCCGGTGACAATAGATGCAACCAAATCGGACGAGGCTCAGATTTGGCAATACCAACGTCTCGAGAACACACTTCATTTACATGCACATCTCACATCTTCGACAAATTTGCATCCTAGACGACAACCGAACTCCAAAAGCTACTATCTTTTTGGAGGAATTTGAAAACTTCATCCTTTGTTGCTCTGTTTAGGACAGAAAGTAGAATTTTTTTTGTAATGGAAGATAGAAAAAGAACTCCTTCAGAGCTCAAAATTCTGTATAATATATATGTACAGTTCATTATGATGTTTTCATGTTTTGCTTGGTTGTAACGTGTTTGATAATATGTTTACAAGAAATGTATTTCATGATCCGGCTTTTCTTGAGCATCTTGGCATATTTGCTACCAAACTCTGTAGTAATGGCCACCGCTCTTTGTCGTAGTCAATATGCTGCTCCGTTTTTTCCTAATTCTTTCGGGAATAGTCTGTCACTATAAATTATGAAATTTAGACGGGCAAATTACACAAAATGTACCTAATGTTTATTTTAATTATATACAACTTTTATTAACTTTGATAATTATACTCTGCTCCCTAAGATTTGTACCCCATTTTAAGGAGCTACACACATTTAACGGAAATGCCAATTCCGTTAAAAGATTCTCTTACAGTCCGTTTGAAACCAATTCTTTTAGGATTTGAATTTCAGATTTGGAATTGGATTTGAAATTCTATTCACTTTTTTTTGTTTGGAACAAAAGAGAATTCAAATCACGGAATTCCAATTTTGTGTTTGAAGAACAGAGGAAATGGAAAGATAATACATTTTTAGACAATTATATCCTTGACTTACAATGAAAAATAAATTACGGTAAGTGGTTTCAAGTGTGCTAGTGCCACCACATGGTGGTGGTGGTGGTGGCGGTGGTAGTGACAGCACTGCACGGGGTAGCAACATCGACGGTGGAAGTGATGTGGTGGTCAAGTGATAGTAATGATGGTACTGGTGGTATTGAGGTGTAACTGGTGGTCGTCAACTGACGTTAATAGTGATGCCAATGATAGTAATTGTGGTGGTGGTGGCAATAGTGGTGGCGACGGCGACGGCGGCAGCGGCGGCAGTAGTGATGTTGGCAGTAGTGGTGGTGGCAGCGGTGATGGTGGTGGTGGCAGCAATAGTGATGGTGGCAGTAGTGGTGGTGGCGACGATGGTGGCAATAGTGGCAGTAGTGGTGGTGGTGGTATAGGTGGTGGCATTATTGGTGGCTATGGTGGCGGTGGCGGTGACAGTGGTTGTGGTGGCAATAGTGGTGGCGGTGACAGTAGTGGTGGTGACGGTGGTAGTTGTGGCAGTACTAGCGATGCTGGTGGTGGCGGCGGTGGTGGCAGTAGTGGTGACAACGGTGGTAGTTGTGGCAATACTGGTGATGGTGGCGGCAGCGGTGACAGTGGCTGTAGTGGTGGGGGATGCAATGGCGGTGGTGGTGGCAATAGTGGTGACAATGACAGTGTGGTGGTAGTGGCAGTAGTGGTGGCGACGGTGGTAGTTGTGGCAGTACTGGCGGTGTTGGCGGTGGCGGTGGTTGTAGTGGTGGTGGCGGTAGTGTTAGCGTTGGTTGTGGCAGCAGCGACAGTGGCAGTAGTGGTGGCAGTGGTGGTGGTAGTGATCGTGGTGGTGGCGGTGGTGGTGGCAGTAGTGGTGCCGATGGTGGTGGCAGTAGTGGTGCCAATGGTGGTGGCAGTAGTGGTGCCGATGGTGGTAGTAAAAGTGATGTGGCGGTAGCGACAATGAAGATGGTGTGGTGGGTTCATTGTTGGAGAGATCTTGAAAAAGGGTAAGATAGGTAAATAATTACTTTTAATTCAAGTAAATCGAAATCCCATGAAATCCAACCATTTTTCATCATTTTACACTATGGAAACATGTCCAGTAAAATCCCGTGAAATCCAATTCCAAATCCTTTTTTTAATATTCCAAACAACAAAATGTGAGGATTTAAAATGAAATCCCATGGTTCTAAACACACTCTTATGCTCCACTTTTTGCTCTTTCTATACCCAAAATACCCTCAACCCCCAATACGCTTTGCCCATCCATATGCCAAGATCCATTTCTGGAACCCATCATCACCGGCAAACAGTGGTAGAGCCAGAAATTTTTTCTAAGGTGGGCATCGAATATCAAAGGATAAATCTTGAAAATTAATATTCGAGTTCCACTTAAGTTATTTGAGCTTTATTTTTGTCGCTAAAGTGGCTATAGAGCGACATATTTAAGGTCTTTAGCAATGAATGAAGAGTTTAAATGGTAAAAAATTAAGTTCAAATATCACTCTTCTCGATAATCAATTGTTTCCAGAACTTTGAGAAACTTGTGATGAATGTTGAACACATCAAGTCATAACTCCCAAATCCTACACTTAGACATGGTAAAAACTTAGCAAGATCAGAAATGAACATAGAGCAAACTCAAGCAAAGCCCAGCTTTCCTTGTAATGTTGGTAAAATCCAGATAGGCGGTGGCTTGTCCCTTGTCCCAAGTATCTAGAGAACAATGCATTCCGAAATTTCATCCTTCAGGTTGAAGACACCCGTATATGTTGTTTCTCGAGAGAAAAGATGATAAAATATATTGGGCTTCTCTAAACAATAGAAAAGATTTAAGATAAAAATGAATATACAGAAAATTACTTTTGGCAAAATCTAGGAATTAATGGAATTGCAAAGCTATAAATAAAATTTTTGAGTGGAACATGTTGATATAGAAGAGAGAGAAATGTAAAATCTATATAATTGATTGAATTTCAAATGGCAAAAAGGAATTCAAATCAAATTGAGAGAGAGAGAGAGAGAGTTCAAATCACTGTTACAGAGATAAGTAAACTCAAAGGGTCAAAATAGAAAAGTTCAAACGACGAGTTAAGAAAGTGTCTAAGTAAGCGATGATTCGACAATATTATTTCAGCTTCATCTTTGATTTTTATATAATTAGATGTGAACAAAAAATTATGCCTAGTAGCACCTAAGCCACGATACCGTATGGTGTTAAAACATTTTACATGCTAACAATTAGTCTTTGTCATTGATAAGAGTAGAGTAATAGGAACCGCCCCACACAAAAAAAAAAATAAAAAAATAGAAGAAATTGAATGATCAAACCTGATCTAATTCAAGTTTAACTAATTTAAGTTGTGAAATGTTTGACAAAAATAAGAAACTTATTACAACGACTTTTAAAAGCTAAAATATCAAATAAATTATAATCTAGGAAACAAGGATTACAGCTTAATTATTTTTCAATCAACAGGTTTTACCATGTTAAATATCATATTATCCTTCTTAATTACAAAGACTAGAACATGAACACCGGTCTGATTAGAAATAGAAATGCATCTGGATTATTATATTCATCCTAAAAGAAAGAAAAACATTTGGTTGGACATATTATTTTTCTTTTCTATAAATATTATACAACTATTGCACAACTGTTAACCATAATTACGACAACCAAAATCCCCACACACCGGCTACATTGCTCCCTGACGACGAGCCCACCCCATTAGTACTCTAGCAACTAGACCCACCACCCCTGCCACCTCCGTCCCCTAATCTATCCCTCACATCCCCCAAAATCACCTCACACATCTGTCGCACACAGAGCCATGAACAGTCTCACCACACACGACACACAATACAGTTACACGTGCGTGCACAAAGCATGCCCCCCCCCCCCCCCCCAAAAAAAAAGAAGAAGAGAGTGACAGTTACCAAACATGCTTTTTTCCATTTATGCTCTTTTTACAAAAAATAAAAATAAAAACAATAACATTATCATATGCGACCTAAACCCGTATTCGAGTACTTTTACTCAAACACCATTTATAGTTTAAAAGATAAGATTAAGCTAATTTTAAAATAATTATAATCTAATTCATCTCAATTTTTAAGAATAAAATCAAATAGGCTCTTTCTCCGATTAGTCAAGGTCCAAAATTTGGATGCATCTATAAAAAGGGCTCCCTCACAAATTCAAAATCCAAACTCCGACAGAGAAAAAAAATGAGCTTTCTTGCGGGGAGATTGGCAGCAACTGAGGGCGCCTACTTCTTACAAGAATCCAAACACGCCGTCGCCCGTCTCATCCAGAAGAAGCCTCCACCACCACCTCCGCCTTCCTCGGCCGAAAATGAAACCCTATCGGCGGCAGCGGCGGCGGATGTTCTGCCGGAGGTTCTGAGGCACTCCCTCCCTTCCAAGATCCTCCGGCCGCCGTCCGATTCCTCTATCTCCCAAGCATCCAAATGGGTCCTTCGTTCCGATCCAAGCAACGCCTCATCCGTCTCGCGCGACGCGCTCAACCCTCTTAGGGCTTACGTTTCTCTGCCCCAGGTCACGTTTGGCCCCAAAAGGTCCTTTTTATCATCCTTATCCATGTTATATCTTTACCTGGCTGCATATGATGATAGAAAGAGGAAATTTTAAACCTTTTGAATGAACAGTTTAGGTTATCCGGTTTTGATGTATTGAGCGTGTTTAGCCAATCGGGTTCAAGGCGAATGATGATCGGAGCAGCTGAGAAAATGGGGAATCGGAAAAGGGGAATGCGGGGTTCTATCGGTCTTAGAATTTCTTCAATATTTTTAAATTTTTGTTTCTGAACTGAGGTCTGATATGCTTGGTAGAAAAGAAATTTTATAGAAAAGGGAAATGCATGATCCCATGGATTCAATGCTCGCGAAATTGTGGGCTTTGTTTATATAAATTTTGTATCAATACGCAGGCTAAATTAGGGTTACTATCTTGTTTAGATAAATGGATTTTGCATGATTCATGAGCTTTAGTGTAAAGATTTAGCCAGGCGTTTGATTTTTTGAGATTCTATTTCTACTTCAATTTGTATTACATTGGGATGAACAGGCTATTGCGGGGAGTGAATGCATGTTGCTTTTCAGTTGTTATCAAAAGAATCATCTCTTGTTTGAGTAAAACTTTGTGGAGTATTTCCTCGTAGATATTCTGGTAGAATAACAACTGAAATTGGCTAGTAATTCATTTAAGAAACTAAGCTTTTTGCTAAGACTTTTTTGTGTCATGTCTTCCGTTCTGATCTATCTAGAGGATGTTGTGTGCAGATGGCAGTTGCCAAATGCAGAGAACTCTGTTTTGGCCTCGACAGCTAATGATTCACGCCGTGACAAGTACACAAACGTTAATCCGGATAAACTGAAGGCTGCAGCTGTAGGACTATCTCAAAGTAGGTGTCTATCTCCTTGTTTGTATGCTTTTGCTTTTGGTTGGTCTGGTTCCTTTAACTTTTCATGAACCAAAAATGGTTCTTTGGTTACTGGTCTGTTGTTCAGGACCTTCAGGTCCAGATCATTCTTTCTTTAGCTGAGAGTTATTTGTTACTTCTTATGAATTGCATGTTAAAGAATATAGAATGGAAAGAGAAAGTAACATTACTAAACAAATGTTCTTTTTCAGCCTAACATTCTTGTTGTAGTTCTATGTTGTCTGCAATTGTGTCCCCTTACCCTTAGAGGAAGGGAAGGTAGAATAGAAGTTGCAGCCAACTGAAAAGTAACCAACTCATGCACTACCTTTCAAACAAAACTTTATAGTAAATTAGGTTCTATCCCACAGAAATACAAGTATACTCGGCCCTCATTACTCAATCTGCCCATGAAGGGACTGCGTGAAACTATAGAATCAGCTCCAGGCTGTCTCATCTCAATGGTGTTGAGGGGAATTTTGTGGCCAAATTTTTAGGTAGATATCGCACTTGAGCAAACATTTAAAAATGTAAAAACTCAAAACTCTTGCTCAAACATGCATCTGCTGTTATAATCACTATTGAACATTGTCCATTGTGTGTTATCGACTTATCTGATCAATCTGTGGATATATGTGGTCCTATACTGTGACATCACTGGCTAGGAAGCAATGATAGAAGGGCAACGTGTCCGCATCTCACATGTAGTGGGTATGTATGCTTCAAAAAACACTTCCCAACATGGAGAGGAAAATCAATCAGAAAGAAATAAAGGCGCACCACCACTAAGTGCAGAAAACAAAGAGTTTGAGCTGCACTAATTTATAGGGGGTTCGAAATGCATGCAGGATTAGTTGAACCAGTGACCTTGGAGATACCATGTTAAGTTATCAATACTTGCAAAAGCTTAAGCTAATATAGAATCGGGCCCAACAATGTTATTCTTCCGTCACAACTATCTTTGGACATCCTTTCGTGCTTGATAATTGCTGGGGAATCTGTTGAATAAAGATGATTTTCAAGGTGGGTTATTACACCTTACTTCACTTATTTTTATGTGGCTTGGATTTAAGTACCTCCTTTTGGCCCAGTATATAATAAATCAATTAATTGTTCTGCATATATATGCTTGGAGCTTCTTAATATCTGGCAGTTTTCTTTTTTGATCTTTTTTAATTCACAACAGTTGCAAAGGCATTTGCTGTTGCTACTGCAATCGTCTTTGGTGGAACCTCCATGATGTTTGCACTGGCAGCCTCCAAGCTAGAGCTGCATACCGTAAGTGGCTAACCCTCAACTTTTATACGTTCCGTTACAAGATGAACTTTTCATGTAGTGGATTTATGTACAAAAGTACTAATGAGGCCTCTTTGTTTTTGTTTTTGGAAAAAAGGTATTAAAGCTCCCTATTGCGTGTAACTACGTAGACAAACTACCACTTGGCACCTGTTTAAAAGTCTATGATGTCATAGAGAGAAAAGCGCATGATAAAACTATTGGGTTGTACACTGATTCTGTATACTTCCTTTAGTTGCAAAAAGCTTGGGCAGGACCCTGCGAGGTTCCAGAGCGACGAGCGTCACTAGAATAGTGGGGTTTGGGGGTGGGAGTTGGAGTGTGTTGAGGGGTGGTAGTATCGAGAGAATTCGAGAATCCTGCAAACCAGTTGGATCGTTTCTCTGTCTTTAATAGAAGATACCCTACGCATTGAGGCAAACACATGGGGTATAGAAAACTATAACCATATTTGTTAAGATGATTTTTTGACATCAAGTTATAATGATGCTACATTCAAAGAGTACAATGGAGAAAGTGACGTGAATGAAGTTCTGCTGGTTTGTGGTGTAATCCTAAAATAACCCTACCACTCGATAATTCATATTTGGCTCTGTAAGTCAATGAAATTTTCAAATGGTGGTTGTTCAGAATGTCCGACAGCACCGCTGACTTGGTATCTTTGTCTGGAAAGTACTCTTAGACCTCAAATTTCTGATACAGAGACCGAAATTTCACGAGATTTATTGTTAACTCCTCGGCTCAAGCAGGTAACAGATGGATTTGTGTTGTCATTAAGGGCATTCGATAATTGCAAATTAAAACTCTTATTAGCCTTTTTGCTGTTTTATGACTAGGAAGAGAGGCTGAGTGAATGTCATTTTTAGATATGAGATTTCTCTCATTGTTGCCCTTTTGCTGTTCTGGGAAGAAGGGGCTGAGCGAATTTGATTCTTTTTTAGAAAACCTATCATCTGAATTTGGGTCTCTTTTTTGGGTAGCTTACTTGGTACATATGCCTGAGTACAAGTACGCCCACTGGTAAACCAGACCTGACCACGTTACAAAGCCACATCACAAAGTTATGAGGGAGGAGGAAATGAGGAATTGGGGTGGGGATAGGGACGATAATAGCTCTGTACCCCTGATCGGACATTTACGGTATCAAAGTGTGAGTCTAGAAGTGTGCTCCAGACTTCACATCCATTACAAGATGAATCATTATGACACTTCTCATGACGAAGACCCCACAAATTTACGGCAAAAAAGATGGTAATACCATATCCTAATAGCGACCTAATTAGCTGTGTACATGAAATATCAAAATCACTTGCTTCTCATCATTCAAACCAACAGTTATGCACGGGATAAACTCTCTTTCCCTTTTCCCCCTCTCCTTCACTGCTGAAGATCTATGCTTCTTGGCAGTTTATACAATCCTTGTTGCATGTGTCCATCCCTCTTTAGAAAGGTGTATTTTTTATTTCCGTAACTATGTGACATATTTATGTATGAACTTGTGATAATTGGCAGAGTGATGACATTCGGACTAAAGGAAAAGACATAGTCCAGCCAAAATTTGAGATAGTCAAGGAGCAATTTGGCCCCTTGAGAACTTGGGTACGTAAAATCAGGAAATTTCACCGTGGGCAAGTTAATGTTTAATAGTTTGGTGCTCTTTTCTTGCAAATTAACTTCGACCTTCTTTCAGGCTGAAGGCATGTCAAAGAAATGGCATCTGGAAAGGGGGGAAGGTATTGAAGAGAAGCATCTCATGAAGGAGCTCTCGAAGATACTGTCTCCTAGGACATCCAACTGATTTTCTTGATTTATTTTTCAAAATGCATGTCAATAGTGTTACGGGTAATGTATTGCTTTATTGTTGTATAAAGAATAAATAGGAGAAGAGAGATGGGAATTGAGGGCTTGTATAGAATACAAGTGGGAAGTGCTCCCCTTGTATGAGATCCCTCTTAAGTACAACAATAGATGTCACTCTCCCTCTCTTCCATATACACAAAATTTGGTCACTTCAAGTCTTGCTAAGAAGGAATTCTTGCGTTCATATTGAATTCTTTAGCAGAGTTGCGCCATTGCTTGGTGCCAACGTGGATATCAACTCTGGAACTGAGAATACCCGCACACATAATACCCAATTTCAAAAACACAACACTCTCTGCCGAAAAACTCTCCCCTTTAGACCTCAAAAACACTTGCCTCTTCACCGCCAACCGGCGATCTTTCACCACCGCCGGTTCTTCGGCGAGTGGTGGCTCTGTACATATTAATTACCCGTTTGATGTCTGTGAATTCCCTTTAATCGAGTCTTTTGGTGCTTTTCACGGCCTTGGGGAGTTGTGGTTGGCTGTTGCGCCTGGGCTTGCGGTATGCGATTGGGTGGCATGGACTGCGACTGTGGTTCGGACTGGTGTTTGGGTTGCTGGTGGTAGGCCGTGGTTGTGGTTTGGTTGCCTAGTCTCCTATTTGGGTTTTGGTCTAGGATGGGTTGGGCTTGCCTCCTGGTTTGGGATCGAATTTCTTGGTGGATCACGGTGGGTTGGGCACGGGGGGTTGTGGGTGTCGTGAGTCGTGGTGGTGGTAGATAGGGTGGCCGAGGGAGGTTTTCTTCCTGCTAGGGGTCCCTCTTCTTTTTCTTCCTTTCCCCTCCCTAATACGTCCCCCTCCCCCCTCTCTCGGTTCCTTGTGGGTTGGATGGTATTGGTGGGCAACTCTGTGTGACGCTGGTGTGGGGAGTGGCGGGTTGGAATTGGTGGTTTGTGGGGGTGGATGGCCGTAGGTGGGGTTGTGGTTTGAGGGGTGGTGATTAGTGGCGAGGGTGGTCGGCAATGGCTGTGGTGGTTCTTGGCAACCAGTGGTGGGGTTCGCTGTGGTTGACGGAGGAACGGTGGCCGGCGATGGTGCCGGTACCAGGCTTAGCGGCGGGTAGCGTGGTGCGGTGTGAGGTGGCGCGTGAGCGTGGGGCACGAGGGGCACTTGGTGTGCATGGTTGATAGCCGTGTAATCTGGGCACATGGCTTTCATAGTTGACTTCGTTGCGATGTTCTTCTGTTTTGGGTTTTGTAATTTTTTTGTCTTTCTCTGGTCTTGGGCACACGGGTCAGGTTGTTGTCCTTGTGTATAATTAGTGTCTTGACTTGGGTAAAGTGTACTAATCTTTTATGCAGGTAGTCTTCGATGGAGGTTCGTTGGCGATAAAGCCAGTAGAAGTTCTTTGGCGATCAAGCCGTTCTTGTTTTTGCCGCTCTCGGATATTCAAGGACGCCTGGTGATATGGGTAAAAATATACACATGTGGGAGAGCAACACGTGTCACAAACCAGAGAGTTCTGAAACTGCCCGTGACTTTTGGAGAGGTGGGAAGTGGCATTTACCCACTCTCCTACTCTCCCATTATGGGTAATGATCACCCATCAATTAACTCCCCATAAATCTAATAACTCCTCATGAAAGGGAAGTAACCGACCCTTTAATACATCCCTATAAAATGGAAGTGGAAAGGAGGAATATGGTAAGTTCTAACTATCTATAATATGCTCATTCTCAGTTACTCTCTCAAGACGACTTACTGACTTAAGCATCGGAGACTCCCCGCCGGAGCCCCCTCCGGGGTCCCGGCGCGTCACCGTTTGCTCGTGTTGTGCTTTGCAGGTCTGCTCGTGTGCTTATTTGGTCCCAACCGACGCTCGTTCGGTCTCGGTCAATTTTTGGCCACAACATTTTGGCGCCATCCGTGGGACCGACAAAGCCAAGCAGGCCTAGCAAACATGTCGATAATGAAACGCAAAAGAGGAGAAAACGCCAGCTGAAATATCGTCCGTAGCACCGGGCGGCAATCATGGCGGTCAGCATACCACCGGTGGTCATTGACGGCATTAACACCCAATGATGTTCCTACGAAGTCAAGACCACCGGCACGAAGCAACCTCCACTGCCATCCTCTAGTGCCTGTGCACGATCATCCACTGGTAACAACATCAACAGTGCCGAAAAAATCCACAAGGTGTCTTCTTCTTCGGCCACCAACCCACCGCTCTTGTGACCAACAGCGTCGCACCCCAAGGAACACGTCGCCCAATCGTCGTTCAAACTCCCGATGTCTCACCGTCATAATCTGCGACATCGCGCCAGTGATGCTGCAAAGAAGAAGTGCGGATAAATCTGCCACCGTCAATCACAAAGCAGACAAATTTGCAACTGCCACGACTGGTCAGAGTCACCCGTTGTACAACCGGATAAATAACAACCAGCCACAGTCGGCTGCCAAACGTGACAATAACCACGACCGCGCCGCCGCTGCATCATATTTGCGATAACGTCGAAGACCCCGCCGTTTGATAACCCGGAGAAGATCCAGCACTGCCGTAGGTTCACTTCATTCCGAAGTTAACAGCGACAACTCCGTCGATCACGCATCATCACGATTAGGGGCAAGTTGCCGGCATCAATCCGGCTAACTCCCCATCAATTCCGTCATGTCAAACTCCATGCCACAACCGGAGCATCAACCAATTGCACAAGTGCGGCCTTTTACGATGGCGCACCATCGCAATAAAAAAAAAAAAAATTCAGAATAGGAAGAAGCAGTGCCGAGGCTTATCGGCGCAACCACCAAGCCGTCTGCCGCAATTTTCTGAGGGGCATCGCCGCCAGGTTCGGCCCATTATTGCAGCGGCCACCCATCCGTCCAGTCGACTCCAATGCGACTGGCAGCACTGTTGCCGTCTCAGCCTCGCGACCAAGGGATGCCAGATCCGCTGTTGCACCACTCCGGCCAACTCCACGGCACAACGGCCTCGGCCAAAAGGGCCAACGTCTCTGCAACGACCACCAACTTCGACGACGACGTTCCGTCGTCTAAACCCCTAAATCATCAACCACGGCACCGTCCTCTAGTGGTTTCACCAACACCGCCAGGCAACCGCCACATCACTGTCACATCAAGGGTCGAAACCCGCAACCATCAACGATGTCACGCCAGTCACCACAAGCTAACGGCAATGGCGCCGCTTCACCACAGCCCCCTGACATCGCGCTCTACTTTCGGCCAAACCCCGATGTCGCCACCAGTAGGGGCTGCCTGATCTACGATCGCCACCTCACTCGTGCCCAATCGCCATACCAGTCGCGGCCGACCACCGCCGTGAAGCCGCCGGAACAGCGAAGGCAACATTCAGAAAAAAAAAATGAAAAGAAAGAGAAGAGGAGGATGCCACAGCAGCGCCACCAGGAAACCCGCGCCGTCGAGACACCACCACCGTAACGACGCCGTCGCGATGCCGTCTCACCGGCGCTTGCCAGATCCTCTCCACCGTAACGACGCCGTCGCGATGCCGTCTCACCGGCGCTTGCCAGATCCTCTCCACCGTAACGACAAGCAACACGGAGCTAGGCACCACAGCGCCGACTCTTTCATCGGCCTATCACGATCGTGCCGCCGTCAGCGCCACCGCCGAGACAACAGATCGGCGCCACGGCCACACCACAGTACGGCTGCCCCTCCGGTGACCTTCCAAATCCAATCTACGTGGACTTACACGACGCCGGCGAAGGGTCCACGCTAATTTGACCCTCACGCCTCCGCCGGCCGCGACGCTCACCCCATCGCACCTACGCCACTCCGACCAGCTCCCCGCCGACAGTTCAGCAGCAGAGACTGTCGCCAGACACGCCACTTCCGCCACTACTCCGTCCGAGCCTCAACCGTTGCAACCATCAAACACGCGGCCTTCGTCTGCAATCGACGTCCCCAAGGAGTAAACGGTCAGATCTAGACCCATCGGCAGTGATCGGCGCTGACTCTCGGCAGTTGGTGGCCCTAATGACAATGGCACTGCGGCGACTCCATGGCTGGTCCCCTTTGTGAAGGAGAAAATCGGGCCACAGAACAAATAATCAGGTGCACACTTTCCTTTTTAAGGAATTATGTTTGTACCCATAGCTATGCATATTTATCCTTAAAACCGGTAATTAAGTCTTATTTATATATGCAGCTTATTTGCTTCTTTAAAAGCCTACACAAATGTAGCCTCAATTTTTCGTGTCACATGTTCGTCACTAAAAATAGGCGGCACACGCTGTGTTGTAGGCTATTATAGGCAACCGTAAGCTCCAGCAAGCTTTATATACGTTACGTTTCATGTGCCTTTATTTACGTAGACCTATTTGGTCTGGTATCACCCAATTGCTTCAATTGGTTAAGTACATTTAGGCCATCCGAGTGCTAATAATTTTTTATGCCTCGCTTACATTATGTAATACGAGACATCTCAACTATCTAACCGACAGAGCTATTACTATGAGTTTAGTGCTAAAATATACTGAGTAGTTGCCTTCATCAGTTCATGCGCTCTCTTGCTATATTTTTTCGTGACGTGTTTTCCTGTTACGAGGATTTATAACACACCACACTTTGTACTTGAAGAAAATTTACAGCCCCCGTGGCTTAGATACACTAAGAGCTTCAAAAGGCAGCATCCTGCTTGCCAAGCGTCATATGTTGACTTGTGTATGTTACCACTAACCATGAGAGCATCACAACCTATGATTATAGCTTTGCTAGTACGTCTAGAAAATTTGAGATCTCGTGCCTGTATTCTCATTTGCCACACTATTGCACATCGCTACACATCGTATCGACAAAATGTTGCAACGTCTTTATTAGTCATCTAGTGGCATCCTGCTCTGACGGACTCCACGTCTGCTACTTGCTTGGACAGACCATGGTTCTCTAACTTTATCTGCTCATCTAGCCGAACATATAGACCACACTCCCTAGCTTTATTTACTTGTCTCACCGAGCCGGCAAACAATTGTTCTTTTTAAGAACATGCCTTACACAGTGACTAAGAAGCCACATTTGCATCTATGCCTTCTTAGTCAGGGGGGCTACATGTACATGAGATTATAACCTCTGACACAGAGCTTGCACTCCCCGTCATACGATGGCTGAGCAGCACGACCTGCTCATCACCACTCATGCCACATAAGAGTCTATCAAGCAGTTACAAGCATTGATCAATCGTCCTTCTCGAATGTATCGAGCACTACAAAACCACCACCTGTCAAAGGCAACCTATTCAATGATGCCTCACCTAACCTCTTCATCATTATGCTGAGAGCTTTTGTAAACAACGTCTAAGGTCACCCGACGATAAATTTATACTCTCACCATTTGCATCACAAAGAAGGCCAAGACCATTGTAATGGCAACATCACTTTCTTTTTTTTTAGACGACGAGGAGTACCATCATTGAAAGAATAAATGACCTAAGAAGATATATTACGAGACTCACTCTTAAGTGTTTTAACCGAGCTCTAGCCACTCTTATGACCGACACTTTGGGAAGCTCAGCATGACAGTGCAGGTCATCATCCAGCACCGCTGGTCTAGCCGAACACCCGTACTCATCTCTATAAAGAGCCACCTAAACCATGGCCCAGCTAAGCACTCATACTCTTTCTCGAGAAGTCGTGTAAGCCTCGCAGAGCAGAGATTCTTCGAATTCCTAGCTCACTACTCGCCGGATCGAGCTGAAGAACTCCGATGGACTCCTACGTCGCCAATCCAAGAAAGCGAGCTCCTTTAGGCATTTCAAAGTCTTTCTCGCTCTAAATAAAATAAAGTTCTCCTTATATAGAGATATTATTGCAATCCAATAGCCATGATCTCATGACCTTTAGGACAACCACCATGTGGTGCCATTCGATCAGCATAACGGGGGGCAACTTACCTTTGTACCCCCTTGATAGAAACGATAAAATCGAGTGGACACACTACTTCACTCGAATCCTCTATAAGGCCTCTGCTCCCCAGACTGAGTAGACGAGCTCCTTTAGAGTAAGCTTCTACTCACTAGGCCTTGCATACGAGCACCTCTGGTCTTAGCCTCTGCCGAGCAGACGAGCGCACAGACCCACGCCTCTGCTCTAACCGAGTAGACGAGCACTTTTGGTCTTAGCCTCTGCCGAGCAGACGAGCGCACAGACCCACGCCTCTGCTCTAACCGAGTAGACGAGCACTTTTGGTCTTAGCCTCTGCCGAGCAGACGAGCGCACAGACCCACGCCTCTGCTCTAACCGAGTAGACGAGCACTTTTGGTCTTAGCCTCTGCCGAGCAGACGAGCGCACAGACCCACGCCTCTGCTCTAACCGAGTAGACGAGCACTTTTGGTCTTAGCCTCTGCCGAGCAGACGAGCGCACAGACCCACGCCTCTGCTCTAACCGAGTAGACGAGCACTTTTGGTCTTAGCCTCTGCCGAGCAGACGAGCGCACAGACCCACGCCTCTGCTCTAACCGAGTAGACGAGCACTTTTGGTCTTAGCCTCTGCCGAGCAGACGAGCGCACAGACCCACGCCTCTGCTCTAACCGAGTAGACGAGCACTTTTGGTCTTAGCCTCTGCCGAGCAGACGAGCGCACAGACCCACGCCTCTGCTCTAACCGAGTAGACGAGCACTTTTGGTCTTAGCCTCTGCCGAGCAGACGAGCGCACAGACCCACGCCTCTGCTCTAACCGAGTAGACGAGCACTTTTGGTCTTAGCCTCTGCCGAGCAGACGAGCGCACAGACCCACGCCTCTGCTCTAACCGAGTAGACGAGCACGTTTGGTCTTAGCCTCTGCCGAGCAGACGAGCGCACAGACCCATGCCTCTGCTCTAACCGAGTAGACGAGCACCTTTACAGACCCATACCTCTACTTTAGTCGAGTAGACGAGCTCTTTTAGTCTTAGCCTCTGCCGAGCAGACGAGCGCAATAGATCAATGCCTCTAGTCGAGTAGACAAGCTCCGTTTGTCTTAGCCTCTGCCGAGTAGACGAGCGCATTAAACCCATGCATCTACTCTAGCCAAGCAGATGAGCGCCTTCGGAGTCTCCTAAGCCTCTGCTCGCTAGGCCGAGGCGACTAGCACATTAGTTTGTCTCTCTGCTCGTGCAGCCCAGCAGATGAGCTATTTTTAAGACTCTACTCGACCAGCTAAGCAGAAGATTACATCCATGCTCTCTACTCGGCTAGCCGAGTAGACGAGCACATTTAAGGCCTCTACTCTGCCAATCGAGTAGGCGAGCCCTTCTAAGCCTGTATTCGGCAGGCCGAGTAGACAAGCCCGCCTTTGCCAAACCAAAAGCTTATGCACTCTACCAATGAGTTAAAGATATCATCTTTGGTTAAATTCCCAACGCGGAGCACCCCTTAATAGGGTCCAAAATTTGATGCTAAGTCAATTATCTTGCTTCCACATTCTTTCTCAGAAAGAACATGGAATGGGGGGCAAATGATATGGGTAAAAATATACACATGTGGGAGAGCAACACGTGTCACAAACCAGAGAGTTCTGAAACTGCCCGTGACTTTTGGAGAGGTGGGAAGTGGCATTTACCCACTCTCCCACTCTCCCACTCTCCCATTATGGGTAATGATCACCCATCAATTAACTCCCCATAAATCTAATAACTCCTCATGAAAGGGAAGTAACCGACCCTTTAATACATCCCTATAAAATGGAAGTGGAAAGGAGGAATATGGTAAGTTCTAACTATCTATAATATGCTCATTCGCAGTTACTCTCTCAAGACGACTTACTGACTTAAGCATCGGAGACTCCCCGCCGGAGCCCCCTCCGGGGTCCCGGCGCGTCACCGTTTGCTCGTGTTGTGCTTTGCAGGTCTGCTCGTGTGCTTATTTGGTCCCAACCGACGCTCGTTCGGTCTCGGTCAATTTTTGGCCACAACACCTGGCTATGTGCCGGTCCTTGTCTGTTGTTACTTTGTAGAGGAAGCGGTCGCCTGTTATTTTTCTTTTATTAGACTATATCTTGTACTACTTGCTTATTAATGATATGATTGGTAGGATTTTTACCTACAGTCAAAAAAAAAAATAACTCTGGAACTGAGCAACTGTGCTTCATGTGATCTCCATATGAATAATGTCAATTAGGAGTTGGCTAATTCATTTTTAGAGGCTGATTTATTATTCTCCTTCCTTTTCCAATTTTTTCCTTTGCTCAGAGGTTGTTTGAGATTGATTATAGAATGGTCAAACCTGATTCAATTCAGATTAAATCAGGTTTGAAGGATTTGGCAAAAAAATGTAAGCTGATTAAATTTGCTCTAATGTGCTTAAAACTGATTAAATTTATAATTCTCGTTTCCTTGGATTAAGATTTAATCAGTTTTGGAGAATCAAGTTTGACTAAGAGAATTACTAAAATATCATTACTTTTAAACAGACATTAAATGTTTCATTTCAAATTGAATACACTATATGATAATTTCGTCACACTAAACATGCTATAATCTTTTTTTATCCAAACTCCTTCTACAACTTTTAATCTACTAGTTGAATCCACGTGTGATGCACGTGAACATCAATGTTTTAGAAGATTCATAGTCAGAAAACTTAGTATGCATCACAACGAAAATTAAGTAAGGAATTAATAGAGGTTACATATGCAATTCAACATTTCTATTAGTTGCTAAGCAACCGGCATATGAAAATATAGATGCAAATTGAAATATTTTTGGCCGCGGAATGGATTTTCATAAACATGGCATAAGCATAGAAATTATCTTTTACAACCAAGTGTATAACATTTAAGACCGAAAAATAGGTCAATGCAACAATCTAGCAAGGCATAAAACAACCACCTTCTGAGCTCAAGGGCTAAAATTTCTTTTCTAGGCCTAGTGGTCAAACTTATTTCCATAACCCATCCCTTGTTTTATCGGTCAATAGGAAAATATTTCATCTGTAATAGAGATAGAAAATTTACATTAATTTACATTCTTGCAGCATTAATATAGCTAGCATGTTGGACGTATTGTTAATACCAAAGTGTTACATCTATTAAAGATATAGAGAGTTGTATTTTTTAAACGCTAACTTAGGCTAAATGAGTAATTGACATGTAACTTCAGCGTTTGTCGCTAAAAAGGTATTATGTGGTAATTTCTTAACAACAATGATTAAAATATAACTTTGAAGGCTATCCTTGGTGGCCATGGCTATTTTCGAGTGGCTATGAATATGTTTCTTCAGTTATTTTTTTTTATTATTCACAAATGCTTTTATCTTATTTAATCTTATTTTTGGCTTTTAGCAATGATTTTTCTTCACTTTTCGTTTTGGTTAAATCTCTAAGGCATAATTTATAGAAGAGGAAAAGTGACATCATCATATACAAGAATAGAATATTCAAACCACACACACTCAAATAAAGTTTACATGTTCACAAATTTGAAAGAATATCCTAATAAGTTTGTTCCGGAGGAGTTAGGGTTGTTCGTTCCACATTCGATAACTCTAATCTAGTACATGGGATGTTTCCAAAGTTATTAACAACTTAAACATAACACTTGTTAATCCTACTGCCTATCGATGATACTGAATAAAATGCCCGATCTTGAAAAGTAAATATTTAGCTCTCACTATTTTATCTAGACCACTTTTTTCTCCGGTAAATTATCTATAGAATCTTGGTGCTGATAATATTTTGATGCCTACATTGAAAGCTGACAACTAAAATAAACACTAGAATTATCAAGCAACATCCTAAAAAAGTCAAAGTTTGTAAAGAGCATAAGAGATTAGGAAGCTTACCTCTATAGAGCCCAAACCTAGATAAACTCACAAATCAAAACTCGTTTGGAACTTACAGGCGTAGAAGGATATCCATTAACATTGGTTATATGGAGTATTAAACAATCAAGGGCTAGAACATAGAATTAATTTACCTCTAAACAAACTTTGAACAACATGCACAAATGTTAATCATCTGGTCACTTGACGAGGTGGAGGTGGAGACGAAGAGTCATAAAATTTGAATTATTGAAGATGTATGAAGGTGTATAGTCAATTTACAGCAAGATGGAATACAAATGGGCTTTGAGATAGGTCGGCAGTTACCGATGTGGCAACATTCGAAAGGCATTAATGTAGTTTGTATAAGTGTATAAGAGCCATTTTGTCCAAGAAATAAATCCCTACATCCACTACAGACACACATACACACTCACCCACCCACGTACATACATATATTATTAGGTCTTAGCCAAACGCAAGAAAGTGAAAGAGACTAAAAATATCCAATTTTTGACCTTTTCTTTTTTATTTAAGTGTATTACCAAAATATCATTGCCAACATGAAAGGCAGATTCAATTATCCAATTATCAGTTACAAAATACGAAAGTCGGATTTATCTATGGAATGCAAAAACCATTAGTAACTAATGGTCATTTTAAAAAAAAATTGCTGAAATTATTACATAAGGTGTTATGCTTGTTAAGGTCTTTCATAACCTAATCTATAACAAGCGTCAAGTTATATATGATATAAAAAGTACATTCACGAATTAATTGCAATTACTTTTATGAATGTAAAAGTCTTAGGCAATCACAAGAAAGTGAAAGAGACTAAAAATGTCTATTTTTTTTTTTACCTTTTCTTTTTGGTTGAAGTGTATTAGCAAAATATCATTGCTAACATAAAAGGCAGATTCAATTATCAGTTAAAAAGTACGAAACTCGGATTTATTTATCGAAAGCAAAAACCATTATTCACTAACGGTCATTTAAGAAAAGAAAATTGCTGAAATTATTTACATAAGATGTTTGCTCATCAAGGTTTTTCATAACCTAATCTATAATAAGCATCAAGTTATAGATGACATGAAAAGTACATTCACGGATTAATTGTAACTTTTATGAGTGTGAAAAAAGCGGAGTTATTAAAAGAATCCAGATTTTAGGTATAGTAATTGCATTTGAATGGCAATTGAGTCATTCATAAATATAGGGAGGGTATTCTTGTCCAAAAATGATTTACACACATCCACACTTTTATAAGTAGTATAGATTATGCTTAAAATGGATTAAAACTAATTTTAGAAACTGATTCTGATTTAATCAAAATCTACTTTTAGGAATCAATCCCAAACGGTCTCTTAGAGATTAAGATGAAAGATGTTTATGTCAGAAACCAATGCTCCCCTCACATACAGCTGGGACTTAGACGAAGAAAGTCATGCGAAAACACCGCAGCTCATGGGAAACCACCAACTAACATAAAAGTATGACCAAAATTGCAGTGCATGAGGGGAATTTGACCATCATCCCATTGCTATGTAAACTTTTCTATACTTCCTATGACTACTGAGAATTTGATTATCATCACATTACTATGTAAATTTGACTACTATCTTGTGCTTTCCATTTTCATCTTTAAAGTTCAAGACTCCAACATGACTACTGTATGAAAATTGAGAAGCAACTTACTTTGCATGAACGCATTGAAACTTTGTGATTCTCCCTTTCGTATAAACCTTCTGCCGGCTTCGCATTTTTCCTTGGTAGATGTGTATTGATGTTCAGTAATAATCTTGGTTGTGCCAGTCACCGTGTACCCTAGTAGTGTTATCTTGACATAATGATGAGACATTGGAGGAAACTAATAAGAGGACTTTCATGAACTCAATGTCTCTTTCTTTGGTGTGTTGCCCAATGTTATGGGCAAAACATATTTTCCTACCCATCTTGTAGATTTGAGTAAGGTGAACGTTTTCTCCGAAAGAATTAGAGAGCTCATAATTTCCATGTTGCTCAATATTATATGCGAACAACTGAAAGTAGGTTCGCTAATGGACTCACTTTCACACCGGACTTGCTCAAAAGGTGCAAAGTTTAAATTCGGCTATTTTTTCACAGTCACCAGATTAAGGTCTAACCCACTTTAACCTACCTATCGCTCAAATTTAGTTATGTTACCTTAACTAGCCTTCCATCTTCCACCACTTGCACCCAATCTCGTCATTTACGGCATGTCTTTCAGATTTAGAAATATCTCCCCACAAGTGGAATGATGACTTAGTACAAGGTACTATATCCCACGAGTAGAATGATGACTTGGTATAAGGTACTAAAACATTAGCATGATGCATATTTGTGTTTCTTTCAATTTAGTCAGCATATGATCTGGTCTAATGTTTTTGTTTGTTGTCCTATATATAGACAACTTTTAAAGCTCCTTTAGAAAAAGACCCATCTGTTGTAAATTTACAAAAGTTGGGCAAAGGTGTTGCTTGGGTGAATGGCCTAAGTCTTGGTAGATATTGGCCAACTTATATAACTGAAGAAGATGGCTGCCCCCCTGGTGGCTCATATGATAGTATCAAATGTATGTCAAATTGTGATGCGAAAAGGAGCCTCCCTCTTATGGTTTACTTTATGATGAAATGCAAATATATTGTCCCGATCAAAAGATGCCTCCAATTGTGGTTTCCTTCTTGTTGGTTATAATAAAGGAGATTAAGAATGAGAGTCGTTGTCATTGTTGAACTCAAGCAACTTCCTTGACTTTGAAAACTTGATTAAAAAGCACCATCCAATAGCACAGAGTCATCATACCACTCACCAAATAAATAGCCTTGGTAGCAAATATGTCAAGACGCAGACAAAATCAAGCGCGTGATCACCGATCTCAGCAGCCTCATCGGGACCGATACTGCCACTTCATCATCGAGTACTTCCTCCTCAACCAAACAAACGATGCGAATTGCAACAACATAGCCAAACTATAATTTGCCAATGAAATGATGTCACCTCATTTTTGCAACATTCTTGTATCCTTTTTATTTATTCATCATTGGGCGTGATTTTAATTAATTTTGTTCTTATCATTTGTCTAGACCTAGTTATATGTAATTATTTAATTAATTAGGTCCAATCCAATGAATGGTCGAGTCCACTAAGTGGTCTAGTCCGGTTGGTTAAACCAGTACAGTTAGTTGGTCCATTTCCTAAGTTAAGTTGTAGATAGGATTAATAAGGTAGAGAGGTTTTGACTTGATTTAGAGTTGACTTGGTTGATTCCTGAAATATGGTATATCCTAGATTTAGATTTGACTTGGAATTGATTCCCAAAATCTGGAGTATCCCGTATGTTTTTACAACAATTTTTCCTAATATGAGATTTGATATATTTTCTAAATCTCATATATGGGATTTGGAACCTAGGCCTATATATTGTTCAGTCAAATTATAATATAGTTAGTTAGTTAGTTTTTGTAATAATTATGTTATGTTTAAATATATAGACATATGTCAAATTATAATAAGTTTAAAACTCTAATATCATGTTTTTTTCTTCTAAGTTTCAGATGTTTTCTTTTTTTGTTTTTTCCATATATGAAATTTTATCTTCATAGTAGAGAGTTAGTTTTAAGGATAAAATAGTCAAAGTTAAGTCTTAATAATTAATATGTAGCTTAGCTAGAGTTTTAGAATTTGTTTTTAGATTATATAAAGCTTTCTAATATAACATAGATTAATTGTTACGTCATTTTTATTGTTCTCAATCTCACTTGTAGTTTGTATTTTTTTGGGATCTATGGGGTTTTTATTTTCGTATTAGAGAATGATTTTCAAGAATATATATATTTTTTTGGTAAAGGTCCTTATTTCATTAAAAGCGCAAACCGGTAATTACAAACTAATTGGGACTCAGTCCCAAATCTAACAAAGCTTTGAAAAGCTTCAAACATGTTTCAACAATATCTAGAATTTCAAAGCAACAAAATACAATCATGAACACCCTACATATGAGATCATACGCCATTACGCAATCATCATCGTATAATTTGCATAGGAATTCAGATGACAACACCATTGTAACAATCTCTAGAAATTGGATATCCTTCACGATCTATTCGCTCCGAGGAGATAATCAGTAAAATCCATTCTATTTCCATATCCCCATCTCATTGCCAAGCACAAATATTCAGTCATAGCTCCTCAATGCAACCCAACAAATCTTGGTACTCTTTGGCTAACCCAAGACCCAAGTTAAAACTATCACCTCGTAAAGCCCCCCAGACTCCATTGTTGTGGCCTTACCAACCACTTATCTACTACAATGAAGACAGAATAAAAGGTGTGCACCACCTGGTTTGATCCAAACTCTAGCATCTGTAGCAAGCAATGAATCTCAGCAACAATACTCCGTATCCAAAGATAAGAGATTCACAACTCATTTTACAAATTTTAAGGACTATAATTATCAAATACAAGTCTTAATACGCTAGTATATGGGCTAGGTAGACTTTTAGAATGTTTAGAATAGGTTTTTACATGACAAGAGATTTACTAATATAGAAATAATTAAGGACTTCATCTAAGTTGGAGATTCTAAGGGATACTTTCGTTCTATAAATCCTATGTGATGTTGAAAACATAAATCATACATAGTGCAAAGAAGCTATCATTGAATTTTATTTTGTAATTTTAACAAGTATCCTTATAAACTAGACTAATTATTTAAAGAGGAAGAATGGGGCGGGGGGTTAGTCCTTATTAAGTCACACAACAACCATTTCTCATAGTTGTAATCGATTTGTAGTCACAAATAAGTTCTAGCACTAATAATTAATCTAAGATTTATAAATTATTGTTATTATTCAAATAAAATTAATTAACTAATAAATTAGGATCTTTTTATTGATCGCTAAGCCCTATAAAATATTATTTTGAACTATATTTTTTATCCTCTAATTTGTTTTTTAGAATTGCATAGATACAATATGTGTCTTTTCTAAATTCTACGCGTGTTTATTTTTTAAATCTTATATAAGAACCAACTTGTAGGTTATGAGGTCATTTTTAAAAAACTCTGGCCTCTAACTCTCTTATATAAGCTATATATTATGCAACTTTTTTTGTTCTTTTACAATGACCATTATAACTTATAAAACTAATAAATTCAAGTCATTTTTATGCAAAATTAAGTCATTGACCATCTAACCCACTAAGGAAGGAAGGGGGGGTTTGCATGCGAACAAAAACCGACGAAAACTTAAACTTAAATGTAAGGACCGCATCCGACTTAATATTTGGAGAGCTTTAGAGAAACTAATATATTAGGTCTATAGCTTTAAATTCATTTTAAGTATTGGATTTATTAGTGTGCTTTATTATTTTCACAAACTTAATTACTTATTATTATATAGCTATTTTTTTTTCACGAGAACCCATTGCATAATATTGCTTATTAGTTGTTTGCCAAAAAGGATTATAAAAATTATATATCGTATTGAAAAAGTTTTGCATTGCTTATGGTAAATATATACTATAGTAAATTGTGCGACGATTTCTTTTTTGTTCTAAATGCACATGTCATTTATGATTTTTGGATCTATGAATTTTTATTAGTTCACACATCAATCATTGCTCATTGTTAGAATCAATTTATAATCACAATTTAGGTCTAATACTTATAATTCATTTAAGATTTAGTAATTATTCTCATTAATCATATGAAATTGATTAAATATAAAAATTAGAGTCTTTTGGTGGTCGTTAAGGACCTTTAAAAAAAACAACGGTTGGACTATATCCTCTTATAATCTTTTTTGTAGAATTATAGAGATACATTACTTGTGTCGTTTTTTTCTAATTCATCTGAGATTTCTTTTTATAAGAGATATAGCCAAATTGTAGGTCGGGAGGTCATGTTTAAAAAAGGCTGGCCTACAACTCATTTGTTAAAGCTATACATTATGCAACTATTTCTCATAATGATTCTTATAACTTATAAAACAGTAAAATTGATAAATGCAATCCATTTTTAACATCATTTTTTTCCTTCTAAATCTCATATGTTGTTCTCATGTTTTAGAAATATGTATTTTTATCTTCACTAGTATAGAGCACGTGCGTTGCACGAGAATATAGTCGAGAAAAATATTTGAGATGATATTATTATCTTACTTGAGATAAAAAAAATAATGTAATTCAATTATGTTCTCAACTTTTTGTGAATTTTTTAGAAGAAATGTTATTTGATGATCGCAATTGTAATCAATTCAATGTTTGAAAATATTCTTTGTAAGCTTTGGATTGAAGAAATGTTTGATGGTACTGTTGAAAATAAAAGCAAATAGAGAACTTAAAAGAATGAATCTACGTCTTTATTTTTGTAAATTATTAAATTGGTTAATGGTTAAGATTTGTAATTTTCAAGACCAGGTCATTTATGTTTCATCAATAAGAAACACAAAACACTCAGTCTTCAACTGCAATAACCGAATATATTTTCAATTCAAATTTGCATCATATTTGAGCCTTGTTTTTTTATTTAACCCTTTTTTTTGTTTTCCTAACAATTTTCTGTTTCTCAATTGATTTTTCACTTATTTTAGTTTTTTTATGTTGTTTTCGTTTTTCAGTTTTTCAATTGGTTAATTGTTTACTAACCTAAAATGAAGAAAGAAAATTACAATTCTCATTAACCAGGTCAATATCTAATATTTATTTTATTTTAACTAAATTAAAAGAATATAATAAAGGAACTTTTTTGTTATGTTTTTCTTTCTCATCACACTTTTCATTTTTCAATCAATGTATAAAATAGATTCATTACCCAATATTATTTTAATTTCATCAAAATTTAAAAAGGAGTAATAAAAGAAGGGTAAAAATGTAATTAACGGAAGACATAATCGTAATAAAAATAATTTTAATTTCATCAAAATTAAAAAAGGAGTAATAAAAGAAGGGTAAAAATGTAATTAACGTAATTAACGAAAGACATAATCGTAATAAAAATAATTTTAATTTCATCAAAATTTAAAAATGAGTAATAAAAGAAGGGTAAAAATGTAATTAACGGAAGACATAATCGTCAAAAAATAATTTATAAAATTTATACTTTTAGAGGTAGTGTGTGCATGCATACACCCACACCCACACACACACACACGCATACATATATATAAATATATTTTTAACAACTACATATTTTATTTCCCAATATGTAAATATTGATTTAGATTAAATTTCTAACATAATGTTTCTTAAACACAGTATAAAAAACTAATTAGGGATGGTAAAGTTGTTATTGAAATAACTGACGGAGGGTAAAACCCAAAATGATTACACAATTAATAATTAACAATAGTATTTATGAAAGGGTAAGGTAATAATGAAGTAGTATTTATGAAAGGGTAGGGTAATAATGGAGTAGTAATTATTAAAGGATAAGATTGTTATTAGAGTGATTAACAAATGACAAAAATAGAATAAAAAGATTTACAATATTTGTACTTTTATAGGTAGTATAGACATAGATATAGATATTAGAGAGTGATTTTAAAGGCACATATGGTCAATATTAAGTTCTAGTAATGTAGTATATTGCTCTGGTAGAGTTTGAATTGGTTTGGAATTAGTTCTTAAATAATATAAGACTTATTTATATTGTCTTCATTACTTCAGCAAAATTAAGTCAATTTAAAAGTAAGAACCCCATTCAAAGTAATATTTGGAGACCTTTAGAGAAGCTAATATATGAAATATATAGCTTTGTATTTTTTTAAGTATTAGATTTATTCATATGATGACGTGTCGCGCAATGAAACTAGGGTTGAGTTTCATTGCATATCTCGTTTTGCTACGATCGGTCCACCTACAAAACATCGTTATTGTTATAATGTAGCTACGCTTATGGGATCGGATGTCAGAGGATAGATACCGAAGTAATAGTAATTGCTCTATGAATTGAATAGTACTACTGTTACTAATATTTCAGAATACCGAGTCACGATTACGGTAATTGATTGGCCAATAAATATTGTTTTTCAGAGTTGTTTAGTGTGTTCACACATCAATCATTGCTCATTGTATATGATGTAACATTTAGGACGAAAAAGGGAGGGAAAAAATGGAGAACCATGAAGGGGCCCTTGATGTTATTCTTACATCGCAAGGACGTTTTAACCATCCGGGACATCTTTGTAAAACCCTACAAACCCCCGTATGAATGAAAATATTTCTATTAAAAAAAAAAGGGGTTGCACCTCAAACCTTTGACCATGTTTCTGTACTGGTTCTTGTTCCAGCATCACTCTTGGTTCTTTTGGAATGACTCAAGGTGTAGTCTAAACCAGCTCCATATTTCCAAGCCTCAAGTTGCCGCTTCCACTTGAACATCGACTTGGCCGGAAATGCATTTATAAATGGCCTTGCAGAAAATACCGACAAGCACAAGTCGATTAAATTGGTGATGAAAAGAGATACAGTATGAGAATGTTACGGATGAACTTTCACTTGATTTTTGTACTGAAGAAATTATGTTATTTGCAGATAAAAACACCAGAAACTAAAAAGTAGTTCGCTCCTTTGGTTTCATCAAAAATGATCAGGTCAGTATTACCTTATTACGGGGTCGATGAAGGTAGAGAGAAATGTATAGTAACCCAACATGGAAAAGTGCCCAGACCAGTCAAGAAGAACAGAGACTCCAACCTGAAAAAAGGGAGTAATTTTGAACTCTTCATCGAGGAGAATAAGGACTATCTTCTGTCGTATTTCAAGCTTAAGAGAAGCAAAACCTCCCAAGACTTGATTTCTTTCAAAACTATTGGTATTAACCCACTTAATACAGCACCAAATTTCTTCAAGAACATCACTGGGACATCTTAGTATGTAGATTAATTTGATGCTAACTACGGTTCGCTAACATGAAACTTCTCAGCAGTTCTACAATCCAGGTTCCTACCAAGCAGACGGTTCATGTAAGACAAATGTTGTATCTAAAGTCTCCCACTTTTGTGCTGCAACTAAGATGGTGACTTATCACATATAGACAGTTACCAGTCATCGTTCCTATTGTTATGCTACTACCTTCAACAGTTCCAAGAAAGGCATTTCAGTGGTTATCTTTAGCTATAGAAGACATCTGAGAAACTATTTTTCATTATTGAGTTTCTCACGTTTATGCTAAGATATGGACTCCGACTTCTTTAGAGATGCTAAAGTAGCAATCGAATTATGAATATAAAGGAGTGTCTCCTTCCATCAATAATTTGACTCCATAAAAAAAAAGGGAATCAAAACAAAAGAGAAATTGCAAGAGAAATTGCAAGAGAAATAATATGAACCATCAACCAATTTTTTACCTGTTTGAATATTGATGGAATTATTTGAGGTTTTGTTAGCATAACAAGGCCTAATGTCTTCACAAGAGGGCCAAACTGTATTACGTCCTGTACCACGGACATTCACACAATGATTAGTTACCCGTCTTTCTTGCTTACCCTACTTTTTTTAAGCAGAAATTGGAAGTCTCCCAAAATCTGGAACAAAAAAGAAACTGAAAAGAAATGTAACCTGAAGAAATGGTCTTAGCACGGGTTCTCCTAGCCTCTGGTCAAGTAACGATTGAAGGTTTGATAAACAAGAGAAAAAAGGGGCATAAGTTTCAGGACAGGAAAGTAGCTTTTTTTTGCTCTTTTGCATCATTTTGGTACAAAGCAACATAAATGTACCTGCATACTCTGGAAATTAACATACAACAGATCATTGATGAAATCAGGGGAGACAGCGGACTCTTTCTTTGCTGACATTGCTCTTTGAAACAACCAAGATGCACTCAGATTGGGCTGCACCAAAAAAAAAAATGCCATCAAGTCACAACGGATAAAGCCAATTTACGTGTCTACATAGCTCGGAGACACCAACCATGTAAGGATTCAGCAGCGACAAGTTGTTGCAGTCCAAAAAATCGCCACTTATTGCTTCATGTATGCCTTTACAACAAAAGGACAAGGAACTTGAATCACTTAACATATTCGTTAGATGTTTGAATCTGAAGTTATAGTGGTACCTTAGCAGACACATTAAGTTAAAAAAAAATGCTTTTCATATTTAGACAATAGCATCAGAATATATGGGTCCATACTCTAGAACAATACCCTTGCAACCAAAGGAAGATCTGTCCAATATGTCCTTAAAAAATTGGGCTCTGCTAATGGACTTTACAAGGGCAACATGATTTGGATTATCTTTCCGATCACAAAAGTTCAACTGCTTCTTAAAAAAAATTAACCTAAAATGGTCTTGGTTCTATGCCGAAGCTTGAGTTTGTTAGTTAATAATGAAGATGTACGTACCAGTTGTTAATCTCCCAAGGTGCCTGGTCAAGCTCCCAAAACCACCAAAGGAAACTGGTGATTGAATGCCGCTAGCATCACCAAACTGCAAAGAACAATTATATGACATCCTTGCACTCGTTTTGGGGTCTTCGAATTCTTCAAAAGGGGGCAACACAATATACCTGGAGAACACGATCGAAAGCAGCTGGCAATGGACTAAAAAGTCCATTAAACACAGAGAGTTAGCAGATTGGAGAAGCTTATCCATATGCCTGAGAAATATCTACTTCTAAGATAAGCACAAGGACTAAGAAGACCTTGACTTAGTAGGTTCTACTCCGAGGAAATGAGAGGGAATTTTGGCATGTCAAAATATTTTTTACCTGTCACGATATGTAGGGAAAATACCAAATATAACTCTCAAAATCTCTAGATCGTCAAGTGAGACTCCCTGCAAAGTATGATATGCCACATCGTCAAATTACTGAGACTACAAAACTGAAGTAATATGCAAAGTGATAATTCACCAATTTCTCAGCTTAAGAATACAACAATAATGAGCTTTTCGTGCGTGATTTGCATAAAAAAAGCTGTCCTCTTTTGATATGGAAATAGAGAAAGTTTCTGAGGACTGAATAATGATTTGCGTAGAAAGCCAGTGATTCTCCACACTGATGTAAAGACTACAGACAAAAGGCCTCCTGACTTGTTTGCTGATCCTTTCCCTAAATTCACTACAATCATCATAGCAAATCAAATCATTTCTCCTTTCTCAATCACTGCAATGCTGCTATACGGTAACAAATTGAATGCATTATTATCTGAACGCATTGTGCAGTAACAAATGTTAAAATTACCCCGATACTTGTTTTAAATGGAGGACAGGAGTCCTCTCAGTACTTTGGCAGGCTAATAAAAAGTTCGCTAGTTTATAATTGGCTGTGAATTTGAAGGGCCTTCTCAGGCCCCTGAGGTATATTCCCAACCAAACAGAAAATCAGAGCATCTATATTATGTGGCCAAGAGCAAAATATGAGACCCTTCTTGTTACTTAAGACATTGCCTACATCGTCATACAAAAGTGTTCACAATTCCGTAAAGCACCACTGGACGTGGTCAGTTATTTTACCTGAAATGGAGATGCTTTTCTCTGTATAAAATCACCTCAAAAAATTATCATGATTTTTATTCACAGAGTAGCCTTATTCCCTGAATATATAAAGCCATTAACAGCAGTAATTTCCTTACAAAAATACAGTATGAGCAAAGATGCATATGAATGTAGTATTGCAGCAAACTTAAGTTCTAGTACAACGAAATAAGCACAAATTTCGTCAGCTTGGGCATTAGAGTAAGAATTTTCATCACATCAATTGAATTCAAATGTCAGCAGCAGCATACCCTGGTCCAAATATAACCCCTCATGAAACATGATCGTTCTGAAGTGAAGCACAGAGGGATATAACATAAACATAACCAGCAGCAACTTTCACTTTCTTTTTTCCTTGTTAAGACAAGATACACTTTCTAAGTTTGCAAAGTTTGCTGATGCTTTCTCCGTTGAGAAACCATTATCTACTTGAACTTTTAGTAGCTAAATGGATGACGTAGATGAAGATGATTTTAATATGCATTAAGCATGATAACATAGTTGGTCCCATCCTCTAACGGCTTAAGCTTTTAGACCAAGTGATAACTTAACATGGTATCAGAGCTCTGGTTTGGCAAAATATTGGTTTAGACTTTTAGATTCTTCCCGCTTGTATGTTTGGTCCCCCCTTCACAATAGTGCAAATTGTACTCAATTTATTTGTGCAATTAGGCAGCGTGCACCTTGACATGTTTATCCTTGGTTTATCTCTCCACGTGCCATTGGGGGCTTGCACGTGAGGGGGAGTGTTAAGCATGATAATATTGTTGGGCCCATTCTCTAACAGCTTAGGCTTTTTAGAGCAAGTGGTAACTTAACAGTATTGAAGAGAAAGCAACCTTACGAAGAAGACACAAGTATGCAACTTTATAGACACAATATGTGACAAGCAATAGCAGGAATTAAGAAATAAATAACCTGATAATTAGGCATCAAATTCCAGTAGTCTTCTAGTAATTCTTCCAACTTTGGACACCCTGGATGAGGATCGACGTAAGTGAACATATACGTAGTTCGATCTGTGGGGCCTGAGCCAGCAGGGAATGCCTGTGAATCATCCAAAGAAAGCTCAATCTTCAAAAATAAGGTGCTGTTTTCCATGCACTAGATAGTCTTGATGAAGCACAGACAAGCATTATACAAGAAAAAATATCTTACCTCCCAGAAATAGTGCGCTTTTGACTCTCCAACCGGCTTCACTTCAGCACTACTGTATATAACATCACTGGTAGAATTTTCCTCAAAACCACGACAACAAGAACCAACGACGAGGCAGACCCCGTCTGGCTTCCTTCCGCTTCTTATCTGCAAAATTGCACAACACAAGAAGTAGTTGAAAATCATATTTTGAGACTTCTTCCAAAACGAAAGAGAAGCAGCAAAATCAAGTCTTGACAATAGATACACGTTTCATTAGGTCCACGGCATATCCATCCAAGGTAAGTTCCATTCAGATATTTTACAGTGCAGTTTAGCATATAGCCTCTAACAACGAATAGCATTCATACTTTGATTATGCAACAGGACAGACCTGACCTGCTTTACAACGGGGGAAAAATTTCCCATTGCGTCAATGATGAGTCGTGATGACAATATCTTCCCTTTCAGTAGTTGCAAGACCTGTGGAGAAAGCGTGTTCGTCAAACAATGGACTCTACTAGAATTGTTAAAGTAATCTCCAGTGAATTCAATAAAACAACTGATGCTTTGGATCACTACTATACTAATATTACCCATCCTGAATTTGATCTTTACTAATTGATCATTCCTGTTCCCCCACTCTTATTTCAAATCTTCTGCTTTGGTATAAAACTCTTGCAAAGTGGTCATCCAGGGTGTTCAGATCCAACATACATTTCAACTTCTTAATAAATGACATAATCTAACTTAAATAGATGGAAAAATACACAAAAACATCCAAAAACGGACACAAGTGGAATACGGTGTAATATATATTCAGCTGAAGTAATCTTACTGCTGCATCCTTGTATATACATATGCTAGATACACTGCATCCCTCAAAGATAACTCCACCAAGTGATTTAAAACGTTCTTTCACAGTCTCGATAAGCTTTGCAGGCCTACAAGAGAGAGAGAGAGATATGAACAAAGTTGAGGACTAAGGCAGGAGTGAAGATGCATAGAAAAGCATGACAAAGGAGTTTTAGAATACTAAGATACACAAATACTACAAGAAGAAGCTATCACAACTAGCAAAATTACAAGGGAATCTCCGTGGTAAAACATCAAGCACTAGAGCTCTTTGTGTTCATCTAACTTCCAAATGTTATTACCGCACTTTATACACATATTCAGGATGACATTTGAGTGTTCTTTTTTTTTTTTTACTTCTTGCCTATATCTTGTGCTTGATTTGAAACCCATAGTTACATTAATACCGTGCATCACTAGCTAATTATGCAGCATCAGCTACATTCGCTTTTGGCAGCCTGCACCTATTACAATGTATATGGTGCAATATGTAAGAGAAATCTAGGCTTGGATAACCTCTGCAAAAGTTGAAGGACAATTTACTACGGTTCTAGCAAAGGTCGGTGCCTTAGAAGGACCAGCTAGAAAGAGAACTTGTAGTCTCAATGCATACAGAAAGAAAATGACCTCCTCAATAGCTTTACTTTGCAAGTGTATTTCTGAACCTTACCAGCTCACTGGTAATAAGGGATAATAGTAGTCTACGCAATGAACTGGAATAAAAGTCAGACGTTATAGGTAAAAGAATCCAAATATAAGTGTGGAACTTAGGCAGGCATTTACTGCTATCATGCTTGTCCTTCGATGAGACAACACCTGACTATTAAGAGGTTCATAGGTAAAGGCTTTCATAGGTTCTGCTACAAGACCAAGTAAAGATTTTAGTCCGTAATATGGTGCTAAATTGGTGAGAAGAAGGTTCAAACTCATTTGATACAATTAAAATTAGACAGGACAGTTGATCATCACACTTTAAAGAAGTTCTTCACTTTTATTCACTGCATTGATACTTTCATCTGGATGTGTGCATAACAATTGATTGCTGTGTTGCTGGACTTCATAACTAATGCAAGTGCACCGGACAAAAGTAGCTGAAGTAGCACCGTCATAATATTTTGACAATCCCAGACCTGGGAGCCTTGTGTATTGTGCTAACCCTTCACAAAACCTGATATGCTTATAAAAAGGCGGATGAATGCGTCCTGGACGAAGGAATCCACCATCATTGTGAAGGATGCTTGTGATGGAAAATGCAATCTCTAATAAGCACTCTCCATGTAGAACAGATGTTTCTTTTTAATGCTCTACTGGTAACAGAGCAGATAAATTCCTCCTCCATGCTTGTAGAAGTATGATCTCTGTAGTTTCGGCATAATAACGTGCAGGGAACCACTAAGGGCGACCATGCGTGAGACAGGACTTTCAGGAACAAATCCTAAATTATTCGTGAAGTATTAAAGCCGGAGGAGAAGCCCAACATATATAAGAACCGATTGCAATCCCCATGTATAGTTGATGTGGGATTTTAACATGAAGGACGCAACCTTGTATGAGCTTGAAGGCCCTCTCTACCTAACACCCACTAGTTTGGGCTGAATGCAATAACATTCATAACAACAGCGCCTGATTACTTTATCACTTAAAGCGTGTTAAACATGACTAACGTTGTGGATAAGGCTTTCCTTGTGCAAATGGCCCAACCTAAAATTATTATCTTGGTTATAATTTTGATAAGTTTATCTTCACTCTATTTCAACTCTGGTGTTGTTTAACAGAACAACATTAGGTTAGCAGAGTTGAACAACAGCTATAGAAACTTACGACACACCAAGATTTAGAATGTCTTCAACCCAAATCTCACCCTTCCTCTCAAATCCGCATCTGTTCTGCAAATTTATCCATGAACCAACAGAAAAACACTATTAGCAGAAAGTATCACAGTGCAAAAGGCAACATAAGGGCAAACTTTTTGTTGCCATATCTTCTTAATTAGCAAAGAAAACATTGAATAGCGGCGATTATATTTGTCATAAAGAGTTCGCACATTAGCTTTTAGTCACAAACACAAAATTTCCTGAAGAATGAGGGACCTTCTGGACCATCTTTAGAGCTAACTATCATGTACACATATGCTAATTGAAAGTTTGATCAATGTTACTCACATATTAAATGTGCTTAACCACTGAAACTAGAACACTTAAGCTCCTGGCTATGAGAGTGCTCTTGGCTTTGGGAGCCATAGCCTATAGCACTCACCAAGTAGTAAGCGCTTTTACGCAAGCCCTTGGAGTGTTGCTTACCATGAAGAGCCATTTCCATTATGGCCATTAAACCACTTCAATGCAATTTCTAATTTTCAGATTATGCAATAGGACTGAACCTGAAACTTGGCTGAACCTAGAAACACATTCAGCAATATCTGAAGTTATGAACCTACGGGATTAAAAGTTGCAGTTGTGGCTTGTTGAATGTCCCCTTCTGCCAGAACACCAACGTCGACTAGTTCTAAGAGCTCTTTCCTTGATATATTCCAATCTTGTTCCCTCTGATCATGAATTATCAAAATATCATACATATAGTACAGCCAATCGTCATAATATGCCACATATACTCCCTTAAACCATTTCAAGTTAAAGATTTACCCCCTTTAACAAATTCCTTTCCACAACGCCTACTCGAAGACCTTTAGCACTCAACGATGTGGCAATGAAGATTCCCAAAGTACCTCCGCAAATCAATACATCAAAGGTATCTGCTACTTTTTCAGCCAGATCGGAATTGCAAAATAAACCAGGTTTACTTGAAACTACTTGTTTCGGTTCTTGAACTGCTGTGAGATAGAATTCAGATAATTGAAACGACGTTATGTCCCACCATTCCAAAACAACCATAATTATTTGAAGAGAACATTGGTAGAAAGATGATACCTGACTGAGCAGAGCAAATGCTAGACCAAACTTGGTCCAACCTCTTCAAAGCATTATATGAGAGTGCTCCACCAGCGCCACCAGCTTCTCCACTGACTGAAATACTCTCCATTATCCTCTACATCACGGAAGCTAAACCCATTTAGTTCAGGGGGCAGAGGAAACTACAAACATCTGGCATGCATGCAAATAACGGTAACATGAGCACGGTTTGTATCATGTATACACGTTAAAATCTCTAATATTCTTTGAAGCATGATATGCATTGTTGAAACATTCTTTAACAGCTTAAGGTTTTACCGCAGATGGTAACTTAAACATGATATAAGACTCTGGTTTCACAAGGTCTAGAGTTCAATTCTTACCCCTTGCATTTGGTCCCGTATGTTATAGTGCAATATGCACTCACAAATGGTAACTAGAAGGTAGAAGTATCCATCAAATGATGTCATAGAACTAGGTGCGATGGGTGTTAATCACCCTTTGGTGCGGGCTAATGCAGTTCCTCAGATTTATTCCTTCTACCAAAAGAAGGGTGGAAGTAAGGAATTATTTATACTTGTTAAGAATGTCAACGTTGTTGGGTCCATTCAATAATAGCCTAAGCTTTTAGAGCCAGATAATTGCTTAATATGGCATCTGCACTCACAGTGCGCAATGTTGTGGATTTGATTATTCCTGCTTCCGTACCTAGTCCCCCCTTCATAACAGTGCACTTTTCACTCAATTTGTTCATGGTGGTACACCTTAAGTTATTTTCCAATATCAAATTTTCTCTCGAATTGCACTCGAACGCTTGAATGTGAGAAGGAATGTTATGCATGATAACAATGTTAGGCCCAACGCAAGCTTTTATAGCAGATGATTCCTTCACAATACTACATTTGTTTTGAAAATCAAAGTTGCTAATTTAGCAATGTGAAGTACAATCTTCTTAAACTGTTAGGCCATAACTAGCTAATCATAACACCAACTTCTCCAATGACTTTGAATAGTATTAAACTTATATCTATGTAAACGTAGCTGCAAAATTCTCTGACAGCATCATTTGATCATGAAATTCTGGAAAAGAGAACAGGAAGGGAGAGAGCTGCAAAAAATGGTTACCTGGGTTCTGGAAGGAAGAGCTTGTGCATGCAAGGACAGCTTCCTCCTTCGTCTGCAGAGGGGTGGATTGGCAAATGGGTGGTGAGAAAACCCATCAGTTATGGTTGGATGTTGCTGAAGCTGAAACTGAATCACCACCATGATTCAGTTTTCTGCAAACAATTTCTGAAAAGGGCATGTGGGTAGAGTGCAGCTTTGTGGTTGTAGAACCATTTGGGACAACAAAACAATAAATATGCGTACAGGCCGTGGACACGTTAACGAACCCAAACTCATTTCCTCCCAACTTCTTTTTAACGCACTTTTTTTTTAGTTTTTTCCCTAATTAATACGTATTTAATACTTAATTACAAATATACACAATTTTAAAACTTATTTACCCGCATACCACACTTTTGAAAATCGCTGTTTGAAACCACGATTTTAAGGTAAAAATCGCTGTTTCAAACATCGATTTCTACTTGATTTTTATCTTAAAGTAGAAATCGCTGTTTGAAACCACATTTTCAAAGTAAAAATCGATATTTGAAAACGTGGTTTCAAACAACGATTTTTAAAAGTGTGGTATGCGAGTAAATAAGTTTCAAAATGGTTTATGTGGGTAATTAAGTATTAAATATGTATTAATTAGGGAAAAAAACTCGCACTTTTTTAGTGTCAGCTACCCAAGTTTGGTGTTACTGACGTTGCGGGTGTCAATTTTTTTTGTTTTTTAATTTGTGCAAATTAAATATTTTGTTTGAATTTTCGTTCTGGATAATGTTTTTTTGTTCTTAACAAATTTAAAAATTATTTACTTCCGTCACAGAACAATACATGGGTTAAAAGGTTTTGCCGATAAAACTTTTTTTTGCTAATCATGACATACCATGATTAGTAACATGACTTCCAACTTTTAAAAAATAAATCCATCTACTCACACTAGACAAAGGCCACATATTTACTCTATATACATGTTCAAAATACACATTGATTATGTCTGTGTTGACGTGGCCTTATCGATATTGAACTGGTCGAAGTCTAATAATAAGTAGAGCTGGCAAAATGTTGCCCGGACCCGTTACCCGGACCGTACCCGGTCCAAAATGCCGGGTACGGGTAGCTATTTTCATTATCCGCAGAAATCGTACCCGTAACCGACCCGACCCGTAAATTTCGGGTAAATCCGGATTACCCGGGCTACCCGTTTTTTTTTTATCTATAAAAGGTGCTAGGGTTTTCATTTCACTGTCTTCATCATTTCCCATCTTCTTATCTGCGACTGGCCGCCCTCTCTCTCTCTCTCTCTCTGCCTTCGAACCCACCACACGCCGCCGCTCACTGACAGCCACGCCGACGCTCTCTACCACCCACGACGCCACTATCTGTCAACCGCGACGCCTCCCACATGATCTTTCTCTCATCCACCAGTCAGATCTGCGACGACCACGTGATATCGACGGCGTCCCATCGTTCTTCTCAAGCTCCACCGCCAGATCAGCCGCAACTCCACCTCATCTCAGCCGGTTTATCTCCCATCAGCTCCGACGCCGGTCAACCTCATCGACGCCGGTTTGTCTCTCATCAGCTCCGACGCCATGACCGAAGTGTCCATCGGCGATGATACCCACTATGACGCCTTCACCATGCTGTTGGATCTGCCGAGGAGTGTAATTTGCTTACAAATTTTTTTTTTTCCTTCAGACCTACTTGTAAAATTTGTGTTAATTTTTTTTTTGTATGTAATAATTATCCTCACTTTAATCCTTATGGGTCGAACGAATTTGTTCTTCATTTAGACTTTGTGTTCTTAAAAGTTTCATGCACAGAACCGTGATCTTGTTGAGTTAGGAAATTTGGGAGTTGAGATTATTATGGTGGAATTTTTGTGATAACCAAATAGAAGGAAAAAAGTTTTCTGAGAAAAATATGTTAATAAAAAAAAATCATAAATTTAATAACTTACCCGCGGGTAATACCCTACCCGCAAGGGTAGGGTACGGATCCCAAATATTCGTACCCGGAAAAATCCGGGTATAAATTACCCGACCTGTTTTTACCCGGATCCGTCCGGGTATTACCCGTATCCGCGCGGATCGACCCGTTTGCCAGGTCTAATAATAAGTAGCAAAAGTCATACATGATAGGTGCATTGGTGTCAGTGATATCTTTCGTATCCGATATTTGAAAAAGTAAAAATCTAGAGTCAGTTAACATTACTATATGCAATAAATTATTCTTTTTAGCCCAGGTAGTGGTGGTTAGCAATCCTTTGGAAAAGAAATGTAATCAGATGCTAGAAAGGATATCGGTGATGACCCACGTCTAAGTCCTCCTTTAGTCGAGCAGTGTAATCTTACCCAGATTTAAGTGTATCTTGGTTGAAACATACTGCTAGGAACATATTGATTATGTCTGTGTTGCCGCGGTTAAATTGAAGAGGGTTAGAATGAAGAGATATTGGAAGGTCGATTATTTGAGAGGGAGTAGGGTTGAGTGATATCTTGTAGGGCATTCGTTTGACAAGGGACAAGTTGATATTCTGTGTGGGATTTGCACTACTATTGATAACGAGAGAAGGCGGGAAGGGAGATTGCCTAAATATGAGGTTGTTTCCATAAATCCAAATGCACCAGATTGTGGAAACTAATTGTATGATTTTTTCCAGTGAAAAGCCCCCAGTCCGCTGGTTGCGTAAACAAGCATTAAAGCCAATCCGCTGGGGAGGTTCCCATATTAGTATGACTGTGTAGACTCAACGGTCCCCTGAACCATATCGGCCTCATCGCAGGGCAATGAAGAAAGAGATGTTCAACTATTTTTGCATGATTATGACATATTGGGCAAGTCTCCGAATTAGTTATATGGATTCTATGCAAATTGTGATAAAGTGGGAGTTTATCCCACAGTATTTGCCAGAGGAAGAACAACATTTTTGAAGGAATTGAATTGATAATGACCACAATTTCACCCATTGTGTCGGAGTAAAGGGAGATACTGTTGATCGCATGCCACGGAGGCTTCGAGATTCCACTTTACGTTGATAAAGCATATGATAGGCTGATGAGACAGAATATTCTCCGTTTTTTGTGCCCCTCTCCAGACATGAAGATCTTTGATCGGGTGTGTAGAGACGTGGATGGCTAGAACCTGAGTTGCTATTTTAGGAGGAGATATTGACGTGACAAGCCACTTGTTCTAAATGTTGTTTAGAGTAAGATCTTTAACTAGAGATACCTGCGCATGGGATACATGCGTCGAAGATAGATGTCTACGGGGCTTGCTAGGTATCCTGTCATCGTTTCAGATAGAGATTTTGGATCCTGTACCAACCTACCATTGATTACTTGGCGTCCCGCCAATATTCCCCTCCATCCCCAAGAAAAATTTCCCTTAGTGGGGCTGTTTAAAAAACTAGATCTATTACAATATTTCCATGTCAAAACCCTTGCTAGCAAACTATCATGTTCTTTCATAATTCTCCAGCTGGTTTTAGCTAATAAAGCAAGCTTAGTTAGTTTTATGTCCTTGAAACCAAGTCCACCCTGAGACTTTGGGGCACATAAGGAATGCCACCTGATCCAGTGCATTGAGTTCTTAACTTCTGACCATGTCCGCCACAACTTGCATAATAACGAGTTAATCGTGTTACATGTAGATTTGGGAATTAGGCAGACCTGGGAGTGGTAGTTGAGCAGTGTTGAGAGCACTGAAGAGATAAGGGTTGCTCTACCAACCTTATTAAGAAGAACACCTCACCACCCTGCACATCGCATTTGGATTGTGCTATTGAGGTCCAAGAGGAATTCTTTCCTTCTAGTGAAAAATATCTAGAGAGCACCTAAGATACTTGCCAAATAGGTTCGTTAGTTTTAGTCCTATGCAATTGGCAGGGGAGATAGCAGTTTCCTCGCTAGTGTTAAGACTAATTGATAAAGAGGACTCAGCAAGGATTATCTGTTTGCCGAGACTCTTGGCAGTAGGCTTCTAGTTTAGCTTTTGAGTATGGAACATGACAAAATAGATAGTGTGGTGAAAATAAGTGTGTCATCAGCAAATAACAGGTGATTGATTGGCGGGCTTTGTCTACCAACTTTGAAACCCGGAATATGTCCTGACGCTTGTGCATTGATGAGTGAGGCAGTTAGGACTTCTAAACAAAGAATGAAGAGATAATGTGATAGTGGGTCTCCCTGTCGAAGCCCGCAAGACGGGTAGAATCTTCTGGAAGGAGATCCATTAATTAGAATTTAAAGGAAGTTGTTGAAACACCCTACATAATAAGGCGAATGAAATTGTCAGAGAATTTCATTTTCTTGAGGACCGCTGCCGGGAAGGACCAGTCAATTCTGTCATAGACTCATAGGCCTTCTCATGTTCATTTTGATGGCTCCGGATGAGATTTACTTTTCTTACTCAATTTGATTTTGTTAGTGAGTTCTTGAGCTATCAGTATCTTGTCACTAATATGTGAGTTCACAAATAGAGTGTTATACTAGCATTCGCAAAATCTCTCATTTTTGTTGTGGGGTGCCCTCGGGCTCACACTCAATCTTTGTAACACATAACTTATAATCTTACTCTTGCTATTGTTAGATGATGCCCATATTCCCACTAAAATCAATCCGATTCAAGCCAGTTATCTATTTTGGTGTCCCAACCTCCTAGAACATGAATGGATAACCAACCTAACCTAATTTTTCAAGTATTGGCTTTGATACCATCAATAAGAGTAATGACGTGATTCACGAGGCTAACAAAATATATACTCATGAGTTCTTTCAATAGGGTATATCTTACAAGACTATTCGCTACATATGCTTTTTAAAGTACTTTAGTACATAACCATAGTTTTGTGATATTTAAAATGATACTTAAATCACTACAACGAAATAGAGTTTGTCACTTAATTTCACTTTTATCGACGGAATCGTTTCGTTGGCAAAAGATAAAAAAAACAAATTTACACAAGTGCAATTTTTTGTCGCAAAATGCTTTTACCAACAGAATTTATTATTTTTGTGAGGAAAATTTTTCTGGCTAAAAATATTCCGTTAGCTAAATAATTTTTGTGATTTTTAATTTTTTTAAAGCAAAGTACTTTAGATTTTTAATATGTTTGATTGATTATGCTATTTAGCGACAAATTTTAGCCGCCGATAAATCTGGGGGTAAAGTGTTTACTTTTCAAGACCTTATCTTCCTTCTTCCCAAACCAACCCCCTTCTTGTCCCTTCCCCTTCCTACAACAGTGCACTGCCCGCACACCACTCCACTCGCCTCCGCCGGCAGCCTCTTCTGTTATCGTTGTCTCGCCGCTCCTTCCACCGCCGGCCCACGCCACCAGCCCCGCTCCACCCCCACGCCGCCGCTTCTCCGGCTGCTACTGCGGCTTCTACACCGCCTCTTATCCAGCTCCCGTGGTATGTGCTTTTGGTATTCGTCCTACTTTTCTTGCAATTGAGCCTCTATTTGCTACTTGTACTTGTATGTTTTTCTTCCCGGTTAGATTGTTGTTAGCTGGTAATTTGAAACAAATGTGTAGATACTAAGAAATCGGTCTGAGGTAGATGGAGATATATAGGCTTGCGAGACATAGATGTGAGGTAATGCTCCCAAGGGTTTGGGGCTGTCATATGTTGTGCGTTTGAAAGCATTGAGACCTCATTAAGTGGTGCTACTGATAGAGACTATCTGTCATTAGATTTGTTTTTAGTTGAACACTTTTGGAGTTATGAAGAATAATAGAAAGAGAGCGGAATTCGGTCTTTCACCTAAGGATCATGACCAAAATGGGATTTGAATACTGCACCTCCTCCTTTTTGGGGTGGCTAGAAAACCATGCCAACCAAAAGATGAGCCTTTGATTTGAATTTGCTGCATACCATGCAAAACTAAAGGATTAGTTCCTTATAATGAAGCTGTTGCATACCGTACGATCTAATAGATGAGTACTAAGCAGATATTTTGTTTTATGATTATTTCTTTTAACTACACCTTACGTCCTCACCTCATCTGATTTAGGTCCTCTAAAGTTGATATATGCGGTCTAGGCTTTTCGGCAAGACAAGATGCCGTACTTATCTCCTAATGTAGTATGCACATTTACTATATAGCACTAAAGTTGTTGGTCTATATGACTATACGTAGAAGCGCGACTGCAAATATTGGAACCTTAACACGTTTTTTGGAGGTGAGTTCCATTATTAATTTGTAAGGGTAATAGAAATTGAACCCTTGGGTTGAGACAGTTGGTTTCTATATAACAGTGATGAGAAGGGTGTAATCAGCCATACAGATGTGCAGAAGTTCATTAATTGAATTTAGGTCTACTGGTGTACCTATTGCGAGTGAGGTACTTTCTATAATCTGATTCAGTCCTAAGTTCAATGATCTTGATCACTTATGAGCCGTGGCACTATGGCAAGTTGTACTTTTGTATTTATGAGCATCGTTGATTTCGAGTCTCCTTGGAACCAGATCATAAACTTAATTTTTTTGCATGAATAACCGCAAACTGAACTTGATGCACTACGTGCAATTTTTTAAATGTTAAACCACCTTTCTTTGAACAAAAAGAACTTATTTTGTTGCAGAACTGAGAATCGCTAACCCGTAGTTTACGGTGCAAAACTAACTAGTGTGACCAGCAATTTTTGCGGTTAATGTTTACTTTTGCCTTGACCAGGTAACTTAAGTATCACCTGTATTTTACACTTTTGGATAAAGCAATGACATGATAAACATCAGTCTCTGCCTAGGGTATTAGAATTCATTTGCCAGTCCGCAATCTGGGTAAAATTTGTCTGGAGAATCAATCATTCTTGAACTTTAAACATATATGAACTGATATTTCGTCAATCTACATTAGTGTGTAGAGATCCAGGAGCTGAGTTAAGATAACCCATTTGTGTTTTCCTCTAATTGGAGTAATGGCTCTTCTTTGAAGTTCACATATACCAGGAAATGTGCTTATATGCCTCAGGTAGATCCCTTTTTGCGATTCAACAGAAGTTTCAGGGTTTCCAGATCTATTGACTGATTCGTCTTTTATTTGAAGTGTACAAGTTGTGAAGCTAATAACCACCTGGTAGCTCAAGAATTTTTTTTCCTGTCATTTCCAGACGGGAAGAATAGCTAAAGAAAGTGGTGCATGTGCATCAGTTTTTGGGAAATATTTGAGCTAAGTGGAAATGGAATCTGTTTCTGTAGCATTTTGGTCGAGTTTTTTTAGGAGTCAGGGTTTTTCCCCCGCTATAAATATAAGATGAAAAGTTGTATCATACATTCTCAAAACACAAAAAATATGGGGACAGATGCACATCTAGCACGGGGACGTATCTCCCCAAGACATCTCTGACCGTCCATGTCTCGAAAACGTTGAGCCAGATTCTAACTGTTCCTGCCGAGCGTTGCTTGATGGCTTCTCTTTCTGGCGATTGGGACAAAATCCTTGACTACCAAACCGCGCTATAATGGCTATCCTATCCCCCCCTTGGCCAGTATTAGTTCCACCAAAACACTTATTTTTCACCCTTTGAGCTTCTCCCAAGTTACAAAACCTCTTTTCTTAAACATTGATACCTGCATCTACACCTTTCAGTCCATATCTTTCTGCTTGATCAAACATAAACTTCGCCTTCAAGAATTACCTGTTTCAGCTTAAGCAAACAGCAATTAAAAAAAAAAACGGATCCAGTCATGCCATATTTCATGTCATGCCACTTCTCATCTACCTCTCTTTTTGGAAATGATTGTTCAATAAAAAAATGATAACCAGAACAACCTGCAAAAAATCTGAGATTTTTAAAGCAGGAATACTGGTCATATGAAAAGGTAAGGGGGAAATTTTCGGGCAGGAATACTTGTCGAATGGAAAGGTAAAGGCAGCGAGGTTTGCATCTCTTGTTGGTAACACATGTTTCAGGATGACAAGGGCATATTCTGCCACTTATCTTGTGACTAGAACTGTCAACCCTTGGGTGCCTAAGAGATAGTGTGAGAAAAATATACATCTATGCTAAATCCATGAAGAAAACCATAGATTTGTACAAGATGTAAAGTGAAAATTTAGATTTGGCAGAATAAAAATCCACCATGAAAGCCAAGGGTTGGTCTTGCATTAAGAGGGAGAGAAAGACCAAGAAGTAGACTGGTTCCCTCAACCAAATGGCAAAAAGAGCAGCTGTAGAGAGGGAGGTTGTCTTTGTAATATTACTAATATATCTCTAGCCACTGGTGGTTGGGGAATCCCGTAAAGAAAAAGAGAGGAGATCTGGCCATTAATCTGGCTGACGTGGACTACTAGTCCCAAGAACTAGATGATCACTCAACATTGACATTACTGATCAACAATCTAAAGGATTAGTTACAGTACTTCTTGCACAGTATCATCAGCAACAATAAGTGCCTATATCCTACAATATGGTTCTGTGGAATGTAGTCAAACAATTTATGTAGACAGGGTGTCCTTTTGAGCAACAAGTATTTCCATGTAGCTTGCAAATGTAGTTCTGCTCCTCACCAAAAGTCTGCATATCTGCGTTTCCCTGCTGGAATTGCAAATTCAGGCTCTTTCTTGGTATGGATTACCCAGATGATTTTCTGATTTGTTTCTGCCTGGTGCAATGGAGCGTATTCTGGGAACCGTCATCGAGCGGGTAATATGTAAAAAAGCACTCATAAATCTGATTGTCTTATTTGTTTGATTGAGTTAGAGGAATTTGGAATTGGATGTGGCTCTAGATTCACTTAGCAGAAGCCAAGTAGTTTAGATTTGCCTCTTAAATGGAGACTTCTGCTAGTCTTAAGAGCACTATCTTGAACTTCGAAAAGAGTAGCATATTTGTTTCTCACACTATCTTAGCATGCTTATATTATATACCCAACTGAGAGATCATATATTTGCTTATGGGTAGAAAATACATCTACTCGCACAAATAGTGCTGATATGTGTTTTGTGCTTCCTTCAAATTGTGAAGGTGTTCATTTGAGCTGTTGTATAAAGGAGAGGGAATTGCATATAGCTATGGCAGGAATGATCATGGCTCCCACACTTAGCTGCTTCTCAGCTGCTAAAAGCAGCAGGGAGAATATAAAGTCGCATAGTACTCTTGGGCGGTGCCGTGGTATAAGGGCAATGCGAATAGAGAAACCTCTGGAGGACCTATACCATGTGAGGGTAGAAAGGAATGTGTCACAAAAGCGACTGACTGAGCTTGAGGTTTCACGATGGTCAATGTGGAAGACTGGGAAGTGCAAGTTGCCCTGGGACTGGCATGTAGACCAGTTGGTTTACATTGAGGAAGGTGAAGTGAGGGTTGTACCTGAAGGGAGCGAACGTTTCATGCGTTTTGTGGCTGGTGACCTTGTTCGTTACCCAAAATGGTTCGAGGCTGATCTGTTCTTCAATGATTTCTACCAAGAGCGATACAGATTTCGAGCTTATGGTGATGACTAGTAATTTTGCATTACATAGCCTGCCTTCTATCCCCATTCTCTCTCTTTCACTCTTTTTTATTACAGATGATGTGTGTTATATGGGAGGGGAAAGAAAGGTGCTTTTTAGATGTCATTTGTTTCCTCCATTTCTGATCAAATTGGCATCTTTTTTGGTGTATTGATAATGGTCTTGCATGGTTCACATATTAACGCAGTACACGCCCTTGGTTCAGACAAGGGTACATAACCTCTGCGTAACTCAAGCCCCATCTAGAGGCTTTGAACCTTTGTCTGAACCATGGCCAAGCACTTTTGTTTTAAATTTGAACCATAACTTATTTCGAGATGAAGTTTCAAGGCAACCGATCAAGCATCACTTATATAATCCTTAACGCATGCAAATTTCGTAAAATGAATCTCAACGGTTCAAAATCAAGCTATTTCAGTCCTTGAACGCCAACAGCCTCAACGGTTCAAAATCAAGCTATTTCAGTCCTTGAACGCCAACAGCCTTTTGAGATTGATTAGAAGATTTTATCATTTAATTTGGGTACAATGTCTTATAGTTGTTCCTAGGGAAAAATACTAATAAACCCCTAAAACATAATCTCCGTACCAAAAAGCCCTTAAAACTTCTTGTACTTTTAAAAACTCCAAACGTTAGATATGTTATACCCTTCACGACAAGGAACTCGATTCTTTGGACTAAAGCACCCTAGTACAACTTACCAATGAGACAAAACTGCCCTTTAACCCTAGAAAAACATGGTAATGCGACTATGGTAATTCGGTCGGTCCCTTCGACTAATGAACAAAAAATATCTTCAGAAAATTGAACAAAATTTAGCAAACTCGAAGGAGAACTGGAATGTATTGAAGGTAACATAAAAGCAAATAGCGAATATATAACTCATCAGCTTTCCTGACTTAGCGAACATTAATCATTGACAATCAAATTAAACACGCACACAGACACACAACAATTGAACACCAAAATCATGCACCCATTTCAACAAGAATGGCGGTGGTGCCGCATAGACAAGTCCATCGATTTGATTTAGAGCAAGTTGGAATTAGAGATGCATGGGCTGCATCCTGCAGTCTCTCAAGATTACGTCTAACCTCCCGTCAACGAGATTCCTTCTATCGTAATTAGTTTTGTTTAGGCTTTAGGCTTTGGGCTTGAGGCTATTTTGGTAAATCTGCTTAAAGTTTCCAACGGTGTTTGCCAAAGGTTTAGCAGTTAGGCTTCAGGTATCGATAAATTTAGTTTTAGGCTTTTAAAATACTAGCCACCGTGGCACGCACGATGTGCGTGCAAAATTAAAGTTACTTGATATGAATTTTGAGAAAAAAGTAAACATTACGTATAAGTATTCATATCATGCTTGATATTATGATTTTCATAATATCAACCATGGTTCTTTCTTATTGACAACATATTTTGGATGTATTTTAACTACATTTTTTAGAATAATTTTCAAATTTCAGAAACCAAAGATGACCTTTTGTGTAGTTATTTAGCTTAGCATTTAAATATTACATTTTGTGTTAATTAAAAAAATCTCTTTTGATGCCAAGTGTCAACATTCTAAGTGAGTAGTAATCTAATGCCAAAAAAATGTTATACCAAAACATGTTTTTCCTTAATAAGTAGTATATATACAATGTTTTTTTTAGGGTTTCTTTCAATTGAAGAATTCTTTCTTTACAGTTCTTCCCTAATTTTTGTTCCCCAAAACTTGCAATGGGTTGGTTATCCCGTCAAATTGCTCGTCGTAATTATTGAGGACTCCGTTATAGGATTATAGCTGGATCGAATTGAGCTTTTGCACTGTAGGATCTATCTTCTGAAACTTCGTTTCCTATACAAATTTATGCCACGTTTCTTCGTATCGTCGTCCACGGTCTTTCAACATGAAATTTTACGATCATCTTTTTTTTTTCCTAATAGATTCAGCGTCCACGGCTCATGACGAGTCGTGCGTTCAATTCGCAATTTATGTGTAGTGAGACTTCTTTCTCTTGCTCTTTTGGTAGAGGTGCCTGGGTTAGTGTGAGGTGTTACCATCCAATGGTTGTTTATACGTTAGGGGTTGGTGTTGATTGAGGTTTTACTTGTGGGATTGAATTTGATGGATGTGATACTATCGTGGTGCTATTCTTTCTTTTTCGCACTCTCCCTCCCTCCTTTCTATCCCTCTTTGCCTATGCCCTCTTAATTCGCTAGTTTGTGGAGGTTGTGATGTGTTTGGACTTTTTCCCTTAATTAGGTGTCTTCTCCTTTAGCTATTGGTAGGGCTTTCTCACCCTGCTCATCCCTCCCCTTCTTCCCTGCTAGGTGATTTTTCTTCCTTCCATACATACTGGAGTTGTTCCTTATTTGTTAGAGTAGTAGTTATGTAGTGGTTTTTGGATCTTTTTTTTTTTTTGAGAGAAAGCATAACTATATATACCATGATCTAAGTTTGAATCCAACATATACATCAGAGATTTAGCATGCCAACCCTATCCAAAATAACTAGATGACTACTAAAAGAAAAAGCTACTAGAACCAAACACCTCAAATGAAATTCATCAAAGCAATGGTGGTTTTTGGATCTAGGTTAGTTGTTTTGGTTGCGTCCGGGTTGTTTTGTGCGGTGGTGGCCGGTGGTGGAGGTTGTTTGACTGATTGATTGATTTTGAGCTGGCCTGGGTTTGTGATAGGTTTGGTGGTGATGAGTCCCTCGTCACCTCTTCAGGCTTCCGATTTGTGGATTTCCTGTGACTTGGTGATAGTTATGGTTGTTAACTAGCACTTTGTTGACGCGGAAGACCTTTGTTACCGGTCAAGTTGTTGCATCGAACAAAAAGACGAGTCCGGATAAAAGTGGATGCTGTAAGGATTTTGATACCGGACCAGATGACTATTAGGCCTTTCGGGTTGATTGAACGAAGAACTAAGATGCGAGCAGTGAGGACAATGAATCGATAAGGCAAGTAAGCTAGCTCATGTATGCTCTACTTTTCAAACTGTTTTGGAAAAAGAAAAAAAAAGTTAGGCGTCTGAGTTAATACATCTAAATCCATCAAGGTAGACCTTGGTGTCATTTTCTGCTCTTTTTAAGATCCTCTAGATGTTGGCAAGACCTATTAGGTAACCTTTTATCAATTTTATCTCTTTGATGATTTTCAACTGTTATAATTATGTTTGATGGAGTCACAATAAATATGTCATCACCTATTTACCAGAAAAATAACATGCCACGTTCAATAAACCACAAAAAAGGTGACTGCATTTAAAAAGGCTTTAAGGCCAAAGACAATCAGAACGCCACTCTAAACGAATTAGGCCCACTTTGCATGAACCAAACCAAGAGCCATCATGCGCGTACAGAAAGACGAAGAGTCGCCAAAATAACTTTAAAACTCCAAAAAGGCCAGTCTTCAGTGACGTATTTGAAAACCATACGCTGCAAAGATTTGTTATCCAAGGAAAAACCCTAGCAAGTAGCAATTGCCTTCTGCTCCAAAGGCTCTTCCGAATTTGCTCACAATACCCACCTCAATCATGTCTTCAAATCCACTTGGAGTACGTGATCGTGTTCAAAAGAAGCACACCACGGCTCAAAAATCTGGGGGCTTGAAATATCAATCGGGCAACAACGTGCCTAGTGCCACCGGAGAGTCCAACGTTAGTGTTTTTCGCCCCTCTATTTGCTTGTTTTTATCGTCTTCTTTTGAAGCATGGGTGTAAATTTGAACATCTAACCGGTAGGTTAAACTTGAAAGATCAACAACAACAACAAAAAAAAAAAAACCGTTACACTATTTGACGAGTGGAGTGAATTTTTATGTCTTCAGATCAAACCTAAGGATTAGTTTCATGTGTTTGTGCTTTCGCTCTAAGACTTGTGTCAGGAGTTCTCTTTCTTTTTTTTTCGACTTTTTAGCCAATTTGTAGGTAGGGATTTGAATGCCTAAACATTTGCCTAAACTTAGAGCGAAATACATATATATTCAAACCACGGCCTGCATGCCTTTGCATGATGTTTTACATGTTTTTAGTGCTTCTGCTAAATGATTATATTTATGTCTAGAGTCCTTTTGATTTTTTAAGCTTAAGTTCTGGCTTTGAATTTAAACGCCTCAACATGGTATCAATCATAGAGAAACAAAAAGTTTGAATTATGACTATCTGACATGTCAAAGAATGGAAGAAACAGCCATTGGTAAAGCTTCAGTTTGTGTGGCTTAGTCGGATTTCTGGTCACATTCGCACTAGGTATTTTACACATTTCATTGCATTACATAAAACTCAATAGTTTTTTGATTTTGGTTGCTTTGGTGAACACCTTTGCAGCGATCTGCAATGTTCTGGTGAGAAGCTTAGCAAGGTTTAGATACCTATATCTTTGTTCTTTTTGCCATAAAGAGAGGGTCCGATTCAAGCCTGGTTGAATATACCAACGGGCTCTTTAGACCAATTCAATACAATCTTCTCTCCCAACTCAAAGATGGAGAATAACCCAAATACTTATACTACACACTCGACAAGACTTTTTCTTCAGTATCCAAACCAGCACCATTCCAGAAAAGCTATTCATACTAAAAGAAATGCACTTTTTTGGTTATCTGATCTGGCGGTTAAGTTCTACCTTAACTCTAGTTGTCACTTGACAGGGAATTGGGCATTTTTAGCTTCAGTTATAGGTTCAAGATCTTGCTAGCCCTTTCGTCCATGACCATTTTAGGCAGCCAACACGGCAGTGGCTAGAAATTGTTATAGAGTCTGTTCCTGTATGCGGGCAAATCCTAACTGGTTGAGAAGGATTCTGCTTTGAACAATACATATTTTCAAAACTGTCGTGGTTATAGTAGATATGGGCAGCGAACTTCTGGACAGCTATATGTGCCTTTCAGCATTGTAATGAACATAATAGCTATGTCGTTTGGATAATCTTTTAGTGTCGTTTCAAACTTTATGATTACTTTATGTATGCTTAACACCATATTGCTAAAAGATGTTGGTTGTTGTGACAGGACGAAGTATGCTCCATTTGCTCACAGAAGGTTATTACTACCTCTAATAACACTGCGACAAGCGAGTGCTCCCACTGGTTCCACTTTAGCTGCATATATAGGACATTTACGCCTGGTAATCACCTTTGCCCCGTTTGTGGCTTCATATGGAAAGACTTGCCTTTTCAGTTCCCCAATAGGATTTACCAAATAGAATGTTCATTATGGCCTGAACCCCAACACTTAACTGATGACGAGCCCCTTTTTCCTGAGAACGGTAACAATTCTTCAATCCGCTCCCATCATTTCCTTACTTTAGAGGGCTCGCCAGAACTGCCTGCCATCCCTGCTTCAGATTCCAATTCCAAATTCGCGGTGCTTGCTGGTGTGCGTGCTGTACCTTTACTTAACTTGGATGATGATCATTCTCCACATCGTAGGCTTGGGCATGCGCCCATTGACCTTGTCTTGGTGTTGGATGTTAGCAGCAGCATGTTTGGCGCAAAGATTGCTCTCCTCAAACGTGCTGTTGAATTTGTTATACAAAACTTGGGGTCTTCTGACCGGCTTTCTATAGTTGCTTTCTCGTACGATGCCCAAAGGATTTTACCATTGCGTAGGATGTCTGACATAGGTCATAAGGATGCAAGTCTTGCTGTGAGTTATCTTACAATAGTTGGAGGGACTGACATTGTGGGAGGACTCAAGAAAGGGGTTCGTGTTCTTGAAGAGCGAATGGGAAGGAATCCAGTTGCAAGCATCATGCTCCTATCGGATGGACAAGATAGTAACGGCCACAGCCACCTCAATATCAACCAAAGTTTGCCTGCTTCCATCTGTCCACGCAGCGGAAAAGCAGCAATTTACCCCGTCCACACGTTTGGGTTTGGCTTAGACCATGACTCTGCGACGCTGAATGCAATATCCGATGCATCAGGCGGCACCTTTTCGTTCATCGAGTCTATTGACATGGTTCAAGAAGCTTTTGCTAGGTGCGTTGGTGGCCTTCTCAGTGTGGTGGCTCAGCAAGTTCAACTCAGCATGACAACAATATCACCGGGGGTACGTATTGGCTCCATAACCTCAGGAAGGCACTTCAACCAAAATTCTGAACAAGGGCAGCAAGGTACTATAGACGTTGAAGACTTGTACGCGGATGAGGAGAAAGAATTCTTGGTTTATCTGTCAATTCCCGTTGCTACTAGCCAAGAAAAGATGGAAAAGAAGACATTGCTGCTGGATGTCACATGCTCCTATATAGACCCTGTGTCAAATGAGATGGTACAGGTAAAAGGGGTGAGGGTCCAGATAAGGCGCCCAGAGCATCTTTGTCCTTCGGATGCTGTTATGAGTATGGAGGTGGATCGCCACAAGAATCGTGTGTGGGTTGCGGAAGGTATTGCCGAGGCAAAAGTAAAAATCGAGATGGAAGATGTAAAGGGTGCACAAGACGTCTTGGACAAACATAGGTCAACTCTTTTATCATCGGCATCTGCCCAAGCTGGAGATGGACTTTGCAGCAAGCTTGAAGCAGAACTGATTGAAGTTAAGAAGAGAATGGCAAGTGTCAAGTCTTATGAGGATAAAGGGCGAGCTTACGTCCTTGCAGGATTAAGCTCACACTCCCACCAAAGGGCTACTACTCGTGGGGTCAAGGCAGAGCCGATCGATGATGATTCTGTAGACTACGAGACACCTAGGATGGCCAGTCTCATCTCCAAGTCACAGAATGCAACCAGTACTAAGCCCATCACTATAGATTAATGATCCTTTTACGTTGGTTAGATTAGATGGAACGCACAAGATCATGGTTAAATGCTTCTTCGCTGAAAATGCTTTGGATTGATTACCTAGCGGCTACTCGTTCTCTTCTAGTTTGGCTAAGTTTCTTAAGTTTCTTATCTTCTCTTCTGTGCGATTCATTACTTTCTCTTGCTTGTTTTCTCAGCACTGGTGATCACGTAATGTCTGGATAACCTAATGCTGAATTTGGATCCGAATGCATTGAAAATTTTCGTGCCTACGTGATCAGTTTAGCTTGTACACACACCTGAAAGCGCGTCAACAGCCTGAGATCCCCCACCAAATCTGCATCATCGAACCAAAACAACACGATTCCGATGACTCTTTGTTTCATTACACCCTTTTCGAACCATGCCGCCTCCTCAAAGCTATGAATAATGTGAGCTCCACAGTTCTGCACCGGAATTTGTTAAGAGAGCAATTTTAAGCTGGTAATAATAATAAGTAAGTAAATATCATTCCCCAAGCCAACTACATGCAAGGGGCTAGCTAGGAAGAACAATCTGAAGTACCACACACTTTCAACCAATCTGAGGGAGTCATCCATAATAGAATTTCCATTGCTAAGCTCCATAGCTTAAAGAGAATTCATTGGTACTAGAATTACCACTAGCTTTTCTGGAGTACCATTACTATTCACTGGATTTAATGCATCTTCAAGCATTGGTCGCATAATCGCGCAGCAACATCCCCTACAAATCAGCGAAAGATGCTACCAACATGTCATCTATACTATTACTGATCGGTAAAGCCTTTTTAAACTTCTGGATATACCCTTTTAATTGTTCTAATTTTCTTGTGAAAATGTTTATTTAAGGTTATTGTTGAAACTTCTTAAAATCGCATTTCTCAGCTAATGATAACCCTCCCAACATTCCCACCACAACAAACCTTCTTCCTCCCCGGCCCATTAACTGCCTACACAAGATCTTGAATCTCATCCTCCATTATTATGGTAAGTTTCTCCTCCTTTTTAATATACATTTAATTGGTCGTATCTAGAATATACGTATTTGGATTTAGTGGCATCTTCTATGCCTTCCAAAACTCTAATCCTATTTTCTTGAATTCGTACGGTCTTAAATTTTGAATGGCCACAAAATAATCTCCAACCCCTTGAACTCTAATCACCCAACCCCATGATCTCTCTTCTCCCACTTTATAATTAACTACGTTCCTTCCTGTGCATAGTATGAGATTTGAGCTAATTGTATATTAATTATGTTTGGAATTTTTTTTCTTATTGAATGCGCATCTCGTGACCCCATGGTCACTAGTTGAATGGAAGCTTCCACGGTGAGTGAGGGCCGCCAATTTTCTCTCACTTTTCTCAACCCTACCGATCACCTCTGCCTCTGATTCTACTCCCGTAAAAAAATAATAAAAAAAATAATAATAATAATTGAGGAAAAACTTTCTGAACATCTCAAAAGCGAATATAGGAGAAGATTCCATGGAACAGGAAGAGTGCCAGATTGAACTGACATGAGGATGGATTGCCAAAGACGTGTGTATAAAAAAACAAGTTGCTGGAAGGGAAAATTGGCGCGGCCTTAGAGCTATCCTGGCTAATTGCAAAAGGTATGAAACACTAATTCGACTAAGCGAAAAAAAAAAATGTTAAGTAAAAGAAATATACACCCGGTCACTCAATCATGTACATCTCTACTAGTTTGAAGAAAGAAGAATCAGAAAAACTCATGCTACTAAAATTTCCCCCAAAGACCTTCTTACTCTTACTTTTAGTTTTTGCCATGGTTATAGAAGTTTCGTTTAAGGGGTGAGCATGATTTTGTTGGTTTTGCTTATATTGGAGGTTAAAACAGAGCTAAACAGACCGACATCAATCGGTTTGAGAAAATTAAAACTAAACCGTAATTGTACAGTTAAGTTTTAACTGTTTGAACGAATTGATTTAGACGGCTTCACCGGTATAAACCTAAAGACATTTGTGACTTGTTGAGCCTTTCGAGCCTTTCGATTCAGTACTAGGCCCTCCAATATAATTATCATTGATTTTTTTAGGGGTCTATCTCAAGACCTTAAAGCTAAAGTACTAAAAGAATAATTGTTAAATAGAAATTAAAGTTAGCTTGGATTGACAGTACATGTGTACATAGTAATCTTGTTTGTTTTGGTTCGCTTTGGATTTTTTAACCGGTTTAAGAAATTTTAAACCTAATCAACAAAGCCAATTATTTCGTTTTTCAAAAAGTAAACCTAAACTATCGGGCTAGCTTTTAAATGCACAAGAAGAACACCAACTTGAGCACCGCTTAAACCTTTTCAGAGACACTTTTTAAGTCTGTCTCTATTAAATTCCAAATCCACACATAAGTTTTATACGTCATACGTCCTATATCTCAGCAGTAAACCCTAATTACCCTAGGTCTCATGTATAGACTGCCTGTAAACTAGAATTCTTGCAAATCTAAATCAAATCCACGCTACAATATGTCTTCCAACAATCGTGGTGTACGTGCTTGTATTAGAAAAGCTAGTCAGTGCCTTGATTAAGAACTAAGAAAACTCAAAGCTGCAAATTTAGCAGCAGTGAAAGTGCAAATATTCGAAACGGTAAAGCAACAAGCAGGCAACAATATGCCCAAGGCCACTGGACATTCCAGCGTCAGTTTCACCTTTTTCTCTAATATAGTCTACATAATCGTTGGTCGTTCTTGTTTGTTTAGTATACTCACGTACTCTCTCAATTCTAAAGATTCAGGTTTTTAGGTAATATTTAAGATTGAGCGTTGAATATTATTTAAAACGTCAAACGAGAAATATAACGAGGAGTAAAGGTCAAGCTTATATTTTCAAATTCAAACCTAAAAATTCATAAAAAGTCAAGGAATCTGGACATGGGAAGTAGTTGGACAGTGTGGTTGACCTGAAATTGCTTTTGCATGTAAATTTATGTTTGTTATGATTTACTTTTCAATGCAAGACAATATAGACCTTATTCTAGGCATTGTGTAGTTTCTGAATTTTAGAAGCAAGTTTTGTGCGGTTCTCGCTGATAGTTGTAGCATAGAATGTGTTTGACAATTACTGCTTTTGCTTTTAGCTTCATGTAGGGAAACTAATAACACGTCTTTCAATATACGAGTCGTCTGGGTGTCTCCTTTTCTTACTAATTGATCTTGGATTGTATTTCCCTTTATTTGCCGGTTGATCTTGGATAATTGAAAAAAATCCACCACTACTCAATTTAATTCATCAACATGTTTGGTCAATTCAAAAAATGTCTGGTTACATGCAATGGTACATGTTGGGATTACAATTTCACATCGGAAACGAACAAAAGGATCTTAAATAATAAGCCTTGTCGGCCTTTTGGCTTCATGGTCAATTAATTTCGAGTTAAATGCTTTTATAACATGCTATATAAGTTCCAAATAATTGGCTACAAAGCTAAACCCTTTCTGTACGGTATTTCCCAACTCACCTGTGGATAATAAGCCAATTGTGAAATCCATGGATTGAGTAAACATTTGATGAGTGCTTTTGTTTATTATTCAAGGCAATGGCAGAGAAGTCTTCAGAAAATATCCGATATGGCATCTGAATATTTGTTTGTTTTGAGGTTTTTGAAAAGATAACCAAACAATTTCTTCATCTATTTCTTTCCTTTCTTAACCATTTAGAAAATATATTATTGAAACCATGGAGAAGGTAGCCAAGCCTAGTCTTGAAAGTTGATAGTTGTTTGCTTGTAAAACGCCTAGACACAGGCCCTTGGGTTCTGGGTCTGCTTTGTAAATAGTTTATAATACGTGAGTGTGTCAGGTCTTGACGGGATCATGCATAGATACAAAGTTTTAAATGAAGTAAACAGTCAGACGTTATGGGGAGTGTATCCCTTTAACTTCTTTCAAAATGATCCATCCTCATGAGTTCTTTTAGACTAATATTTTAAGGACTTTTTCACTACTATTTAAGTTACTGCTGCTCTTTCATGATCTACTCATAATCCTACTCAGACGAACTATATAAGAACATAGAATATAGGCAGTTTACCTTCATCGTATTTACAATGATCAACTAAAACCGATAACACTTTGAGAGTTCAAAAGTTTTAATTCAAAGATTGGATGCACTTTGGTGATTGTTTAAATGAGTTAACTAGCAGTTTGATGCATCTAAAAAAAACTGCTTACCTAGGGATGTGATAACGTAAACTAGGAGCTAGTTTGCGGTGGTGCAAGGATTAAGTGATACATCATTCACGGCTTTTATTGTTAGGCTTTCAATCATTTAGGCTCAGGTCAATCCAATCTAGAGCTGACATGTGTTCAAGCGTGTCTGTTTACCCTTCGATTCACGTTAAGCTTCATTGATTTGATATGATCTTACCACGTGTTGAAACTAGATAAGGTATTTTTTCACCTTCTTGTTTAAGTTTGTATCCAACCTTTGTCACATTTTTTACATCCCTTCCCAAGATGACATGTTACACAGTTAAAAAATCATGCCTTATGCGTAAGAGCGGTGCATCTTATTTAGCCTTGAACTGGTCACATGTCATTTTGTCATTATATTGTTGTGATTGATTTGACATTGCGATGAAAAATCATCAACTTGCTATGGGACCAATCAGCCTTGAGATTGAGACTTGTCCTTGCACCAATTTTTAACTTCATAGTGACGTGATATGTTGAGATGTCCTAAAGCATGTCAGTCTTGCCCGGCGAATCGTCGTATTTTTACTTGGTGCAAAAAGCACTAATCTGTTATTTTGCAATGTCGTGTCCTTTGAGTTCCTTGTCTCCCTATCTTTTGCGGATAGATTTTAACAGTGCAAATGTATGTTTGATTGGCCACATATCTAGAAAAGGTTTCCTATGGTTAATATGCTCCGTTTGCTCAACAAAGGTTACCGACTTACCGTCGCGAGCGTTGGCAGTGTCACAGGCGAGTGCTCCCACAGTATCAACCTTGGTTGTGCACCTGAAAGTCTTCGCTAAAGGAAATTGCCTTTGCCCCATCTGCGCCTTCAAATGGAAAGGCATCCCTTCTCAATACCCAACAGTGCCGACCCACATTGTACCATTTCCAGTATGGCCAGAGCTCCAGCACTTCTCTGATGATGAGCCCTTACCTTGTAGAAGTCCAACCTCAATGCATACCTAGTATTTCCTTACGTTAAATGGCTTACTAGAACTACCCTCTGTAATTGCTTCAGCTTCCAATTCCAAATTTGCTGTGCGAACGGTGCCTCTACTTAACTTGGATGATGGTGATGATTATCAACTTCATATTCTTGGGCGTGCACCCATTGACCTTGTTTTGGTGTTAGATGTTAGCGAAAGCATGATGGGCGCGAAGCTTGCACTCCTCAAACGTGTTGTTGAATTGGTAATACAAAACTAGGGGCCTTTTAACCGGCTCTCTATAGTTGCTTTCTCAAACAATGCTCAAAGAGTATTTTCATTGAACATGATGTCTGACAAAAGCCATGAAGATGCAACCCTTGCCCTTGGTTCTCTTACAACAGTTGGAAGGACAAACATTGTGGAAGGACTCAAGAAAGAGTTCAGATTCTTGAAGAGCGAAAGCACAAAAATCCAGTTGCAACCTTCATGCTCCTATCCGATGGACGAGATTCCTACGGCAACAACTTAGTTCCACACAATGGAAAAGCATCAATTTACATTTTCTTTCATCGAGACCATTTACATGGTTCAAGAGGCTTTGGCTAGGTGCGTTGGCGGTCTTCTCAGTGTGGTGGCTAAGCAAGTTCAGCTTGGCATGAGGACAATATTATCCTTTGGGGTGCGTATTGGCTCCATAGCCTTGGGAAGATACTCGAACGACACTTCTAAACAAGGACGACAAGGTAGAATAGATGTCAAAGACTTGTACGCGGACGAGGAGAAAGAGTTTTTGGTTTATCTTTCTATTCCAAGTGCTACTGCCGAGGAGAAGGTGTACAAAAAGACATCATTGATGGTTGTCACATGCTCCTTCAAAGACACCGTGTCGAATCACACGGGACATGTAAAAGGCGTTCGAGTCGTGATAAGGTGCCCTGAACAACTTTCTCCTTGGGATAACATTTTGAGTTTGGAGGTGGATTGACAAAAAAAATTGTGTGGTTCTCGGAAGGTATTGCGGAGGCAAAAGAAAGGTCGAGATGGAAGGTGTTAAGGGTGCACAAGACGTGTTGGGTCTTCGGAGAGTAACTCTTCGATCATTAGCATCAGGCCAAGTAGGAGATGGCCCCTGCAACCAGCTTAAAGCAGAGTTGCTAGAAGTTAAGGAGAGAATGGGCAGTTTGGACCTGTATGAGAGCAAAGGGAAACTTTATGTTCTGGCAGGTTTAAACTCACATTCCCAGCAAAGGGCTACAACTCGTGGGGTTAACATTAAGCCAGTTGATGACGATCCCGTGGGATATGAAACGCCTAGTATGGCCAGTCTAGTGTCCAAGTCACCGAAGGCTTTCGCTGCCATCATTTTAGATTACTAATGCTAAATAGCTTCTTGTGGGAACATGCTCCAGCTATTAGTTCTCTATTTTGCCAACTTTTCCTACATTGAAATTAGTATTTTTCTTTACCGGCTTTGTCAACCTCCGATGCAAGCTACCACATCACCATTTTATTGCGATCTGTTGCATGCTTTTGTTTTATTCTCCCCTTTGTTAAATCGATCTCTACAATATTGTGAAAAGGATCGCTATCAACACAGAGGCCTTATGCACTGCCAGGGAGTTATCTGAAAATTTACTATTCTTGCTTGATAGTTAAGTCATGTGATCCTCTTATATTAATTCCCTGAAATATGTCCAGTTTCTGCTGGTTACCCAGTTGAGTTTCTAGGGTATAGACCACTGTCATCATAAGTGATGCTGCAATTGTGCTTTGTTGTTTTGAGCCTCGTGTCCTGCATATATAGAGTCGAATCATCTAATCTTTGCTGCTTGTTGCTACATTTATTTTGCTTAAAGTTGAGAATACTCAAGTGAACCCAAGGGCTGTTCGGTTTTGCCGTGGCATTGCTTATGGAATTCTTGGATGGGAAGAAGAAAATTATACTGAACTTGGCTTTGCTAGACTTTTCAGTCTCTTTTTGTCACCTTTTTACGAAAATGAAGTGTGCAAATGCTGTAAGGGCCTTGTGTGCATGTGATTCTGGTAATATACATGTTGACTTGTGTATGTCTTGGTCTCCCTCCAAGGGCCAATGACTAGAGCGTAGTTTGGAAGCACGTAGTGAAAATAGCTGGAGATGACATGTTTGACAGTCAATTGATTTTCTGTATCTTTCTAGCTTCTGTTCGCTTACTTTATTGGAGTCATGACAGCCTTCTATTTGGTCACAAACCGGGGTATAGGTACTCTTTTTGGACTGAAAGAAGTAAAGAGGCACCAAATCGGCGGATTATACTTTATTTCCCAAGTTTGGAAATAAGGTACTATACCAAGGAAGTTTCATACAAGGAACTGCTTTTTCAGATGTATGCCTTACTTTTTATTACTAGCTTATGATTAAGTCAATGGTGGAACTGTACAGCCCACTAAGTGCATTGTCTGGGAAGAAAGAAAACATTTGCCATCCATATGTACTTTCAAAAAAGTTTAACAAATCGATTGATGTTGCTAACCACACGCCGATACGATTGCTCGTTAACTGGAGCAGCCAGTACAGCTGCGATCAACTCCTCCCCTTTGCTCAGGCCTATAAACTTCACCTGTTTATTATTTCGATTGGGGACAAAGCCTTGATAGATCATCTTCCGCAGTTTCTTTCAGTCATCGTCCTTTTCAAGTTCCCAAGGAGATACTTCCCATGTAACTGAACCGAAAAATCTCATGTTTCCCTACAAATAAGATCTAAAAATGTTAAGCTTCTAGCATTAGTTCAAGCTTAAACTTATTCTAGATCTTATACCAACCTTAAGAAACAACATCTGATCCACAAGCTGAGCAGGAGCAGCAAGTCCCGGTAAGAGGCTGGGTTTTGCAATGAAGGTGGAGTGTGGCACCCGATCGTGGACTTCCGCATGTTATATGTGGAAACTGATTTTAACCCAATGACAGTATTACAGTGGAGGTATTGTACATCGAGCCCCAACTTTGGAGAGTACTTTTGTTATAATGCATTTTTTCCGCTCTAGGATTTTCTTATATATATGCATCTTCGGGTTTGGAATTGAAATATAAAGAGAGAAAACGGCAACAGAGAGGCACTCCTAAAACTGTTGCTGTATGACATTTTCATATTTTGATTGAATTTGACTTACTCTATGAAGCTATACCATTAGCTGCCAAGTTTGGTTCCTAAGTAATTAGCTTGTATTAGATTTCTATTCAGGGGATTTAGTTCTTTCATGTTTCTTATTTCGTTTGTGCTTACACGTGGGTAATGTTGGCTGCCATGCAAGTCTTTCGAGAGAGTTGTGTGGGGTTGGAAGGGGGTAGGGAACTGTAAAGATGCAAAGGTAAGTTGGAGAATCACTAGACCTAATTCAATTTTTCTTACTTGATTAAAGTCTACGTGTAATATGATTGACCGCCCCATCTTTAGGATTGTATTTGACTTGTATGGTGTTTTTAGTTATACTTTTCAAAAGCAAGTGGGGTAGTACTTTGTTATGTCCCGAGATCGTGATACCCAATTTTACAATGCAGGCGCCGACATGACTTCCATGCAGGCGATGATTGGACAGATTCTTAGCTGCATGGAGTACTTGTGTGTCAAAATGTGTCCAGAATTGTGTAGAACTGTATAGAGTTATGCAGAGTGTTCTAGAAATAGGTGAACTTGTATAGAAAGTTAGGGAAGCTTAGAGAACACTATGAAAGATTGTTTGTAGCCGTAGGATCAAGTCGATCTAGGCCGTCCACTGTGGAGGTGGACTAGTATAAATAGGTAAAGTGTCATTTGTACATATCATCCAAGAGTTCATCCTAGAAGTAGTGAAAAATCTACTGATCCAAGAGCGAGTGAGTGATCCTCTTATAAAATCTTCCTTCTTGACTAATGAATTACTAAGCACACATACATAATCTTCAAATTGAGATGGAGAACCAAACAAGTTGAAAATCAAAGATGGAGGACTGTAGTCGGGGTTCAATCAAGTTGAGATAATGGTTTCAGTTGAATAAAATGTGAAAATATGAGTCAGGTCGAGTTGTGGTGGGCGGGATGTGGCATATCCAGGGCTGGGAGGGGACGGTGACGACGAGACTTACCTAAAGAACATGAAGCTATTGGCTAGGTTTGTGGCAAGATAGTGGGACGTGTGTGTGTGGGGGGGGGGGGTGTGGAAGTCCAACTTTACAACACAGAATTTTAGGCGCTACTATCGGCTAGGTTTTAGACTGCTGGCATTGGGCCCGCTGCTATAGGCCTATTTTCTTGCAGTGATGGAACCGATGTTACAACATGATTTTATCATGGCATACTCACTCGGAAGGACCCAATCTAGCCAAAGGAGTCATTCATGCAAGTGTGGGAAGATTTCAAATACCAATCCTCACAAAAGAATGTGCCAGCTATATATACCAGATTCAAAATTTACATGACTGTCTCAACTTATTTCACAAAACTCAAAGGCCTTTGGGACGAGTTAGATACATATCGAGCACTTCCCACTTGAAACCAGACGAAAGCACATGATGAGCGAAGGGAAGAAGATCGTTTAATACATTTTCTCATGGGTCTTCACGACACCTACAATGTTGTGCGTACAAATATCCTCATGATGTCGCCACAGCCTAATGTTCAACAAGCCTATTCCCTTGTTATTCAAAAGGAAACACAGAGACAAATGGCATCAGAACCAACTGAAATTTTTTTCATCGCGGTTGCAATTCAGAGACGTGGAAAAGGTCATACGGAGGACAGATGCAAATTTAAAAATGGGACATAGGTTCCTAACAACACAGGAAGCTAAGGTAATCGATACAACACTTCGCAACAGCGGCAACATAGAAATGCACTCAATTCATTTCATGTTGCTAATGCAACAGATTTTTCGCAATCTACACATGGGGTTCATTCGCAAGGCACCAATAGTTCACCCGGGCTTTCCACATATCAACTTCAACAACTTGCTCATGCTTTGTCTATGATGGCTCAAAATCAGAAGTCTCTTGATAATAGCGATGCTTATGCAAATGCTGCATGTTTGTCTCTTTTTCAAAATGCTTCAATTAATTTTGTATTCACTATGCCTTGGATTTTGGATAGCGGAACTACTGATCATATCACTTCCGATTTTACACTTTTCACTTAAACGAAATCCTCATCAATAACTATTGTCAACTTACCCACGTGGTCATCTTCCTCAATCAATTCCATTGACACTGTTGCTGCTAAAAATATGCTCTGCGTACTTTGTGGAACCCGAGCCTGGACCGATGACCTGCAAGACAGAAAACGAGTGACCGCCGGGTGGAGTTCCCGGCGGAGAACTCTCCGATGCTTAAGTTAAAGCGCAGCTACAAGATAATAACTCTGAAAAAGCATGAAAGACACAATGTGTATCTGTGTGTCGTTGTCCCATACCTGGGGGTAGACCCCTTTATATATGGGTAGGAAGAAGAGTCCTATTAGGACTAGGCTGTGGACTAATCCAATCAGGATCGTTTTAGGATCCTCGAGGATCACGTCACAATCTTTAAAGACTCTTTTAGAATCCTGATAAGACAATCATAAATCTCCCAGTTTGACTAGGATTGCCGGGTATTCCTTAATTATTGAGAGTTATATTTGAGTTATATCATAAGCCCCCCACTTCCTTAGCGAAAATGTATGGCTGAGGAAGTTTATACCTGGTGTCTCGAGACACGCGTCAGATTTGTAAGTGATTCTCATCCACTTGTAGGGGTAACAATATTTCTCTCCTCCATGTGCTCCGACCTAAGCGGGAGCTTAAGCCTTGGAACTTTGCCCAAGTAGAGTGCTAGAACCCTAGCTCTCGAGAGCCAAGTCTTAGAATGTCACCTGAGTAGGCTATTCGGAATCATCTTTAGGAAGACGAATCATGGGATCTCGAGATCCTTTAGAGGCTGTGCCCCATGGTAGCCTAACACAAAGCTGTGCATGCAAGTTGTTGCATGTGCTAAGTGTTTGAATGTCCCCTCGAGGAGTCACCTCTCCTTGGAGGGTGTTCATTTTGTGCAAGTGTGTTCTTTGGCTCGAGCCGACCACATCATGCTTGCGTTTTACTTTGTCGCGAACTCTTATCATCAGCTAAGAGATGACAAAGAAGCCTCGCACTCACGCTTGACTGGGTTTTGAATTGACAAAGAATGGTGGGGGGATGAAGTCCCATAGTCCTTTGTCGTTTCACGGGTTAGAACTGTAGCTAAACCGTTTGGATAGAACTCGAGCTCTATCCTGTCACCCTTGGGGGTGTTCGTCCCTCGAGGGACCACCCTTGAGGTTTTGACGGAACTTAAAGTCCTCATCATACGTGCCCTCGGGGGCAGACGGAACGCAAAGCTCACGAATATACCCTCGAGAGTTGAACGGAACTTTAGAGTTCTCATCATACGGGCCCTCGGGGGCAGATGGAACCCTCGAGGGTTTGACGAAACTTAGAAGAGTTCTCATCATACGGGCCCTCGAGGGCGGATAGAGCGCAAAGCTCATGAATATACCCTTGAGGGTTTGACGGAACTCAGAGTTCTCATCATACGGGCCCTCGAGGGCGGATGGAGCGCAAAGCTCATGAATATACCATCGAAGGTTTGACGGAACTTAAGAGTTCTCATCATACGGGCCCTCGAGGGCGGATGGAGCGCAAAGCTCATGAATATACCCTCGAGGGTTTGACGGAACTTAAGAGTTCTCACCATACGCGCCCTCGGGGTCAGATGGAGCTCGGAGCTCAGGCAAATACCCTCGAGGGTTTGACGAAACTTAAGAGTTCTCGTCGTACGCGCCCTCGGGGGTGGATGGAGCTCGGAGCTCATGAATATACCCTCGGGGGTTTGACAGAACTTAAGATTTTTCGTCATACGCGCCCTCGGGGGCGGATGGAGCTCGGAGCTCATGAATATACCCTCGGGGGTTTGACGGAACTTAAGAGTTCTCGTCGTACGCGCCCTCGGGGGCGGACGGAGCACAAAGCTCATGAATATACCCTCGAGGGTTTGACGAAACTTAGAGTTCTCATCATACGCGCCCTCGGGAGCGGATGGATCGCAAAGTTCATGAATATACCCTCGAGGGTTTGACGGAACTTAAGAGTTCTTGTCGTACACGCCCTCGGGGGCGGATGGAGCTCGGAGCTCATGTAGATACCCTCGAGGGTTTGACAGAACTTAAGAGTTCTCGTCGTACGCGCCCTCGGAGGCGAATGGAACGCAGAGCTCATGCAAATACCCTCGAGGGTTTGACAGAACTTAAGAGTTCTTGTCGTACGCGCCCTCGGGGGCGGATGGAGCGCAAAGCTCATGAATATACCCTCGAGGGTTTGACGGAACTTAGAGTTCTCATCATACGTGCCCTCGGGAGCGGATGGATCGCAAAGCTCATGAATATACCCTCGAGGGTTTGACGGAACTTAAGAGTTCTTGTCGTACATGCCTTCGGGGGAGGATGGAGCTCGGAGCTCATGCAGATACCCTCGCGGGTTTGACGGAACTTAAGAGTTCTCATCGTACGCGCCCTCGGGGCTGATGGAGCTCGTAAAAATACCCTCAAGGGTTTCGGTCGAAGCAACGTGTACTTGTGGTTATGGCGTTGAATAAGAAGGCGCGGGGCATTGAGCCCGTAATATGGCCGCTACTATGAAGCCCCCCTGTCTGAGAAGGCACAAGGCATTAAGCTCGTAATATTGCTGACATCATAAGATATGAAACTCCCCGCCTTTGAGAAGGCGTAGATATATAAAGACGTCTTTTTCGGCTTATATGTAGGGCCCAATCGCAAGAAGACCAAATGCGTTGGTAGCATGCGCTGGTGTGAACATTTGACCGTTCATAGTCGGTCACTGTATGACAGTGATGGGGCCGCCTGACACCTACGGCGGTGGTGGTGATGGCTCTTGTGGTGGCGGTGGCTAGCGGGTCCCACGGATGGCGCCAATCTGTTGCTGTTAAAATATGCTCCGCGTACTTTGCGAAACCCGAGCCTGGACCGATGACCTGCAAGACAGAAAACGAGTGACCGCCAAGTGGAGTTCCCGGCGGAAAACTCTCCGATGCTTAAGTCAGAGCGCAGCTACAAGATAATAATTCTGAAAAAGCATGAAAGACACAATGTGTATCTGTGTGTCGTTGTCTCATACCTGGGGGTAGACCCATTTATATAGGGGTAGGAAGAAGAGTCCTATTAGGACTAGGCTGTGAACTAATCCAATTAGGATCGTTTTAGGATCCTCGAGGATCACGTCACAATCTTTAAAGACTATTTTAGAATCCTGATAAGACAATCATAAATCTCCCAGTTTGACTAGGATTGTCGGGTATTCCCCAATTATTGGGAGTTATATTTGAGTTATATCAGACACCATTCCATTTAACTCATATATCACCTTAGACAATATTTTATGTGTTCCTTCTTTTTCGTTTAAATTTGATGTATGTTAGCAAACTCACCAATGATTTAAATTATTGTGCCATTTTGTTTCCCTCTTTTTGTGCTTTGCAAGACTTGACTACGGGGAATATGATTGGCTCCGGTAAATAGCGTGGTGGTCTCTATTACATGTTCCTACTACAACAGTCACATGTTTCTCATCAAGTTTTACAACCCTCAAATTTGTGACACATGCATTGAGGACATCCGTCACCATTTCGCCTAAGATTAATTACTCCATTATTACCTTCTCATAATATATGTTTTGATAATAATTGTGCTATTTGTCCTATGGCTAAACTGACTAGACTTCAATTTCCTTCAAATATTATATCAACTCGTGCTCCATTTGATTTGGTGCATTGTGCTATATCGGGTCCCCACAAAGTACCCACTCATTCAGGAGCTCGTTTTTTTCCTTATAATGGTTGATGATTTTACAAGGTGCACTTGATTATTTCTTATGCAATACAAGTCAGAAACTTAAAAACTTTTACGATCTTCTATTGCATTTAATTTGCTAAAACTCAATTCCATGCCTCTATCAAAGCAATCAAAGTAGATAATGGCAAATAATTCTTGTCCATGAAGAATTTTTTTCACTCTCATGGCATTGAATATCAACACACTTTTGTTTCAACTCCACAACAAAATGGAGTAGTTGAACGCAAGCATTGCCATATTCTAACTGTAGCACGTGCATTACGCTTTCAGTCTCACTTGCCCCTTACCTTTTGGGGAGAATGTGTATTGACTAATGTCTACCTTATGAACAATCTTGCTTTGAAATCCTTTTGTGATTCAGATTGGGGAGGTTGTCGTATCATAAGGAGGTCAATCACGGGATATTGCATTTTCCTTGGAAATTCTCTTGTCTCATGGAAATCCAAGAAACAAGTTAATGTTTCTATCATCAGCAGAAGCAGAATATCAAGCTATGGCAAATACATGTTTAGAGCTAACTTGGCTACGTTAGATTCTACAAGATCTAAAGGTTCCATAGGTAGCTCTTACACGATTATTTTGTGACAACCAAGCAGCTTTGCACATTGCTGTGAATCCTGTTTTTCATGAGCCCACAAAGAACATTAAAATAGATTGTCACATTGTTCGAGCAAAACTACAAGCCGGAATGATCAAACCGTCATATGTACTAACCCACTTTCAGTTAGCAGATGTCTTTACAAAAGCATCGGGAAAAGATCAATTCGAAACATTACGTAACAAGTTGGGACTTCATGATATTCACTCTCCAACTTGAGGGGGAGTGTTAAGAACATCTTCCTTATTATTATTATTATTTTTTTGGTTAATAAGAGAATAGCATTGAAAATTAAAAGGGTTACAGAGATGCCCAACGGCGAGTAAAGGTCACGACATTTCCGTGACTCTGTGTATACACGACCACAAAGGTCGGAAACTAACAACGAACCTATAAACTCAAAACCAATTACAATTAAACTAAAGCAGAGCATATCTTACACTTTAGATTAACTTTAAGTAATAAGCATAAGTCTAAAGGTTAAAAACACACCTAATAAACAAATACAAAACAAACGCAAATATAAAAGTGCAAAGGTTACTAAGAGGAAGCCAACTAAAGCCATACGAACTGGAAGGTTTACTCGACACTCAATGGGATCACAGCGCTAAGGATACATGCCATCAATCTTGCCCAGTTCACAGTAATTCTCCGACGTTTCACACGGTGTACAATAACTTTCCGGCATTTCCACCCTCGACACGGCAACCGAAAATTCTATTAGCAAGCCAAACAATCCAAGGATTAAGCAAGACTAAACCACCCCCCCCCCCCCCCCCCCCCCGCCCCCCCCAACACCCTTTGAACAGGTTATCCCGAAAACCCCTCCCCCCTCCCAAGGGCCACAACCCCCCCTTCCCCCCCACCCCCAACGCACACACACGCCCAAAAACCCAAACCCCCCCGAGGCCCTTTCCCCCCCACCCCACCCACCCCAGGACTCCCCAGTGAACAACCACCAAAACCCGCGACCACACACTGAAACCCCCCAGTCTACTAAAAGATCCTGAATTGCTGCCGGCAAGATTCCGGCCGCCGCCGGATTTGTAAAAACCTGAACCTAGCAACGACAACCTCTCCCATAAGCATAAAACGGAGCACCATCAACCCACAAATCTTCCATTGACCTCACCCTTCTGCCGGCAGATTCCAGCCACCGCCGGTGGAATTCAGTCCGCCGCCGGTGAATATCCGGCCACATCGATTTAGAGCCAAGCGGTCTAGTAGATCAAGAAGAAAAGCCCAGATCTACATAGATCTAACGAGATCGTCGCAGATCAAGGTAGATGGCGCCTCCCAAAATGCTGCTGTCGTCCCCGTCATCCACCCTCCCAACGCCGCCGGCCACTAAAGAAGGCAAGACCTCAAAGAACCTAAGCGCCGGACTTGCGACAGTATGTATTTATGTAGCTAGGCCGGAATCCGGCCACCGCCCCACGCGCGCCATCGCACGGTGGGGCGGCCGCGGTGGCTTTCTGCAGAAGGCTGTTTTAGAGAGAAGAGGGAGAGATATTTTTAGAGAGAGGAAATATGAGGCGTATATAGAACATCTTCCTTATTGGTTTGTGAAAAAAATCCACTGTTAGTGGATCACATGAATTATGCTCATCATATCTCACTGTTAGTGGATCACATGAATTATGCTCATCATATCTCACTGATAGTGGATCACGAGTTTTATGGCTTAGAATTATGGGTTAATTGATTCTTCTTGTGTATATAAATACATGTTCTTCTCAGTGTAAAAAAAAACACACAGAAAACATTCAGTTAATTCTCTTTATGTATTCTTTTATCTATTCTCTTTATTTTCTTAAGAGTTTTAAAGAACATTGGAGGAGTTAAGTAGATTTTCAGGTGAGTATTTCAACAAACATATGGCAGCATTCATTCTGCGCATGCAAAACTCTTTAAGTTAGAGGAAGGAAGGATTTTTGGACATTTTCTTCCCTAAAAATGTCCTAGAGTCCTGACCCTTAGGATGCGACTCCAATGAAACGAAACGCTTTATTTTCTCTTCCAGAAATCTACCTGAGGTTATATACACTTGGCATCGATTGCATATCCATTAAAACATGAAATTCAAAAGCCTATGAGATAAACTAATCTGCTAGCAACAGTCCACGTGTAAATTGGTTTGTGCACCAAATGTTATTGCTTGCCTAACAAGGTATTGTTAACACTACGATGAGCAATTTAATTGTCGTCATTCTTACATGTGTTTTCATTTTTGAACAAACCGCACTTTGCAATCTGAATATGGGAAACTTTTTGCTGTGCCATAGCAAAAAGTCATATATACCCTTATATATCTATTTCAAAAATATTAATTCATTAAGGGTAAGTACGTAATATCCTATAATTTCATAACTCTAAACTTTCACTTTCTTCTCCGACCGTCACCGCCACCTGCAGTGCACAACGACAACAATCACAGGGCATGGCAAGGAAGCAACGAATACACTCCCACCCCACCGTCGTCCCTGAATCGCGTTGGTGGTTTGTTGATATGATGGTGGGGATTGTGATGGTGGGTGGGGTTGTCGTGGTGGGTGAGGTGCTTATAGGGGCTGCCGATGTAATAGTAAAGTCAATTGGGGATGGTGGCGACAGCGGGAGAAGACAGTGGCGGCTGGGTGATGGTCACAACCACGGGGGAATGGTGGTAACGGTGGTTGGGTTATGGTGGTGGTGTCTAAGGGTGAAAGAGAAAGGAATTAGGGTTACATTAGGGTCCTGAATTTTGAAGGACATAACTTTTTTACCCTTCATGAATTAACACATATGGACTTCAATTTAGAGCATAACTATCTTTTTCATTAATTGCCATAGAGAATAGCTTTATATGGCATAGCAACACAAAAGTCTTTCCCTTTGAATATATATTTGGATCATCAATATAGAGCCTCAATCTTGTTCCACGACTTCTCAGAAAATCTTTTAATACTGCATTTGATTTGTCCCCAATATTGTTGCAAAAGGTTTCTGGTTTTCTTTATGTTACTAGCAGTGATGTTATTGCTATTACCGCTTGTACATTGTGCAAAGTACTATTCCTCAACTAATGACTTTCGGCCACTCAACCTCGAAGTACAAGATATGATTGCATGGTTAACTTCATAAGCTTCAACGGGATTTGAAGTCATCGATAAAGAGGGAAAGACGAGAAAGTAAGTATGCTATATAAATTACCGATATGTTTTTGAATATCATTTCTCCTTGGAGTTTCTACACTATAAATGTGAGCATTTGAGGACGTTGAATTTACCTTTGTCTAATTACATCCAGATATATGAGTGGTATATATGGAGGCTAAAATGGGTGTTAATCAATCATGGTTGTTCTCGCATAATTGGTCATTAAGTTGATTAAATATGTTAATGTGGATTGTACCAATGTTACATAACCTACTTTCACGTGGGCTGGTTTCCATAAAGTGCTATAATTAATATACAATCATGAGTAGATATGCATGGTCACAACGTGTGAGATGAAAAATGTTGGGTACATCTAATTATCCAATTATATATATAAGCCGGAGCCGAAAGAATATTGCCACGTCACCGCCTGCATGGACATTCTCTCCTTTCACAATGTTAAAAAAAAATTACCTTCAAGATAGCTTGCTTGGTCAGTTCTCTTTAAATCTTGATTTCAAAATTTTCACTTTTAAAAGATCTGATGATGAATTGTGTATTAGGTGCTAAATAAGTGGTTACAGCTAGAAGGTAAGACTTTAGGGGATAAACATGATAAATTTTATTGAAATTCAAACCAATTCAAATTCAAATTAATCCCTATTATTTTTTTGATCCCTTTGCCTTTTCAAAACTCAGACCAATTAAAATTCAAAAAAAACCTGAGCAGTCTCCTCAAGTCTATCCTAAATTTCGGGATGTAGTCGAGGTAAATGCTCAATCACTTTTCATTTGCAACAAGTTACTTATGGTCTGTTCGGATAAAGAAAAACATACTAAAAAGCATCCTTTTAATGTCTTTTTGGAATTAGGAAAGCAAATTAGCCAAGCGTTGTAAGCAATTAGAAAAACAAATGAGCAAATCAATTACTAGGCAGAAAATGCCTACCTCAAATTCAAAAGGATGAAGGCAGATTAGGCAGTTGACTTTTTTGCTGGCAGAGTCCTCGCCGTCGCCGGTCCTCGTCGTCGTCGCTTGCAGAGGGTTGTTACTTGTTCGTCGCAGGCAAAGAACCTACAAGCATAGTTATCAATACCGTACCGGTACCAGTCGTACCGGCCGGTACGTACCGTTTTTGCCTTCTACTGGTACGATACCCCTTACATTTTGTACCAGTCAAAATATCGCTCTGTACCGGTTGTACCGGCCGGTACAGATGTTACCGGCCAAAAACTACGTATCGGCCGAGATATTCAGTTTTGTACCGGTTCCTTAAAAAATGTAAAAGTAACAAATTTTATTAATTGACTATATAAAGACTAAATAGAAAAAACACTTTCAAGTTCTTTTATACCAATCAAAGTCTCTGTAGCTTCTTGCTCATAATATTTGCTTAACTTTGATTTTCTTTATACTTGAAATCTTTGATCATATTCTTTAATCTATATGATGTACTGCTTTACACACATGTGCACGAGTGCGCACACACACATACACACCAAAATAGCTTATTCTTGAACCTGAAGGCGTTATTATTGAATAAATAACTTATTCGTACGTAAGAATTTGAGAATGAGATCGTTGAAAAATGAGATAATCTTAGAGGAGGTAATTCAATTGAATAAGCTATTTAGTTTATTTGAAAATTAACGTAATTCAAGCTATATTGGACAAACAATTTATTCTAGAGGAGCTGTTAGCAAAAACAATGTGTATATTTTGTTAGTTAGCCAATGAATGAATATTACAAATGTATATTATTGATGAAAATTTTGAGACGGTACCGGTACGATATGTACCATCTTATGAGAAAAACGGTACACACTCCGATGCGGTATTCATAACTATGCCTACAAGTGAACCAATTTTGGCAATTTAATAAGACCCATGTTTTAGGATTAAAGATGCATGCACCAAATGCATGCTCTTTGATGTTTCTCCACAGATTTAAAGGTAACAAAAAAATTATCCTTTCTCAACTTCAAAACCCAGCACTCAGAGCTTTTTCTAACACATTAATCCTTATTTAGGCGCAAATGTCAATTCCCTGTAGGCCCCATGCAGATTTTATTCGCTAACATCAAAACATTTTTTTCGGATACTGTTGCCATCAGTTTTTTTTTTTTTTTTGTTAGACCACCCGGTTTCCGGACACCACATTGGGAGCCGACTAATCCGGGTTCGAGCCGGGCAGGACCACATGGGCGGCAAAGCTCTCCCTACCAAGTTTTAACACAGCTGCATTCCCAGGGCTCGAACACGAGACCTCTGGTTAAGCTAGGACAACCCCTTACCAGCTGACCTACGCGCTTGGTGGTACTGTTGCCATCAGTTTGGTTACATAGTTTTGGAGTGGGCCAGCAGTAATGAACACTTGAATTGATGCAAATGCCGCATAGTTATTTACAGTTTTACGAGTTATATCACATGACATGTTATCACTCAAACGGGACGATTCATATATAACCCCTTCAATTTTAGTCGAGTCAAAATAATATTACAATATTATTTATACATATCATTTAGCAACAGAGCTTAAACTGCACGTGTTGCAAAGACCAAGCACAATGCTTGATTTAGTACAAGACTCTGACATAACATGTAAGCTCGAGGATACTAGAAGCACAAGTCGGTCTCATAAAAAACTGAAACTTCTAATGGACCTGAGTCCTTCTCGATAAAAGTCGAGAACAATAAGATTAAAAGAACAAAAGTTTTCAGATTATTAGAAGGTCACAAAGTTGCATCCCCATCATCCTTAATGAGAATGATCTGCACAAAGTATGCAAGGTTTAAAAAAGTGCTATCACAATTCACAAATCTTGACAACCAGATGCATAGACTGATTGGGTTTGATAAGCAAGTCCAAGAAAATGTTCAAAACACCCATCATAAAAGCTTCACAATCTCCAAATGCAACTTAAAATAAGGAAATTAATGAGAGGCAATCTTTCAAAATGACACACACAGGTCCTTGTTGTCGCTACCGGCAGACCACAGACAGGTAGAGGGTTGTTATTTTTTCGCGGGCAGAGTCCTCGCCGTCGCCTGTCACTGCTTCTTGTTCGTTTGTTCAGATCTGAATCTGATAGAAGAGAGAGGCTCTGCCGGTAGTCGCCCGTGGCCGTCGGTGAGTTGTCTGGCTGTCTGTCGTCTGGGCTAGTCTTTCTGTGGGTTATCAAAGGCTTGTTTATGGGACTGAGAGAGTAGGGCAGAGTCGAGAGAGTCTCTACCGGTCACCATCCGGCCGTCGCCCATGGCCATCAGTGAGGTGTCTGGCCATCTGGGTGAGAGACGAGTCTGAGAGAGTCAGGGGGAATCGTTGGAGAGAGTAGGACAGAGTCGCAGAGAGAGAGGCGATGGTCGATGTAGACTCTGGAGAGAAAGGTGGGCAGAAGAACTGAGAGGCAGAGTCGTAGAGAGTGCAAATAATATATATATATATATTTTTTTTGGGGAATTTCAAGGGGTACATTAGCACCCCTTGGTGCTAACGTGACTCTACCTGCGTGCCTAACATTTTTCACCTCACATGTTGTTTTCATGCATATCTACTCCTTATTATATGTCAATTATAGCACTCGAAAGAATTCTATCTACACATTTGTTTTCATGAATTACTTGAAGTTAATGAATTCAGATCTAGTTGAAGTTAATCAAATTAACCATGCAGTTAGGGGTGGCGATTGTAATCCAAACCCATTTACCCGTCCAAATCCGCCCATTTATAAATGACCCAAAACCACCAATTTAGATAAATAGGTCAAATGGGTTAAGAATCTTGCAACCCATTAACCCATTAATTTATATGGGTTACTAATGGGTGCCCATTACCCATTAATCAATTTGTCTCATTCTTCTCTCTTCTTTCATCCACACTAAATATTGAGTCAAATCTGCCAAATCCATAACATCAATAACTCAACATTTCAGCCCAATTGGACCAGCCATCCCCTCCCTCTGTCGCCATCCACATCCCAACCTTCTGCTGTGGTGTCGCCGTCCTCACCTGCTGCTACAGTGCCGCCGTCTACCATTGTCGTGCCAACTCCGTCACCACTCGCTGTCACCGTCTACATCCCCACCTTCTGTTGTGGCGTAGCCGTCCTCACCTGATGCTGCAACTCCACCGTATACGGTCGGCGTGGCAACTCCATCGCCATTTGTTGTCACCGTCGGTAGTGGCATCCTTCTATAGTTGTGGTATTAGATCTATGTTTGTGGTTGGTGTTTGTGGTTCTAGATCCTCAAATCTGGAGCGGATCTATGCGTGATAGCGGTGGTGTTGGTAAATGTGGTACGAATTTGGATTCTATGATCGAAAGGAATGAGTTTTTGCCTTAGTGGATGGATATTGAGAAGTTAAAAATAGTTGATAAAAAGGATGAAGAGGGCTTGTAGTGGAGGTGGTTGTTGGTTTGGTTGGGGGTGTGGTGGTAATCATGGCGTGGCGGCGGCTGTGGCGAAGGTGGATATGGGCGGCGGTGGCTGGGGCGACGGTAAAGGTGGATTCGGGCGTGTGGCGACGGCGGCAACATGTTCATTCGGTGGTTTCAGTAATTGAAGAGGAGCTGAAAAGTTTGTAAAATAATTCATTATTGGGTAAATGAGTGAAACCAACCCATTTAAGAGATAACCATTTGACCCATTGGTAAACGGGTTTAAATGGGTTGATGATCCATTTATACCCAAACCAATTAATTAACACCCAAACCGACCCACCAACCCATTTTGCCACCCCTACATGCAGTCCTATCTTATACAACGTTGAATGGCCGGAAGTCATTAGGTGTTGTGTAGTTTTCTGCACAAAGACAATGTACAAGCAGAGAAGGCCATAATATCACTGCCAGCAACAAAACCACAAACCTTTCACAACAATATTGGAGACAAATCAAATGCAATATAAAGAGAATTCTGAAAAATCATGGAGCAATATTGACGCTATATGTTGGTTATCCAATTGCAGAGTGCGTTTTGTTCATACATGAGAAAACACCTGTAAGAGTGACAACAATTGGTTCTCCATCATATTGAAGCGTTTCGTTTCACTGGCAAGCATCCGAAAGGCCAGGACTCGTCTCATGTAGGGCATTTTTAGGGAAGAAAATGTCCGGAAACCCTTTCTTCTTTTAAGTCATGGGGGGTTTTGTATTGTCTTCCACTAGGTATATACATTTTCCCGCCAATGTTTAGAGCAGAACCCAGAATGAATGCCATATGTTTGTTGAAATGCGTCACTCACCTGAAAATCTACTCCAACTCCTCCAACGTCTTTTAAAACAATCCAACCGAGTCAAGCAAATCCACTCCATCCTAATCACCAATAATCACCTGCCCTTCAATCCAAGCACCTCATCAAAGCTCAAATGGATGAGCACCCTCCTTTACAACGCCCTGATCAGAGCCTACCTCAGCCTTGGCCAACCACACACGACCCTCGTCCTCTTCACCTACATGCTTGCCCACCAAACCCCACCCAACAACCTCACCTTCCCTCCTCTCGTCAAAGCCGCATCTTCCTTGCCATTTTTAGCCAAACCCCTTCATACCCACGTCATTAAGCGTGGCGTTTATGACGACCCGTACATACTGACGTCCTTTGTTTGCATGTACTCGCAGCTTGGTGATCTTTTATATGCACGGAAGGTGTTTGATGAAGTCTCTGAACGGTGTGTTGTTTCATGTAATGCGATGCTTGATGCTTACGGCAAGAATGGGGACATGGGTTCTGCTATTTTTCTTTTTGGAAGGATGCTTGAGAGAGATATCTATTCGTGGACGAGTATAATTAGTGGGTATGGAAGAAACGGATGCTTCGGAGAGGCTATCCAGTTTTTTAGAATGATGATTGTGCACGAAGACGTAAGGCAGGGTCGTGTGAGACCCAACGAAGCTACATTTGTTAGTGTGCTTGCTTCTTGTGCCAATTTGCATGGCAGAGGTGGGTTATGTCAAGGGAAGCAAATACATGCGTATATAGTTAAGAATGAGAGTGAGTTAAGTGTTTTTATGGGAACAGCATTAATAGCTCTATACGGGAAGCTGGGTTGTTTGGGATATGCTATGGAAGTGTTTAACAAGATGGTGCTCAAAGAGGTGTGCGCTTGGAATGCATTGATTTCTACCCTTGCTTTAAATGGTGAGGAGAAAGAGGCATTGGACATGTTTGAGAAAATGAAGGTGGCAGGGTTGCGCCCAAATGGGGTTACTTTCGTTGCTGTTCTGGCTTCTTGTGCTCGTTCCAAACTCGTGGAGTTGGGTTTGGAACTGTTTCAATCCATGTCACATGTCTTTGGGGTTGTTCCGAGGATGGAACATTATGGATGTGTGGTTGATTTGTTGGGCAGAGCTGGGCTTTTGGCGGAAGCAAATGAGTTTATTAAGAAAATGCCTCTGGAACCTGATGGCTCTGTTTTGGGGGCTCTTCTGGGTGCTTGTAAAGTTCACGGAGCCATAGAGATGGGAAATGAAGTGGCAAGAAGGCTGCTTCACATGCAACCACGGCATTGTGGGCAGTATGTACTACTATGGGGCATATATGCTGGGGCGGAGAGATGGGACCATGCCACTGCCTTGAGGAAAACCATGATTGATGCCGGCATAAAGAAAATTCCAGCCTTTAGTACAAACGACTCAATGTGAAGATTTACTGGCATTTTCTGCCCTGCTCTGAGTCTCCACAAAGCTAAATTGATGGGCGTTTAGTAAAAGCTTAGCATCAGCTCAACCTAATAATTTAAATGCCCTACTACGTACTGCCAGTTCTTATCCTGCGTAATCATCGGTTGCTGCGAAACAGAGGATGAATTAGCCATGAGAAAGCTGAAGAAATTGTCGATTGAAGCGCCTTTCGAGGACTCGGTTTTCAACTCTAAGTTTGTCGCAGAGGTAATTTCTTCTATCAAGTCCATGATTGCATAAAGTAACAATCTTGGACATACGTTTGAGCCATTCAATTTTCCATCTTTGTTCATCTTCTTGGTCTTTGTATATGTGTGTTCTAGGTTTATGCTGAGGCCTTTGAGAAACAAGGGGAAAAATGAAGAGCATTACGGAGATGCCAGTCCTAAAGACTAGAGCTTCGGTTTCGGGGTTAGTAATGAGCTTAATTTCATATATCGCATCACTAAGATGCGTAAGTAGGGGAGGGATTTTCCCTCAAGTTTTATAAAAAATTGTCCTTCTTTTGTTTCATTCAATTAAAAATTTTGATTCTTTTAGTGCTACTAGCAATATGTCATAGGTAACTCTATGTTACCATCTACAAACCCTATCAATCTCTGAACATCATTGAAGCCATATTTGCTTGTGGCCAAATTTTTGTGAAGTTTTAAACACTTTCTTAACACCAGATTTCATCTTTCATATAAAACAGATCACATAATGAACCTAAGACATCAGCTTCTATGATCTATATCGGACAAAATGACAAGGAGCTGAACCTCCTACATGAAAATCTTCTGATTGATTTTAACGTATTGAATTGAACGGTAACCAAAGATCCTCCTCAACATAATGGTATGGCTAGTTTAAGCACATTAGGTTCATCTTGCTGGTACTTTCTGCAGGAAGCCTGCTATTCTACCGCTAAGGACCTCTGCTTTAGTGCTTAAGCAACCAGATCACCCTTGTCCAGAACTTTCCCTCTTACTTATAAGTAGATGATATCTTTGCAGACCTAGCTATATGTTTAGAAGTTTTTGGCTTTGATTATAAGAAATTTGGTGGTCTAAAAACACTATTGCTTTTAGAGTAAAGAATTGTGTTTTGACTCATGTACCTAAGGATATTCGGTTTTCTAGATAGGAACCGTCTGCTGACCTATGAGCACTACCTTACAAAATTTGTCAAGTCTATGGTCATCTAAGGAAGCTGCAGTTGATGCAAAGAAACGCTATGATGCATACAACGAAGACCTTGCCTGAATAAATTGATGACGACCATGTTGTTCAGCCAAAGGTTGCGAATTATTAATATCTCAAGTACCTTCAAGAGAACGGAAGAAATGATTTGATACCAAGCTTTTCTAGTCATTAGCATTTCTGCTATACACATGTAAGAGGTACCTAAGTCGCCTTCCACATCTTACCATCTTCCTTAGCCTCCGTCCTTCAAGGCTAAGAGTGTTAGAAACCATGTTTCTTCATTCCCCGCATAACTCTTTCTTGGTAGTATAGTGAAGTCGATGAAAAGAGTAGATCAATTGGATGGAGATCTCATGCCCTGTTGTTCTCGATTATAGATAAAGGCAGCAAACGCTTTTCCTGTGTGCTGGTATGCTTTGTGTATGTATGGAAATCTCTCAACAAATTTCTGTATGCATAGACGTGTTTTGGATTTGATACCTTTTCATGATAGCAGGAGTTGGTTTCCAACTGTTTGCTGAAGTCCTTTTGTTGGGTTACATCACTTGTTTAGCCATGTGACAAAATGCAGATCATATCTACAGCAGATATTGGCACCAGATCAAAACCAATAGGCCATGCTGACACGGGGACAATATTTGTTTCTATTAGACTCAACTTTTTCAACAATTTTTTTGGATATCCTCCAAGAATGTGAGGCATCATTCCTTACATCATCATATTAAAGGTTGTTTGTTGAAGGACCTTCATCCTGTGCTTGAAGTGGCATATTCAAGCTCCTTGTGGCCAGACGTCTCTTGGCTTCAAAATCGATACCCCCACAACATTGATGAAACGCCACCTTAAATAGTAAAAATGTACTCGTTCAGGAAACTTGTTTGAAATATAAAAGAATTAAGCATAAGTCTACTTGTTTGACCATAGTTAAGATCTAAAGCCATAATGCCAAAAACATTTGTAGCCTTTTTGGCGTTACATTTACTTTTCAATGTTACGCAAGTTGTTCTTTGCTTGAAGGCAAGTCGATTGCACCTTTCAAGACTACACAAAATGATAGGGATCGGGCCTCGCGAAAGAAACTTTACCTACATCTTACGTTGTGAATGGATAGATCTAAGCTACGGTTAGGCCGATAGCAAAGTAAAAATACACAACTTATCTAATCGTTTGGTCTCAGATGTCTACTCGTGAATGCATACAATAAGTATCGTTTGGCACAGAAAACGTAAAACAAAACCAATGTCTAGAGCATGCTTTTGTTTTTTAAAGGGTCTGCTAGCTCATTAGGACATTGCAAAAGAAGAAAAAAAAGGGCTTTCAAGAATCTTGAGCTACAGTTAATATGCTTAAGAGTCTACATCCGGCGACTGACATAATCGCGTAGACGGTAGATTCAATCACGGCAGAATTGTTGAAGTCGTGATATATTACTCGAATCGTCGATTCATTTATTCCTCCACCTTTGTCAATTCATCATGGTGTATTTGCAGTGACGCTTTCCTTATATTTTCATTCTCAAATTGTTAGTGTCTCGCCTAATTTTCTCCACGACAATCCCTTTAGTTTAAAAATCATGAAGAACCCTCTTTTTTCCCAAATAAAAGGCCACCATTCTTTGACTGATTACTAGAATTGCTCCACTGCCTCCATGTAAAGTTGCAAACCTTAATCTTCCACTTTGAAAGCAAGGTAAGATCTAGACTTCCTGTATTTATTCTTAGAATTTCTAATTTATTGAACTTAAACCCTTCTCTTTTTGTTTCAAATTAGAATTTAATAATTGAGTTTCGGAACTTACAAGTCCTAATTGGGAATTGGAGCCGCTAGTGGGACTCTTATTTTAGATTGAGATTTTGGATTTTTATTTTCACATTGCAATTGCTACTCGTGGGTGGTGAGTGTATAGGTTTCAGATTGAGGTTTGTTAAGATTTTTTATTTTGGATTGATAGATTGACAATTACTGCTTGTGGTTGTAATTAGGAAGTAGGAATTTGGCATTTGAGAAAATTTAGCACTGAATTTGACAATTGAGGTTTGAGAATTTGGAGCTTTCATGAACAAGTTGAATATACTGCCCACCTGACGAATCGGGAAGTTCGAATTGCCGAATTGAGGTTCTTGTTTCTTGCCCCTTTGGCCCATGTTCATCAGTTTGTTAGGTTTAACTTATTGACAAAGGTATATTAAGCAAAAAAAAATCGGCTATTAAGTGCCCACCTTGAAGTCTTGAACTAAGTTTTTGGCTCCGCCACTAATCCCGATCTTTTCTAGCACACCAATAATCGCAGGATAGAACACCGTGAACGGTCGACGGGATGTAAGCTAAACCTATGGGTCTCAAAAGGGGGCAGATAGTTCAAAACCTATTCTAAACCTCCCACCACAGTACCTATTCTAAACCTTCAAGGCCTACTAAACAAGGAAAATAGAAGGTTAACATCATCAATTTGGTAATGAAAGCAGCAACTATCGGGGTAATTTTAAGCTTAGTTGCTTGAACTTTGTCCTAGGGCTTGGAACTTTACGACCATGCATTCATTGCATAAAATTCTTTGTTCTAGAATTTCACTAGATGCCTATGCCTTCTCAGTCCACCCCACCTCTCCTCCGTATTGCTTCGTTCCCCGTGACGTGCAATGAATATTATAAATATATATATATATATTACGCTTTCAAAAGCTGGAACAATGTGAAGTATCTGTGCAACTTCCTTAATTAAGAACCTGCCATGTGAGGTATAGCACTTAAAGACAATAACAGCAGAAACTGTAAACACATTGCTGAGGATATACATACCTTTGTCTGATGCAACTTTAGTAAATAAGGGTGAAAACCATCAAATTCTGAATTGATCATACATGAACGTACGGGATTTTAACTATATAGCGATCTTCCTTAATTTGCCTATAATTTCCTAATAGTTAAGCTGATAGGCGTCCCTAGTAGCACATATTCTTGAAATTCCAGTGTATGGTAACAAACTACTCCATTATAGCTTCGGCTTAGATACCACCATACTACTAAGCAACACATATATCTCGAGAGTGTGCGAAAACTTCACCTATCAAGCAAAATGGAGAAAAAAAATAAATAAATAAAGGGAAAATTACCAAAAAATGGGTTTTGGGGTTAAATACTAGTAGATGAGGGGTTTTTTTTTTGAAAATTATGAAAAAGGGGGGCCACTTTTGCAAATCTCTGAAAAAGGGGATTAGTTGGGAAAAAATGATTTTTTTTAAAAGTTGACTTTTTCATTTCCCAAATTACCCCTCCCTTTGTTTGTTTCCGCATACAACACTTTTAGAAATCGTGGTTTGAAACCGCGACTTCAAAGTAGAAATCGCGGTTTTAAACAACGTTTTTAGTGTATATATATATATGTTTTTCCTTTTAAATTACGCAGAAAATGAAAAAAAAATGAAAACGTGGTTCTGAACCACGTTTTCTATTTAAAGTCGTGGTTCTAAACCACGTTTTCTACTAAATCGCGATTTTCACTTTAAAGTCGCGGTTTCAAACCGCGATTTTCAAAATTGTTGTATGTGACAAACAGGGAAGGGGTAATTTGGGAAATGGAAAGTCATCATTGGAAAAAAAAAACCACTTTTTCACAAGTCATTCCCTTTTTCAGAAATTTTTAAAAGTTGTCCTACTTTTTCACAAGTTTAAAAAAAAAACCCACCATCCCCAAAAGTTTTATCCAAAAACCCACCTTTTTTCTAATTTTCCTATAAATAAACCCCGTTCAGGTTTGGATGACTGCAATATTAAAAAATAAAGTGCTAATCAGGTTGTTGTGGTCTTTCCTACCTGTGGAGGTAAGTTGGTCTAAGAGTTGAGAGCTTCCAACAGTCGACTCCCAGAATAAGTACTGGCCTCCCACAATTTGATAGCAAAATCGCCCTCATTCCCACCAATATGATCCGGACTTGAAAAATATAAGGACATCAGTTAGGGAAATGACCCTTCCACTTCGTTGATATATATCATAAAATACCCACACACACACACACACACACAAAAGGTTTACACACAGAAACCTCAATTAAGAAAAAGGATTTGGCATCATAGTAAACCCGTAGGCCTCTATCTATTAGAAGAAGTAGTCGCTATGCTCGAGCCAACCAATTCAGCGGTTAGTTATTTGGCTCCCAGAGAATGAACAATTATTCCAAACCTTTCTAAATTACTATATTATTACATCGTAGTACTGAATAGATTATGATAATCTTCTAGTACAATGTGGAGAAGGCATCTTGTGTACACGAGGAAGAAGACGAAATGAAAGGATCCAAAATGATCAAAACAAGGGTGAACCGAAGGAAGATAACGAGATGGGTTCAAAATTAGATTATAGCTTACATCCTAAACGCGAAACACCCAAAATAGCAGGGCGTTCAAGTATAATTACTCTGTCCACTTATTTATGCGAATTATCTTTGGTTACTCATTTACGCCAACCTTTCACATCGGATGAGATCAAGAGAGTCGTTTCAGAGCTGGGACGATATAAGAGCCCCTGGACCTCGTGGTATTCCAACACTTTTGTTTCAAAGATGTTGGGATGTGCTAGGTCCTTTGGTGATTATAGAAGTTCTTTAATTTCTTTCCTTAACTAGGGTCGTATGCTGAGAGCTAGAGACTAATTGCTCCTTCACATCCCTAGTTTCGAAAATTCTTACTCTGACAGCTGCTTTAGATTTTTGTCCGATCAGTTTGTGTAATGTGATCTACAAAATCATCTTTAAAGTTCTGGTTAACCGGATGAGTCCGGTCGTGACATATCTTGTTTCACCATTTCAGAACGCTTTTGTGTCAAGGTGAAGTATTTCGGATAATATCCTGTTAGCTTAGGATTTAACTGACTGTGTCCGTCGAAGGAAAAAAGGAGGCATTATTTTGGTTGCTCTAAAACTTGATATGAGCAAAGCGTTTGATCTTTTAAATTGGGACTTTATCCGGGCAGTTCCTTCTAGTATGGGGTTTCTTTAACATTGGTCTCATCTGATACTTCAACGTGTCTCCACTATTACCTATTCGATTCTTGTCAATGAGGCCCCTACATCCAGATTTTCTCCGTCTTGCGGTATTAAACAAGGTGATCATTTATCACCTTATCTTTTCATCCTCTGTTGTGAGCTTTTATTTGCTGCGCTTATTGCTGTGGAGCGTGAGGGGAAAATTGAAGGTATAGAAGCGGGGAAAACTTCTCCCTCAGTTTCTCACCCAATGTATGCTGATGATCTCTATCTTTCTTTGAGACTTTAAAAAGATATTAGTCGTAGTATTTCAGAGGTTAAGAACATTCTCACTTTATACTGTAGATGGTCGGCGCAAGCAATTAGTTGGAATATGCTCTTACGATTAGCCCTAATGCTTCTAGTTCGGATAATTTGAATGGGTTTTGAATTCAATGCCTCTCCGACCTTTGGTAGATATTTGAGAGTTAATTTGGATGTATTGACTCTGAAAAAGGAACATTTCCATAGTCTCATGGTTCGGGTTCAAGAGCGTTGCGCTCATTGGTTGGACTTATTACTTCTTAACAAGGCTGGTCGTGCCACTTTAATTCAATCTGTTCTTTACTCTTTCCTAGTTCATTACATGTATGCCTATAGATTTCCTATTCATATTTGCTCGCAGTGCATGAAATTCTTGCACGGTTTTGGTGGTCTGGTGAGGCAAACAGAAAATCAATTCATTGGATTGCTGGCCTACTCTTTGTTTATCAAAAGGTATTGGTGGACTTGGATTTAGAAACTTTCGATTATTTAATCAAAGCTCTGTTAACTTAAACAAGCTTGGAAACTTTAGACTCAATCAAGTTCTTTATTAAATAGAGTCTTAAAAAGGTAGATACTTCCTTTCAAAAGAATTCCTTGATATTCGGCATACATGGGTAGGATCTTGGATTTGGCATAGTCTTTTAGTAGGACAAAGAGCGTTAAAACAGGTCTCCAATGGCATATTGGAGATGGGAGATCCATTTCAGTATGGATGGATTGGTGGTTGCCAAACATAGCTCCGGTTCTGTTACAAATCTTCTGTCTCCCTTATCAGTTTCATTTGATGGTTAATCACTTGTTTCTTCCCCATTCACGTATTTGGAATTTAAGCCTTCTTCTTAATATCTTCCTTTCTGCTATTGTCACTCAGATCCTGAAGATGATAGACCCTGCCAATCACGTTCAGTGAATCCACATAATTTAAATTGAGATATATGAGAACACCATATGCCAAAATCCATAGTTCCACCAACATATCCCATGATCCTCTTAGTTGCTCCAAGATGGTGCTTCGTGGGAGAGTGCATAAACCTTAAAACAGCACTCACAGAAAAAGATATACCGGGCCTAGTGTGAGTCATATAAATCAAACCACCAACTATACTTCCAAAAACTTTCCCATTAGCTGTGTTAGTACCATCTTGTGACCGAAGCTTTTCATTCAAATTCATAGGAGTAGCAGCTACCTTGCAATTCAATGTATTAAACCTCTTCAACATAGCATATATCCGTTGTGAAACAAAAATTTCGTCTTCAAGTTGCTAAATTTCCAAGGCAAGAAAATAATGCAACAGAACCAAGTCCGGCATTTCAAACTTTCTCATCATATACTATCTGTGAATTCCGCTATCAAACAATGAGAAGCCCCATATATATTATGTCATCAACATAAAGGCATACTATAAGAAAGCCATATGTACCTTGCTTTTTCAAATAAGGCTTATTTTCACTTCTTGCAAATCATTTTTCAAGAAAAATGAATCAATCTTGTTGTACCATGCTCGTGGAGCCTGTTTGAACCTGTACAAAGCCTTCTTTAACCTATAGACATTCTCTTCTTTGCCTTTAACTATAAAGCCTTCATGTTGAGACACATAAACTTTTTCTTTCAATTTGCCATTCAAAAAGGCCGACTTAACATCAAACTGATAATTAGGCAATTTAACGTGAGCAGCAAGGGCTGAGATAACTCTCACAGATTCAAATCGAGCAACAGGGCACGTGAAAATCAATAAGAAGATTTTCACATATAAGGTTCAACTCCTTGTCATTTTGTTCAATATTAAGGTATAAAAGCTGATGTCTTAGGTTCATTATCTTTTATGTTTTACATAAAGGATGAAAATTGATGTTAAGAAAGTGTTCAACACTTCAGAAGAATTTGGCCACAAGCAAATATGGCTTCAATGATCTTCAGAAATTGATAGGGTTTGAACCATGGTAACATTAAGTTACCTAAGACATAATGCTAAATAGTAGCACTAAAAGAATAAAATTTTGTAATTGAATGAAACAAAGGAAGAACAATTTTTTTATCAAACTCGAGAGAAAATCCATGCCCTACTTATGCATCTTAGTAACACGATATATGCAAGGTCTACTCTTTAGAACTTGCATCTCCGTAATGCTCTTCATTTTTCCCTTTGATTCCCAAAGGCCTTGCATGAACCTAGAACACACTCATATTTACAAAGACCGAGAAGATTAACAAAGATGGAAAATTGAATACCTCAAACGGTATCTCCAAGATTGTTACTTTATGCAATCATGGATTTGATAGAAGAAATTATCTGTGCGAAAAACTAAGAGTTGAAAACAGAGTCCTTGAAAGGCACTTCAATCGACAATCTCTTCAGCTTTCTCATGGCTAATTCATTCTATGTTTCGCAGCGACTGAAAATTACGCAGGATAAGAACTAGCACTGCTTAGCAGCCTAGCAGGGCATATAAATTATGTGGGTTAAGCTGATACTAAACTTTTACTAAATGCCCAATCAATTTAGCTTTGTGGATACTCAAAGCAAGGTGGAAAATGCCAGTAAAGCTTCACATTGAGTCGTTGGAATTTTCTTCATGCCGGCATCAATCATGGTTTTCCTCAAGGCGGTGGCATGGTTCCATCTCTCCGCTCCAGCGTATATGCCCCATAGTAGTACATACTGCCCACAATGCCGTGGTTGCAAGTGAAGCAGCCTTCTTGCCACTTTATTTCCCAGCTCTATGGCTCCGTGAACCTTACAAGCACCCAGAAGTGCCCTCAAAACAGAGCCATCAGGTTCAAAAGGCATTTTCTTAATAAACTCATTTGCTTCCGCCAAAAGCCCAGCTCTGCCCAATAAATCAACCACACATCCATAATGTTCCATCCTCGGAACAACCCCAAAGACATGTGACATGGATTGCAACAATTCCAATCCCAACTCCTTGAGTTTGAAACGAGCACAAGAAGCCAGAACAGCAACAAAAGAAGCCCCATTTGGACGCAACCCTGCCACCTTCATTTTCTCAAACATGTCCGATGGGTCTTTCTCCTTACAATTTAAAGCAAGGGCAGAAATCAATGCATTCCAAACACACACCTCTTTAACCACCATCTAGTTAAACACTTCCATAGCATATCCCAAACAACCCAGCTTCCTGTAAAGAGCTGTTAATGATGTTCCCATAAAAACACTTAACTCATTCTCATTCTTAATTATATGCGCATGTATTTGCTTTCCTTGACATAACCACCTCTGCCATGCAAATTGGCACAAGAAGTAAGCACACTAACAAATATAGTTTCATTGGGTCTCACACGACCCTGCATTACGTCTTAATGCACAATCATCATCCTAAAGAACTGTATGGCCTCTCTGAAGAATCCGTTTCTTCCATACCCACTAATTATACTCGTCCACGACTAAATATCTCTCTCAAGCATCCTGCTAAAAAGCAAAATAGCAGAACCCATGTCCCAGATCTTGCCATAAGCATCAAACATCGCATTATATGAAAAAACACACGTTCAAAAATTTCATCAAACACCTCACGTGCATATAAAGATCACCAAGCCGCGAGTACGTGGAAAGAAAGGACGTCAGTATATACGGGTCATCATAAACGCCGAGCTTAATGAAGTCGGCATGAAGGGGTTTCGCTAAAAATGGCAAGGAACATGCGGCTTTGACGAAAGGATGGAAGGTGAGGTTGTTGAGTAGGGCTTGATGGGCAAGCATGTGCATGAAGAGGAGGAGGGTCGTGTGGGGTTGGCCAAGGCTGAGGTAGGCTCTGATCAGGGCATCGTAAAGAAGAGTATTCATCCGTTTTGATGAGGTGCTTGGATTGAAGGGCAGGTAATTGTTGGTGATTAGGATGGAGTGGATTTGCTAAACTCGGTTGGATTGTTTTTGTTAAGGAACATCTTCGTTGTTGGTATGTGACAAAGTTACATCATATGAATTATGCTTATCATATCCCGCTCTTAGTGGATCACATGAATTATACTTATCATATCTCACTGATAGTGGATCACGGGTTTTATGGCCTAGAATTAGGGATTAATTGTTTCTTTTTGTGTATATAAATACATGTTCTTCTCAATGTAAAAAACCACATAAAAAACATTTAGTCAATTCTCTTTATATCTTCCTTTATATCTTCTCTTTATTTTATTAAGATTCATTAATCTCTTCTCTTTATTTTCATAAGATGGTATCAGAGCCATCCTTCTAGTATTTGTTTTCTTCATTCCAAACCTTCAAGCAACATCAATTTCGACATGGATCCATCAAAACCATATTTTATTCATCATTCAGATCATCCTGGTCACTTGCTCGTACCCATCAAATTAAACAGAGCCAATTATCCATCATGGAATAAGTTCATGATTCATGCCCTCATAGCCACGAACAAAATTGGCTTCATCAACGGATCCATTGAGCAACCTTCAGAAAAAGATCAGCCAATAGAATACGCTCTATGCACTACAAGAAAATAGGCATGTAGCAGCGCGCCTAATGCCAGCAGCCTAAAACCTAGCCGATAGCATCGCCCAAAATTCTGTGTTGTATAGTTGGACTTCTCCCCCCCCCCCCCCCACACACACACACACGTCTCACTATCTTGCCACAAACCTAGCCAATAGCTTCATGTTCTTCAGGTAAGTCCCATCGTCACCATCCCTCCCAGCACTGGATCTGCCACATCCCGCTCACGACAACTCGACCTGACTCATATTTTCACATTTCATTCAACTGAAACCATTATCAACTTGATTGAACCCTGACTACAGTCCTTCATCTTTGATTTTCAACACGTTTGGTTCTCCATCTCAATTTGAAGATTATGTATGTGTGCTTAGTAATTCATTAGTCAATTATTGTTTGCAATTAATAGAATAGGATTCCCAAAAATCATATGTTAATTTCCACGCACGAACATTTGACCGGGGGATTATGGCTAATTGCTTGTTATGGGTGATTGTTGGTACTTGGTTATTTTTCGCAGAATGAAATGTTCTTATGGTTTTCGAGAGAACCAAGAGGCTACCATTTCAAGTCTTTATAGATCGAGGTGCTTTTTGAAATTTATTCTACAAGTAATTAGGTTTTTGATGGTTTATGCAGTGATACTGAAAATTCTGAGTATCTCGTGATGTAATTAAACCAATTTGCAATTTAATAAGAAAAGTGAAAGCCATGAAACTTTTCTGATTATTATGCATAATGGGTTAGTATGTGAAACTTTGGTCACTTCAACACATTTTTTCATCTGTGAAGATATAGCTCTCTAGCTTCATTCTCTTAATCATTTTTCTTGTTGTAGCTGGGCTCCCCTTGATTTCCAAATCTAGTGAAACTTAAACATCTTACGTGGATTTATGGAATTAGATAGTTAGGCGGCCCTCCCTGGTTTAACCTCTATAATCAAGAAAGCTCATTTCCAGCAAGATATTGCAGTTGAGGTAACTGCACCATATGCTTCTGCTTATACTGTGGACTTAATGCAGTTGTCTTTCTACGCTTCTAGTGGTAGTATCATACCGTGCACTTTTCCAATGAATTACACTGGTGTTAGGGATTATGTTTCCACCTTTAAGTGAATTTCCGTAGTCTTGGAATATTGCTACCATGCCCAGACAAATTGCGGCAGAGCGTAAGCATTGGGATAGTTTCCTTATTTCTTTCTTTAGTACCTGGGGTTCATAGTTGCCCTATTGATTCAGCGGAAAAATTGCTTATGTGCTTCTCATTCCCTCCTGAAACTATATGCATATCAAAAGATCTCCTGTTAATTACAACTTTCTGAGTGTTTTCCAGAGTGTTCTTGTAACAAACCTAACCATGTTTGGTATATGGATCTGTGTGATGGCTAGCGTCATTTTAAGTTCAACTCAAACACGTGTCAGAGCACAAGCCAGTTGAATACGATAGGAAAAGATTATGAACTGAAAGATAGAATATCTCTTAAGGTGTATGATCAAGAATGGATAATCCGAGGTCGGCAGCTTCAAAAATGTGTACAAATAATCCAGATTCTGGATGAGGTGCTTGCAAGTGTTTGAATTGGAAGGATAACACCCATGATATTTAAACCATGTTCTAGTACTCACGCTGAAACACCAAACATGATACTTTGACTATCCACAATCCCTTGTTTTGGTATAAAGAACAAGAAAATTTTAGTCAAGAATTTTTTAAAAAAAAATCCTTGATCTCACTTGTTTTCTTCTCGTATCTCAAAATTTCTGACTCTTTATCTATTCTTAAGACGTTATAGTTATAACTTTGGGTTTCCGAATGGAAGTTGCACATGATGCTTCAAGGTATGTTCGTCATTTATGTACTTTTCTACTTACATTTTCTTTTTACGTTCTTAAAGGTCATGTATTCTTTATGTACATGTTCTTTTGGCATTTTAAGCTTAGGTTGGTTAGTAAGCAATTGGATTTGGAGGCCCTATCTTGCAAGATATAATCTGCAAGGGATCTCGTACAGTCTCTGGGGCAAGGTTCATGGATTTGGTTTTGTGGGAGAAACTTGTACTTTAGCTTAGGGATTTGTATGATGTAAAGTACTAATTTAGTGAATGTAATTGTTTTGATGTTCAGAATATCATGTATCAATTGGTGTTGTATATGATTTAGATCTTGTTTATATTAGTTTGCATTTATCTCTTTGACATTTGATAAGAAGCCTATTCAGGGATTAATACTATTTTTCTTCTAAAAAATAAGAGCTGCGGTAGCGGTCTGCCTAGACCGCTGCCATAGTCCTACGAAGGCGGTCATTAGCCGGTGCAGTAAGCTATGACCACTACGATATAGGACATTAATAACCAGTAAAAGAACAGATACAAAAGCGGGAGTACCGCTGCTATAAACCCCATTAACCACTGCCCTATGTCTATTACAGCGAGACCTACAGACGCGTTTTTTAACCGCTGCCATAGCCTATCGCAGCGGTCAATTGGGCTATTGCAGCGGTTTTTGGCCATTGGCAGAGGCCATTTTTTTGTAGTTCTTAAAAGCAAGAAGGGGTTTAATTTGGAGTTACACTGCAACACCACGGGGCATCAGTGTCGTCACCGTAACACCACCGGACATCGATGTAGTCACCCTCACCCCTGTCGTGCAAACCTGCAGTAATTACAGTACGTAATACGAGAAATACAAACAATCTCCAATTCTGGTGATGCAATTATGCTCCCACCCAGTTGAATTTCCAGTTTGTTTGACCAAAATCACTTTCTAATTAAACTAAGAAGCAACCCCCACATAATGGCCCGTTTTAAGATTAGAGATCATGAGGAGATAAACTTAAATTTTTTAATGCATTACAATGGACCAGTTATGGATGCATGAACAAAGGGTCTTCTTTCAATAAAAGCCCAATTGACGTAGCAATGGAGTGTATATGGGCAAAAGACAACTGTTGGGCCTGCAAAAGAGAAGTAAATTAAAATATAGTTCCGTTGTCAAACTGCTGCAATCCATGGGAAGCCATGGTAATCGAGCAGTTTCTTCCTCGTCTCATGTCACGAGGTCAATTTTTCATTTGCCATAATGCATGTCGGTTCCCTTCGCGGTCATCAAAACCCAAAATAGTAGTGGAGGACAACTTTAAAAGGGAAAAGTGAGGTCGTTGAGGGGAGGAGGAGAACTATGGCAGCCGCTCAAGCCGAGGTAGAGGATGGCTTTCCCGACAATGGAGGAAAACACGGCGATGACGGATTCTGGTAGGCCAGTGACGACGAGAATTAGGTCGAAGTCTAACTTCACCTTCTTGTCATGTTCTGTGCAAGACACATGACAGAAAACCCATTTGTGGGCAAGACATTGCTGTTAATTTAAAGCAAGAGGAAGCAAAGGGGTGGGAGTCTGTGCGTGCGCATGTGTTTTACCTTCTTCCTAACATTACCTTATTTTCATGTTATGGGCAAGACACATGACTGAAAACCCATGTGGGCAAGATATTGCTGTTAATTTAAAAAAAGAGGAAACAAAAGGGTGGGTGTCTGTGTGTGTGTGTGTGCGTGTCTTTTAGCTCCTACACCATTACCTGAGTTGCTTTGCTTTATCGAGCAAGACGGAAGAGAAGCGCCATTTTTCGTTTGTTTGAAGTAAAGAATTGGGTGTGGTGATGACCAAATGGGGAGGCAAGGTTAATGACTAATGGAATCTGTAGTACATATATATACAAACTACTGAACTGCCATCATTATCGTTTACACATTGATCCAAATGCCAAGGTTATGAACTGATTAACGAATGAATGTAGTGGTAATGTGCTACTTAAGACATGGAATGTTGAGCATCTTGCAGCACAAAGCACATTTCTTGCAGACCTAGGCTGATACGCCTGTGATAAGTAAAAGGTGGCAGAGTTTATACAAGTGTGGTCCCCGGTGATCTCCGAGCGGAAAAACCTTCAGCCAGCCACCGTAACAAAAAGTCGGGTGATTTTGGGGCGTATTTGTAATTTTGCTTGCTTACCAGTCTCGGTTTAATTTGCGGAGGCGCACATTCAAATAAGATCGTGATAGCCAATTTTACAATGCAGGCGATGATTGGACAGATTCTTAGCTGTATGGAGTTCTTGTGTGTCAAAATGTGTCCAGAATTGTGTAGAACTGTATAGAGTGATGCAGAGTGTTCTAGAAATAGGTGGTCTTGTACAGAAAGTTAGGGAAGATTAGAGAACACTCTGAAAGATTGTTTGTAGCCGTAGCATCAAGTCGAACTGGGCCGTCCACTGTGGAGGTGGACTAGTATAAATAGGTAGAGTGCCATTTGTACATATCATCCAAGAGTTCATCCTAGAAGTGGTGGAGAACCTAGTGATCCAAAAGCGAGCGAGCGATCCTCTTATAAAACCTTCCTTCTTGTAATAAAATCCTCTTAAGCCAACTTAGCCTATTTTGTGTGTGAGTGTGAGTTAGTGAGACTAGTGAGCTACACACCAAAGAGGGAGGCAACGAGTGTGGGTGAGGTGCTTGCCGACGGAACAGGCAAGTTTTGGGGGTAAAAGGCTGACTTAGGTAACCATCGGGTTGGCATGCCTAAGTGCTGCACGGATTGTGCACGAGTTTCGGGCGCACGACTCTCCAATCCGTGACAACTTGCACTTGTGTTAATCAAATGAATTCTCAGTTATTCTAATCATGAATTCTGAAATTACGTCAAATCCCTTCTCATTTATTTGGTATCCAGCAACGTACCAAGATGGAGTCATCTTGACCCCATATTTAAAAGTTTATCAAGGTAATAGCAATATACCAAGACAGAGTCATCTTCACAAATGACAAGTGAGCACATCAAATATGAAAAGGTCATGCATAATTAAAGCGTAAAAATTAGATACGGGTTTTATTTGGACTTACACTGTAACACCACGGGACATCGGCATCGTCACCCTCAGCCCTATCATGCAAACATGCAGTAAACACATTACGTAATACGAAAAATACAGACAATCTCCAATTCTGGTGATGGAATTATGCTCCCGCCCAGTTGAATTTCCGGTTTGTTTGACCAAAATCACTTTCTAATTAAACTAAGAAGCATCCCCCACATAATGGCCCGTTTTAAGATCAGAGAGCAAGAGGAGATAAACTTAAATTTTATAATGCATTGCAATGGACCAGTTATGGATGCATGAACATAGGGTCTTCTTTCAAGAGGAGCCCAATTGACGTAGCAGTGGAGTATATATGGGCCAAAGACAACTGTTGGGCCTGCACAAGAGAAGTAAATTGAAATATAGTTTCGTTGTCAAACTGCTGCAATCCATGGGAAGCCATGGCAATCGAGCAATTTCTTCCTCGTCTCATGTCACGAGGTCATTTGTCATAATGCATGTCGGCTCCGTTCGCGGTCATCAAAACCCAAAACAGTTGTGGAGGACAACTTTAAAAGGGAAAAGTGAGGTCGTTGCGGGGGAGAGAGGAGAACTATGGCAGCTGCTCTAGCCGAGGTGGAAGATGGCTTTCCCGACAGCGGAGGCAAACGCGGCGATGACGGATTCTGGCAGGCCAGTGACGACGAGAATTAGGTCGAAGTCTAACTTTACCTTCTTTTCATGTTGTGTGCAAGACACATGACAGAAAACCCATTTGTGGGCAAGACATTGTTGTTAATTTAAAGCAAGAGGAAGCAAAGGGGTGGGAGTGCGTGCGCGTGTGTTTTACCTTCTTCCTAACATTACCTTCTTTTCATGTTATGGGCAAGACACATGACTGAAAACCCGTGTGTGGGCAAGACATTGCTGTTAATTTATAAATAAATAAAAAGAGGAAACAAAAGGGTGGGATTGTGTGTGTGTGTGTGTGTGTGCGCGCGCGCGTGCGTGTCTTTTAGCTCCTACACCATTACCTGAGTTGCTCTGTTCTGTCGAGCAAGACGGAAGAGAAGCGCCATTTTTCGTTTGTTTGAAGTAAAGAATTGGGTGTGGTGATGACCAAATAGGGAGGCAAGGTGAATGAATAATGGAATCAGTAGTACATATATTTAAAAACTACTGAACTGCCATCATTATCGTTTACACACTGCTCCAAATGCTAAGGTTATGAACTGATTAACGAATGAATGTAGTGGTAATGTGCTACTTAAGACATGGAATGTTGAGCATCCTGCAGCACAAAGCACATTTCTTGCAGACCTAGGTTGATACGCCTGTGATAAGTAAAAGGTGGCAGAGTTTATACAAGTGTGGTCCCCGGTGATCTCCGAGCGGAAAAACCTTCTACCAGCCACCGTAACAAAAAGCCGGGTGATTTTGGGGTGTATTTGTAATTTTGCTTGCTTACCTGTCTCGATTTAATTTACGGAGGCGCGCATTCAAATAAGATCGTGATAGCCAATTTTACAATGCAGGCGATGATTCGACAGATTCTTAGCTGCATGGAGTTCTTGTGTTTCAAAATGTGTCCAGAATTGTGTAGAACTGTATAGAGTGATGCAGAGTGTTCTAGAAATAGGTGGTCTTGTATAGAAAGTTAGGGAAGCTTAGAGAACACTCTGAAAGATTGTTTGTAGCCATAGGATCAAGTCGATCTGGGCCGTCCACTGTGGATGTGGACAAGTATAAATAGGTAGAGTGCCATTTGTACATATCATCCAAGAGTTCATCCTAGAAGTGGTGGAGAACCTAGTGATCCAAAAGCGAGCGAGCGATCCTCCTATAAAACCTTCCTTCTTGTAATAAAATCCTCTTAAGCCAACTTAGCCTATTTTGTGTGTGAGTTAGTGAGACTAGTGAGCTACACACCAAAGAGGGAGGCAACGAGTGTGGGTGAGGTGCTTGCCAACGGAACAGGAAAGTTTTGGGGGTAAAAGGCTCACTTAGGTAACCATCGGGTTGGCTTGCCTAAGTGCTGCACGGATTGTGCACGAGTTTCGGGCGCACAACTCTCCAGTCCTTGACAACTTGCACTTGTGTTAATAAAATGAATTCTCAGTTATTCTAATCATGAATTCTGAAATTACGTCGAAGCCCTTCTCACTTATTTGGTATCCAGCAACGTACCAAGATGAAGTCATCTTGACCCCATATTTAAAAGTTTATCAAGGTAATAGCAATATACCAAGACAGAGTCATCTTCACAAATGACAAGTGAGCACATCAACTATGAAAAGGTCATGCATAATTAAATCGTAAAAATTAGATACGGGTTTTATTTGGACTTACACTGCAACACCACGGGACATCAGTGTCGTCACCCTCAGCCCTATCATGCAAACATGCTGTAAACACAGTACGTAATACGAGAAATACAGACACCCCCCAATTCAGGTGATGGAATTATGCTCCCGCCCAGTTGAATTTCTGGTTTGTTTGACCAAAATCACTTTCTAATTAAACTAAGAAGCAACCCCCACATAATGACCTGTTTTAAGATCAGAGATCATGATGAGATAAACTTAAATTTTATAATGCATTGCAATGGACCACTTTTGGATGCATGAACAAAGGGTCTTCTTTCAAGAGGAGCCCAAAAGACGTAGAAGTGGAGTGTATATGGGCCAAAGAACTCGTTGGGCCTGCAAAAGAGAAGTAAATTGAAATATAGTTCCGTTGTCAACGTGCTGCAATCCATGGGAAGCCATGGCAATCGAGCAGTTTCTTCCTCGTCTCATGTCACGAGTTCAATTTTTCATTTGCCATAATGCATGTCGGCTCTCTTCGCGGTCATCAAAACCCAAAACAGTTGTGGAGGACAACTTTAAAAGGGAAAAGTGAGGTCGTTGAGGGGGAGAGAGGAGAACTATGACAGCCGCTCTAGCTGAGGTGGAGGATGGATTTCTCGACAGCGGAGGCAAACGCGGCGATGACGGATTCTGGCAGGCCAGTGACGACGAGAATTAGGTCGAAGTCTAACTTTACCTTCTTTCCATGTTCTGTGCAAGACACATGACAGAAACCCATTTGTGGGCAAGACATTGTTGTTAATTTGAAGCAAAAAAAAAGCAAAGGGGTGGGAGTCTGTGCGTGCGCGTGTGTTTTACCTTCTTCCTAACATTACATTCTTTTCATGTTATGGGCAAGACACATGACTGAAAACCCATTTGTGGGCAAGACATTGCTGTTAATTTAAAAAAAAAAGAGGAAACAAAAGGGTGGGAGTTTGTGTGTGTGTGTGTGTGTATGCGCGTGTCTTTTAGCTCCTTCACCATTACCTGAGTTGCTTTGCTCTGTCGAGCAAGACGGAAGAGAAACGCCATTTTTCGTTTGTTTGAAGTAAAGAATTGGGTGTGGTGATGACCCAATGGGGAGGCAAGGTGAAGGAATAATGAAATTAGTAGTACATATATATACAAACTATTGAACTGCCTTCATTATCGTTTACACACTGATCCAAATGCCAAGGTTATGAACTGATTAACGAATGAATGTAGTGGTAATGTGCTACTTAAGACATGGAATGTTAAGCATCTTGCAGCACAAAGCACATTTCATGCAGACCTAGGCTTATACGCCTGGGATAAGTAAAAGGTGGTAGAGTTTATAAAAATGTGGTCCCCGGTGATCTCCGAGCGAAAAAACCTTCAGCCAACCACCGTAATAAAAAGCCCGATGATTTTGGGGCGTATTTGTAATTTCGCTTACTTACCTGTCTCGGTTAAATTTACGGAGGTGTGCATTCAAATAAGATCATGATAGCAAATTTTACAATGCAGGCGCCAACTGGATAGCCATGCAGGCGATGATTGGACATATTCTTAGCTCTATGGAGTATTTGTTTGTCAAAATGTGTCCAGAATTGTGTAGAACTGTATAGAGTTATGCAGAGTGTTCTAAAAATAGGTGGTCTTGTATAGAAAGTTAGGGAAGCTTAGAGAACACTCTGAAAGATTGTTTGTAGCCATAGGATCAAGTCGATCTAGGCCGTCCACTGTGGATGTGGACAAGTATAAATAGGTAGAGTGCCATTTGTACATATCATCCAAGAGTTCATCCTAGAAGTGGTGGAGAACCTAGTGATCCAAGAGCGAGCGAGCGATCCTCTTATAAAACCTTCATTCTTGTAATAAAATCCTCTTAAGCCAACTTAGCCTATTTTATGTGTGAGTGTGAGTTAATGAGACTAGTGAGCTACACACCAAAGAGGGAGGCAACGAGTGTGGGTGAGGTGCTTGCCGACGGAACAAGCAAGATTTGGGGGTAAAAGGCTGACTTATGTAACCATCGGGTTGGCTTGCCTAAGTGCTGCACGGATTCTGCACGAGTTTCGGGCCCACGACTCTCCGGTCCGTGACAATTTTCACTTGTGTTAATCGAATGAATTCTCAGTTATTCTAATCATGAATTCTGAAATTACGTCAAAGCCCTTCTCATATATTTGGTATCCAGCAATGTACCAAGATGGAGTCAACTTCACCCCATATTTAAAAGTTTATCAAGGTAATAACAATATACCAAGACAGAGTCATCTTCACAAATGACAAGTGAGCACATCAACTATGAAAAGGTCATGCATAATTAAAGCGTAAAAAGTAGATATCAGTTTTATTTGGACTTACACTGCAACACCACGGGACATCGGTGTCGTCACCCTCAGCCCTGTCGTGCAAACATGCTGTAATCACATTACGTAATACGAGAAATACAGACAATCTCCAATTCTGGTGATGCAATTATGCTCCCACCCAGTTGAATTTCCGATTTGTTTGACCAAAATCACTTTCTAATTAAACTACGAAGCAACCCCTACATAATGGCCTGTTTTAAGATCAGAGAGCAGGAAGAGATAAACTTAAATTTTATAATGCATTGCAATGGACCAGTTATGGATGCATGAACAAAAGGTCTTCTTTCAAGAGGAGCCCAATTGACGTAGCAGTGGAGTATATATGGGCCAAAGACAACTGTTGGGCCTGCAAAAGAGAAGTAAATTGAAATATAGTTTCGTTGTCAAACTGTTGCAATCCATGGGAAGCCATGGCAATTGAGCAGTTTTTTCCGCGTCTCATGTCACGAGGTCATTTGCCGTAATGCATGTCGGCTCCCTTCGCGGTCATCAAAACCCAAAACAGTTGTGGAGGACAACTTTAAAAGGGAAAAGTGAGGTCGTTGAGGGGGAGGGAGGAGAACTATGGCAGCCGCTCTAGCCGAGGTGGAGGACGGCTTTCCTGACAGCGGAGGCAAACGCGACAATGATGGATTCCGGCAGGCCAGTGACGACGAGAATTAGGTCGAAGTCTAACTTTACCTTCTTTTCATGTTCTATGCAAAACACATGATAGAAAACCCATTTGTGGGCATGACATTGCTATTAATTTAAAGCAAGAGGAAGCAAAGGGGTGGGAGTCTGTGCGTATGCGTGTGTTTTGCCTTCTTCCTAACATTACCATCTTTTCATGTTAAGGGCAAGACACATGACTGAAAACCCATTTGTGGGCAAGACATTTCTGTTAATTTAAAAAAAAAAAAAGAGGAAACAAAAGGGCGGGAATCTGTGTGTGTGTGCGCGCGCGCGCGCGCGTGTGCGCGTCTTTTAGCTCCTACACCATTACCTGAGTTGTTTTGCTCTGTCGAGCAAGACGGAAGAGAAGCGCCATTTTTTGTTTGTTTGAAGTAAAGAATTGGGTGTGGTGATGGCCAAATAGGGAGGCAAGGTGAATAAATAATGGAATCAGTAGTACATATATATATAAATTATTGAACTGCCATCATTGTCGTTTACACACTGCTCCAAATGCTAAGGTTATGAACTGATTAACGAATGAATGTAGTGGTAATGTGCTACTTAAGACATGGAATGTTGAGCATCCTGCAGCACAAAGCACATTTCTTGCAGACCTAGGCCGATACACATGTGATAAGTAAAAGGTGGCAGAGTTTATACAAGTGTGGTCTCTAGTGATCTCCGAGCAGAAAAACCTTCAGCCAGCCACCGTAACAAAAAGCCCGGTGATTTTGGGGCGTATTTGTAATTTTGCTTGCTTACCTGTCTCGGTTTAATTGGCGGAGGCACGCATTCAAATAAGATAGTGATAGCCAATTTTACACTGCAGGCGCCGACTTGACTGCCATGCAGGCGATGATTGGACAGATTCTTAGCTGCATGGAGTACTTGTGTGTCAAAATGTGTCCAGAATTGTGTAGAACTGTATAGAGTTATGCAGAGTGTTCTAGAAATAGGTGGTCTTGTATAGAAAGTTAGGGAAGCTTAGAGAACACTCTGAAAGATTGTTTGTAGTCGTAGGATCAAGTCGATCTAGGCCGTCCACTGTGGAAGTGGACTAGTATAAATAGGTAGAGTGCCATTTGTACATATCATCCAAGAGTTCATCCTAGAAGTGGTGGAGAACCTAGTGATCCAAGAGCGAGCGAGCGATCCTCTTATAAAACCTTCATTCTTGTAATAAAATCCTCTTAAGCCAACTTAGCCTTTTTTTTGTGAATGTGAGTTAGTGAGACTAGTGAGCTACACACCAAAGAGGGAGGCAACGAGAGTGGGTGAAATGCTTGCCGACGGAACATGCAAGTTTTGGGGGTAAAATGCTGACTTAGGTAACCATCGGGTTGGCTTGCCTAAGTGCTGCACGGATTGTGCACGAGTTTCGGGCCCACGACTTTCCAGTCCGTGACAATTTGCACTTTGTGTTAATCAAATGAATTCTCAGTTGTTCTAATCATGAATTCTGAAATTACGCCAAAGCCCTTCTCATTTATTTGGTATCCAGCAATGTACCAAGATGGAGTCAACTTCACCTCATATTTAAAAGTTTATCAAGGTAATAGCAATATACCAAGACAGAGTCATCTTCACAAATGACAAGTGAGCACATCAACTATGAAAAGGTCATGCATAATTAAAGCGTAAAAATTAGATACGGGTTTTATTTGGACTTACACTGCAACACCACAGGACATCGGTGTCGTCACCCTCACCCCATGTCTTGCAAACCTGCAGTAATCAAAATAAGTAATATGAGAAATACAGACAATCTCGAAAATACACGAAAGGTCGTGAATATACTTGTAATATATCTAAAAAAGGAATTTCTTTGAGAACAAATCATGAGAACTCATAGAATTGGCCGTAAACAAATTAGTTGAATTCAAAACTTGGGTCCTATAGTGTTTGGGCAATAGTGCGAGATCTGAGAATATGCTTCGCTTTCAGATCTCATGTTCTAGATAGTCCACTAAGTGTATTCCCTTGAAGAAAAAAGTTATTTTACATCTAGATGTATTTTCTAAAAAGTTCAACAATTGCATTGTTGTTACTAAACACACGCCGATACCATAATCAATTACGATTTGTAGCCTAGACGCAGCTGCTTAGCACACACCAATACCATCGTTGGTTGACTAGAGGAGCATGTACACCTGCGACCAACTCCTTCCCTTTGCTCAGGTCTAAAAGCTTCAAATATTTATTATTTTGAATGGGGACAAAGTTTTTATAGATCATCCTTCACAGTTTTTTCCGTCATCATCCTTTTTGAGTTCTTGAGGAGATACTTTCCATTTACCCAAACCGAAAAATCTCATGTTTCCTGCAAATGAGATCTGAAAATGTTAACATTCTATCATTAATTCAAACTCAAACCTTATTCTAGATCATTTACCAACCTTTTGAAACAACGTCGAATCCCCAAGCTGAGAGGAGCAGCAAGTCTTGTAAAAAGGCGGGGTTTTGCGATGAAGGTAGAGCACGGCACCCGATCGTGGACTTCTGCATGTTAAATGTGGAGCCTGATTTTATCTCAGATACATTATTGCAATTGATGTATTGTACATCAATCCCTAACTTTGGGATGGTACTTTTGTAATAATGCATGTTTTTTTTCACTCTAGGGTATTCATGTATATGTATCTTCGCGTTTGAAGACACAGAGAAAGAAAACGGAAACATAGAGGGAGCTAGGGTTTCTAGTTGTAAACACTGCTGAATAATGAAATCGAGATCTGGTCCTACTCCGAGGACGTAGCCACATTGGTGAAACTCGTAAATCTTGTGTTTTGTGTTTGGTTTTCTAATTTCTATTTTTGGTTCATCGATATATTGGTTCGTTGTGGCTGCATTTTGTAACACCGCAGTACAAAAATTTGCAGCTCATAACATCAACAGGCAACTTTTTAATGCATGGGAGATCTCAGACAGAGTACTTAATGTTTAGTTTGTCTGGGGATAGTCAACTTTGTGTTGTTGGTTTATCAGCAAAATATTGTAGAATCCAATTTTTTACAACATAAGCAATTTTAGTCCACAGACCACTAGCCAAATTATCAACTTACTAGAGAATAACGGCTGCGACACTGACTTTGCGACTTCGAAAGAATGCTTCTGGATGATCTTTTTGTAGCTCATTGGCTACCCCTCTTTTGGGTAAAATGTCCTTTCATTCCATGAAGCTCGTATACACACTCAACCAATACAAGGTGTAAACTATGCGGAAAACCAACTAGATATCCCTGTGTTTACTGAAATTATGATTTGTAGTTACAGGAAGAAATATGCACCATTTTCTTAGGGAAGGCTAATAATCCGTGTAACTACACTATGACAGGGAGTGCTCCCACAAAATCTACCAACTTTGCCTTAACAAGATATTCATGAATGGAAATCGGCTTTGCCCCATCTACGGCTTCAAATGGAAAGATCTTCCCATGCAGCTCTCCATAGTGCCGAACCAAGTCATTATGGCCTGAGCCCCAGCACTTCTCTGACAATGAGCCCATTATTCCTAGCATACCTTCTACGTACTAATCCAACCTCAGTGGTCTCCCAGTATGTTCTTAGCTTAAAGGGCTTACCAGAACTGCCTATGTTACTGCTTCAAATACCACTTCCAAGTTTGCCATACTTGTTGGGGTGCTTGCAGTGCCTCTACTTGGATGATGATGATGATTATCAGTGTCGAATAATGTCATACGCTTGGGTGTGCACCAATTGATCTTGTTTTGGTCTAAGATATTAGTGTAAGCATGGTGAGGACGAAAACTGCCCTCCTTAATCGTGCCGTCGAATTCGTTATGCAAAACTTGGGGCTTTCTGGCAAACTCTCGGTAGTTGATTTTTTAGACAATGCTCAAAGGATATTTCTGTTGCACAGGATGTCTAAGGACACAAGGATGAAATTCTTGCCCTTGGTTCCCTTACAATAATTGGAAGGACTCGCATCGTGAAAGGACTCAAGAAAGAGGTTCAGATTCTTGAGGAGCGAAAGCGCAAAATGCAGTTGTTAGCATCATGCTCCAATCCGGTGGACGAGATCCATACGGCCACAATCACCATTAGATAACCAATTTTTGCCTGCTTCCATCTGGTCACATAATGGAAAAGCAGCAAATTACGATGTCCACATGTTTGGATTCGGTTTGGACCATAACTCCGCCATGCTTAATGCGAAATCTGATGCATCAGCGGCACATTTTTTTCATCGAGTTCATTTACAGGGTTCAAGAGGCTTATGCTAGGTGCATAGGCAGTCTTCTGAGTGTAGTGGCTCAGCAACAGCAGCTTGCTATGAGAGTCATCCAGGGTGTGTATTGCATCCATAGCCTCCGGAAGATACTTTAATGAAATTTCTGAACAGGACACAGAGATGTAAACAAATTGTATGCGGACAAGGAGAAAGACTTTTCGTGCATCTATCAGTTCCTTGTGCTACGGGGGGAAACTTGCAATCAGGTATCATTGATGGTTGTCACTTGCCCCTTCAAAGACACTCTGTCGAATGAAACGCTACAGGCAGGTGGTGTGAGAGTGAAGATTATTAAAGGGCCATGAACAACGTTCTCCTCGGGATTACACTGTGAATAGAAGGTGGATCGATGGAAGAATCGTGTGTGGGTAGCAGTAGGTGTTGAAGAGGCGAAAATAAAAGTATAGACGAAAATGTAGACGTATTGGATTTTCTCAGATTAACTCACCGCCATAGGCCCAAGCAGGAGATGGCCTCTGCAACCAGGCGGAGTTGGTAGAAGTTAAGGAGAGAAAGGCCAGTTTGAACTAGTATTAAAGCAGAGCGGCCTTATGTTCTCGCATGGTTAAGCTGTTCTCGCATGGTTAAGCTCACATTCCCAGCGAAGGGCCAGAATCGAGGGGTCAAGGCCGTGCCAATTGATGATGATCCTGTTGGCCAGTCGAGTGTCCAATTCACAGAAGGCTTTTGCTGCCCTCACTTTGAATTGATGATGCTTTGAATCAATCATTCTCTTTTATTTTCGCTATGTTTCCTTGACTTGTAATTTCTTTGCCTGCTTTCTCGGTATAAGGCATGTATCGCGTAATTAAAGTTCAATAAGCCTGAATTATCTACCTGATATATAATTGAGAAAACAGAACACGAGCTGATGGTAACCTCTACCTGCAGTAGTGTTCTCATCATCAAAGCATGAGAACAGTGTCCAAATTCTTTGCAAAAATGGAATACCGATACAAGGTGCCCGGAGTTCAGAGGGAGATTAGCAGAGGAAAGATGTTTGAGGTGAGCTACATCCTTTCTTTTCTTGTTTCACAACAAATCCAAAATCTTCTCATCGCTCAACGATGTCCTAGTATTTGTGAGGGGAAACATGAGATAACTGGTGCAGGACTAGTCTGTAAAACGGTGCATATGCACAACCAGGAACGACCTTTTTTTTTTTTTTTTCTAAGCAAATTTCATTAAAAGACATTACTCATTACAACCTAAGGCGATACCGAACAACTAAGACAATGCATCCAAATGGATGGTCTTAGAAAATGGCCCACATGGCCTTGGAGGAAAGCACAGTAAACATAAGGTCTACCCGTATTTGTAATTACCAAATTAAGGGGTAGTCAGAGGCGGGAAGATGCATAAAATT